>CM046721.1:39686304-40038804 GCA_025584915.1 Monochamus saltuarius | reverse complement strand
AAAATATTTTTAAATGAATCAACCCTTATTCCATTTAAATCCAGAGACCCACACAAAGTTTACATTCACGATCTTGACATAGAATTTGACGGACTATTAGGTTCAGATTTTCTTGAACACTATGATTGAATAATAGACATAAAAAATAAACAATTAATAACAAATTTCAAAACAATTCCTTTATTTAAAGTTACTGAAGACTCAACAACAATATCTGAATTCATACCATGCCAAGTTCAAACAAACAAAATTTCGATTGACCCTCGTACAGAACAAATTTTTAAATTTTCTTGCAATCTTACAAATATCGATGCTATTTTATCTAGTCAGGAAGTAGAGAAGGTACGTTTACCTAATGCTATCATAAAAATCAATGAAAAAGGAGAATTTTTAACATCCGTAATTAATGCAAATGCTATTCCAAAAACCGTAGAATTCCCAAAACTTGAAATTGAACCTATTCGAAATTTCTCATTAAACAATTTTAATAATTACGAATCTACAGAAACAACCCTTGACAGAAATTTAGAAATAAAAAACCAACTTCGTTTAGATCATTTAAATAATGAAGAAAAAGAATTAATTACAGAAGTTTGTTTACAATGTTCAGATATATTTTATTTAGAAGGAGACAACTTAACTTTTACAAATGAAATTAAACATTCCATTGATACCGGTAACGCGAAACCTATATTTACAAAATCGTACAGGTACCCTCATGTTCATAAAGAAGAAGTAAAAAATCAATTATCAAAAATGCTGAGCCAAGGCATTGTCCAAGCGTCGAACTCACCCTGGCCATCACCTGTCTGGGTAGTTCCAAAAAAACAGACGCCTCGGGAAAACAAAAATGGCGAGTAGTCGTTGATTACAGGAAATTAAATGAAATAACCGTAGGAGATAAATATCCTCTTCCAAATATTTCCGACCTATTAGATCAGTTAGGAAAATGTGAATATTTCACCACGTTAGATTTAGCATCAGGCTTCCACCAAATTGAAATAAACACAGAAGATATTCCAAAAACAGCATTTTCAGTTGAAAATGGGCACCATCAATTTGTGCGCATGCCCTTTGGTCTTAAGAATGCCCCCTCCACTTTCCAACGTGTAATGGACAACATCCTTTTAGGTATTCAAAATGAATGATGTCTAGTATATATGGACGATATTATAATATATTCAGCAACCATTTACGAACACGTAGACCGTTTAACCGAAATTTTCAAAAGATTACGAAACGCAAATTTAAAAATTCAACCAGATAAATGTGAATTTCTTAGAAAAGAAGTTGCTTACTTAGGACATCTTGTAACCCCTGAAGGTGTAAAACCAAATCCTGAAAAAGTACAATGTGTCATAGATTTTCCTCAACCAAAAAATCAAAAAGATATAAAATCATTTTTAGGACTTGCAGGTTATTATCGACGATTTATTCCAAATTTTGCAAAACTCTCAAAACCATTAACAAAATTATTACAAAAAGACATTCCATTTAATTTCGATAACGAATGTATAAAAGCTTTTGACGAACTCAAACAATGTTTGACATCCACCCCAGTTTTAATATATCCAAATTTCGAAGAAACATTTATTCTAACAACAGACGCAAGTGCTTACGCTATAGGCGCTGTCCTTTCACAAGGCCCTATTGGAAAAGATCTTCCTATTGCCTATGCCTCTAGAACTTTGTGCAATGCTGAAACTAAATACTCAACTATTGAACGAGAACTCCTCGCAATTGTTTGGGCAGTAAAACATTTCAGACCTTACTTATTTGGCAGAAAGTTTAAATTAATTACAGATCATAGACCATTAACTTGGCTATTTTCAATAAAAGACCCCGGAAGTCGTTTAGCACGATGTCGACTAAAATTGGAAGAATACGAATATGAAATTGAATACAAACCCGGTAAAATAAACAAAAACGCTGACGCTCTATCCAGAATAAAAATTAATCATTTTCAAATATGTTCGGAACTTCAAACAAAAATTCTAACATCAAACTCTGACATTGATTCAGTACATTCAAGTTCCACTGAAATTGCATCAGAAACAATCATTGAAGAACTTAACACATTTGTTAATCTTTACAAAACAACATCCTTAATAGATTATTCTAGAATTGAAATTACCAATGAACAACTGTTAGACAAAAAACATAAAGATATAATCTCATTTTTTAGAAAAGACAATCTCACAGATTTACATTATCAAATAATAGAAGACATATTTGAGGAAAAACCAGAATTTATCATAAATAAAATTAATACCGTGAGTAGTAAAACAGTAAAAAACCGTAAATATTATATTATCCTTTTACCCTCAGACCCAGATGAAACATTAGAATCACTTTTTATTACGTTTTACAAAGATAAAGATGTTATTGACAACTCGAAAACTTATTTTATTGAAAATAATAGAGACCTCCCAATTCTTGAAATATTATCATTTATATTTTCGGATAAAGAATTAAAATTAACAATTTGTCAAAATATAGTTCAAACACCTGATAAAGATCAAATACCAATCATCATAGATCATAATCACACAGGTAAAGCAAATCTCCATCGAGGAATAAATGAAACAATTAGAAGAATCAGAGACAAATATAATTGGATCGGATTAACTAAAGATGTTGAAACATACATTCGAAACTGTGAAATTTGTCAGAAAACAAAAATTTTACGAAAAAATTTAAGTAACCCTTTAGTAATAACTGAAACACCCAAAACAGCCTTTGAAAGAATAAACATTGATATATTAGAAATTCCCACTCAAAATTATGTTCTAACCATTAGAGATGAATTGACAAAATTTACTCAAGCATACCCCCTTGAAAATAAAACTGCAAAATCCACAGTAAATACATTACTACTTTATTTCCAACATTATGGTACACCCCTTCGTATCCACTGTGACTCAGGAAAAGAATTTGATAACCAATTACTTAAAGACCTTTGCATCTTATACAACGTCAAACTGACATATTCTAGTGTTAGCCACCCTCAATCCAACGGAGCATTAGAAAGATTCCATGCTACACTCTTAGAAATGATAAGAGCGAATAAAACGGAAAATCCAAACGAACACCCTTTAACAATTATACCTTACGCTGTAATCTGTTACAACAATTCCGTAAATAGAACTCATGGCTTCACCCCTTATGAATTAATTTTCGGACACATCTCAAGTCGTCCCCCTGAAACTCTTTATAATCAAAAGGAACTAATTTCTAAATACGTTAGAGATTTAAATAACAGAATATCGTAATACTATAAACTTGCTCGAGAAAAACAAATCTCCAAAAAGAAAAGGCAAAAATTAGATTCGACCAACACGTTTCAAACAAAACTCCAAAATTTAAAGTAGGTGATAAAGTCTATGTAAAGGAGTCTCAAATAAAAGATAAATTACAAAATAAATTCAATGGACCATTCGAAATTAAAGAACTTTTTCAAAATTCAGCAATTCTGCTCAATCCACAAACATCACAAAAAACTAAAGTCAATTTTGATAGAATGAAACCTTATTTTGAAAATTAAATTTATTTTCAGGTTTCTCCTGCTGATCGGAGCAGCGGCCTCACAATTCACAATAACACCAATAAACAATACCATTGGAGTATATTACCATAAAAACAGCGAAATCTTGGTCACAAACAGAAAATGGACATTACTAGTATATAAAAATATTTCTGCATTGAAAACAGCTTATGAACATAATGAAAAAATATTAAGTATTTTATTAAATGCAATTAGGCCAACTTTCGAAAATATGAACCTATTCAAAAGCGAAGTCAAAACCCACATTAGTTTATTAACTCAAATTTCGCAGTCAATTAGTGAAAAATTTGAAGAAATTAACTATGATACTAAACGTTACAAACGCGGACTAATAAACGGTATCGGTACAATATTTAAATCACTCACTGGAAATTTAGATGCTGAAGATGGCGAGTATTATGCAAATTGCATAAACAAATTAACTAATGATGAACATCAATTAGAAAACTTATTAAAAAATCAAATTTCAGTTACAACATCGGTTATAAAAAATTTTAATGCCACAATTCAAAAATTGCATATAGATGAAGAAACTTTTAATAGAGACATTAGACTACTTTCAAATTACATCTACAGAACGGCCGATAAAATCAAAATAATGGAATCAAAACTTCAATTTTTAGAAAAATGTGAACTTCTCATGGAAAGTTATTTGTACATTGAGAATCAATTAGATAATATTTTAAATTCAATAACATTCGCGCGTTTAAAAATTATACATACGTCGATAATTAATCCTGAAAATCTGATAACTTCATTACAGGAAATATCACAAAATCTACATCAAAATAATTTACCACTTAGCATAAGATTGTCTAATGTTGGCAGATACTTAGACATAACTGAATTAGAAGCATTCCAAATTAACTCAGACTTAATATTTGTTTTAAAAATTCCCTTAATAGATCAACAAAGATATACCCTATTCCAAATATACCCTATACCTATCCTAGACAATAGGACTAGCCTACATTATATTCTATCAACCTCACAAAAATATATTGCGCGTGATGATGATTCTTTAATGTACATACCATTAACAAATTTAGATGGATGCAAACCACTTTACTATGGAACACAACTTTGGTCAAATCTATTCGCATACCCAATAGATGACAATGCTATCTGCGAAGCTAAAATCCTTAAGAACATAAATAGTCTTCCAGAAAACTGTGAAACGTCAATAATCTATGCGAAAGGCTATAAAGTGCAAGAATTATTGGAAGACACATGGCTAGTTATAAACTCGGATCCACTTCCAACAACTATAAATTGTCAGAGGAAAAATTCAAAAACCGAAATTATCTTCAAAAATTCTATACTCAAATTACAACCCGAGTGCAACGCATTGGTTGGTGTAACAAAAATCCAAGCCAATTCCAAGGACACAACTGATGTCAAAATTGAAACACAACCCATTCCAATTCCATATAACTGTTGTGAAAATATACCGAGTGATGTACAACTTCCAAATTTGAAACCACTTAAATTAAACAACCTCAACGTAGAAGATCTAAATATAGCCAAACACAAGCTAGACGAATATTCAAGAACCCTAGACGAACTAATAAATGAACCATTCGTTACAAAACACATCTCATGGTTCACATATTTGTCCATCGCACTTTTAATTATCGTTATTACCCTATGGTGCATATGTAAGTGCAGAAAGAAAGGAAGATTAGCCCTATCAATATCACCAAATCCTCCACCATCTCCACCCAGATCCAGGAAAAGATTTTCTGGATTAGCAAGAATACTACCCCGAAGAAGACCATCAATCCGCCCTGAAGACCAGGAAGAAGAGATTGAATTTAACTAACGATTATGTCAATATATATCTTATGTAATATTAATCCCATGTATGTAATCTTATTAACTTCAGTACTTAACTTAAAAGTTGAAGTATGACATCAACTTTTTTTTTAAAAGGGAGCTGTTATATCCAAATAATATTGTATACATTTTAGACTTAGAATATTTTAATGTTAAATTACTTAATGCAACAATGTAATACAATGTAACTTTGATAAGATAAGCATGTGTTGCATAGAACAAAGAAACAAACTTCCTAAACCATTTTGTCGTCTCCACATCCGATGACTAAACATGTAAGAACCTATATAAGGTTTTGTAACACAGTCCAGCAGAAGAGTTGTTAAGAGTTGTTAAGAATTGTTAAAGCGTTGATAAGTAGAATTGTAGAAAAGAGTAGCAGAGTCCAGTTCAATTCAAATAGTTCCTAAGTTTTAATAAACAGCTCTCAAGTTAAATTATGGTAAATTAAGTAATAAAAGTGTAAAAGTAAAGAATAAAGTTTTTAAAAAACCAAAACGGTCATTAGCGACGTAACATGCATATATATTGTAATGCATATGATAACAATTTTTTTTTTGTAAACGGTTAGTTCTAAAGCAAAAAAGTAAGAGGGGTAAAAGTTATAAAATAATGCAGACTATCTGATATGTATTGATTGCACAATGTTTGTCAAAACAAGGAATCACTGTAAAAAATAATTACAGTTAAAATAGATGGCAATTTATTTACCACTCATTATTGCTGTAATTTTCTTATCGATTATGACTTTACAAATGAAATGTAAAATTACGTTGTACATTTATTTTGCGGTGTAATTTTAGGTTTTGCAGTTGTAATATTACATTGTGATTTTACAATACAAAAAGTATTTTTACAATGTAACTTGCACAATTACTTGTAAAATTTCAGAGTAACTTTACAGGCAGTTATATAGTTACATTGTAATAATACATTTTATATTATTACTACAATGAGTTTTTTTTATTTATTGTACAGGATGGTCCAATTTGGGCACTTAGATATAGAACGTTTCTTCTATTTTCCGAAAAGAAAAGTTTTCTATGGTAAGTTTTGTACTTATTATATTAATATTTATACATTGTAGACATTTTTTCTCTATGTGTAGTATCTAGTGAATTTTTGATATGATATTCCCAGTGTAAGTGTAAGTAAGTTAAACATTTCCGAAGCAAAAGATTCGTTTTCTATATGCTTTTCAGATTTAAATACAAAAAATTAAGTACTTTGGAATTTATGGCTCATTTAGATTGAAAATAATACTTATTTCTATTATAGTTCCCATGTACCTTAAAATCAGCAGAATAATCCTTTTTAAATTTATAATTAAAATTTTTGGACAAATTGTGTGAAAAACATTTGTTACACAAACACGTACGTTTCCTAACTGATTATATAAATAACTATATTGTACTCCGAATTAGCTAATTAATAGTTACAGCTTTATTATATCTTCAATATATTAACTGCCCATTGCTTATTTTTTTAGCTTAGAAAGACATATACACACAGGTACTGAAGTAATAAAATATTATCGTTTTATGGCAATTTTTTATTAAAATTTGGTACCTGCACATTTAGGTTATTTGCACAAAACAGAACACTTCACCTTATACAAAATATATATAACAATGTAAAAATATATTCATAGAACTAAAGTTAACAACAAACCAGATCTATGATGGTATGACTATTACAAAGTAATATTAATTATATAGATAAGTAGGTACCCAGAGCTTTAATCATGCCCCCTCCCTCCAGAAGCCCCTGTTCTACAAATATGTACGAAATATAATTCTAATAGAAAATAATATAATTTTTATATATTATGTAAGATGAACAAATCAACAGTGGGGTATTCAATTTTTGTAGATGCAAGGATACCAATGTTTCTTTGCTTCAATAATTATGTATAACTTACATACCTATTACTTCTTAATCTCATTTAGCTTATGTTAAAACCAGCACTAGACAAAACTATTTATAGTACTAAAAACACTTACTTGTCACTCTATATATTATTATATTGCTAGTCACTACTCACTAAATTAATTATGTAGGTACCTAGGTCCTAGGTCCTAGGTACACGCTGCATTCATCGAAATGAAGCAAGAAATAATGAAGGCGTCATCACCCAACGCTCTCAACGGTTGGTAGTGCCTTCACACACACATTAGGCATATTTTTACACTCAATTGTATACTAAATTTGGTATGTTCAGTAATTTTACAATGTAAAAATGGATTTCACTTTGCTAATTGTAAATGTATTACAATATATTCTATAAATGTACACATTATATTATAATTACATAGGAAGTTTACGGTTTTGTTGTATATTGGCAGTTTTCTTGAAAAATTACAAGCGTCAGTGTAATATCATCATAATTTTAAGAATTATTTTAAGACAATTATAAGGATATTCTTACAAAGTATATTTGTAAGTTACTGGCCTTTTTTCAGTGAAGTTATTGCAAAATATAACTTAGGGGATGATTATTTCAACGCTCTCCAAGGGGTACTAATTTTCAAAAAAATGTTGAGAAGTTGCATATGTATAGCAGAAAATGTGACTATTATAACTTTTTTGATTTTCAAAGGAAATTTGTAGTTACTCCTGAAATCCTGATCAATTGTCAACTTGCATCACCAAAATGATTCCGATGTGATTAAAATTAAGTAGGTAAACGGTCTAAAATGGAATGCAATAATATATTTTTTTAATTATTACAAAATAATGTGTTAACGCATTCCATTTTAGACTGCTTATGCTTAAAATGTTATTCATATTGTGAGTCAAAAATCATATGTAATAATATACGAGTTTAATTTTGTAGTAATAAATTAATGAAGTAATATTTATTTTATAGACACCTTCTGTAACGCACCATATGTAAATAATTAAATATTACTCTATACTCTATAGAAAGGAATATAATATCAATTTAAAATAAGAACACTAATTATATATTTCATGTTTAATTTTGCTTAATACAATGCTATTATTGTTTTTTTTTTTATTCAATATTATTTAACATTATTTCAAATATTTGTAATATCTTTCGTCATTTAAAACTTCAAATAAAGAAAAGATAATTTTATGTTGAAAATAATAATTGTTGACACAAGTAATTTATATTATCTAAATAAACCAAAAAAATTCTTCTAAACAAACATAACTTTACTCATATTAAGTATAGCAGTTTTCTTGATTTTAAGTATAGTACTGAGGGTCTTTTAGCCATTGATATTGATTATTCCCAAGAAAATATCTTCATTAAATATACTCTAAAAAAATTACGTTGCTTTTATAATAAAAATAATTTTGCTAATGAAACCTACTAGAGGTTAAAAAGTTTTTTTTATTGCTATTGTGATTTATTGCTGCAATCCCACCTTTTTGTTTGGACCGAGGTTGTTTATGTAACAGAATCGACCAACACCCAGTTTTCAGTTTCAACTCCTTTAATATAAAACAAAAATTTTAATTTAACATTGATAACTAATGAACACTAGGCCTTAGCACCTCACACACTCTCTCATGCATTAGGTATACCTATGTATATCTATTTATTATTCTTTTTTATAAATCTAACATTTTTTACTTCTTCACATAATGTCTGCTTACATCACATGATCTTGTTGGCTATTATTACCTACCTATATTAGGTACTAACATATTTTCCTTAAGTTATATGTTAATTGAATACGATATACGGGTAGTCCCTCCTTCCTGTTGTAATGTTGGACACAAAATGGCTATGTATTCATGCGTTTGCGTATAGATTAGCCATGGTTACTACGCACTAACCAGATATTTAGCTACCGTTGTACAATTTTTATTTGGCGCAATTTTAAGCCTTCTAGCCATCAGTAAATTGTATTTAACCGTTAATAAGTAGACTTCAACTAAAGTGATAGAAAATATGTAGCTATTGAACGTAAGAAGGCGCTCTATTATTTTAGCAAAACATCAACTTATGGTAGTAAAATCATGTTAATAAAATATTTTTTATTATACTTGGTACCTACGTGATATTGTAACACTAACAAAAAGAAAATTCCAACGATAATGTAGATTATCTTAGCAAAACTTTTTTATTGGTGGATCTCCCTCAGTGTATTTTATTCTTAAATGAAGAATATATAATCTTCTTATATGTACATGCAAGATTAATTGTTCCATCAAGTATTACTATACTTGAGGAATACTGAAACTAAGCTAGCGTTGGTGTAAGTGTATTAATCTTGATATTAGTATAGCTTTATTTCCGTGTACTAATTGACTTGTTTCAGCAATTTTTTTTAATCTCAACTAAAAAATATGAGTTTTGTTTCATCATTTTGAAACATACTGTATGTAACTAATGCTAGTATACATAATTAATTGGGTAAGTTGATATGAAGAAAAAGGTAGTGAAAAAAATTAAAAAGTTAAACAAATGTATTTTCCTTAAATTATTATTTGTTAACTACCAGCACCAATTTATAATGTTAATTTTTATTTTGTTAAACATACTTTAAACAATAAAGTAATATTTTATTTAATTGTATTATCTTTATAATTAATTGTTAACATTGTCGATTGCTTTTCCAGATTATCTCTACATCTAGATCATTATCTACGTGTAGACAATGGTATTTTCTATGTTCCGATTGTCCCATTCCTGTATATCATGAATGGGTGATTATAATTTTTAAATTTACTAAGATCAATTCTTATGTAATATGGCTTTATTTCCATAATTATAATCATCTCTAAAAGTTAAAAGTTGTTGACCAGTTAACTTTCTTTGAACCTGAGTCACAAATAAGTATTTATAATGAAATGATAAACTACTTTAAGATTCAAACAGTGCGACAATGAAATAAATCAATACCTGATTTATTAAATGAACTGCAATAAGAGACATATAAATCCATTAATTTTGCAAACATTCCTAAAAATAAATTTAATTAATTAATATTTGTTTATGGTTAAATAGATTAATTAACACCATACATATTAATATTACATACTTAGTATATACCTACCAAAAGTAAAATATTTTTCTCAAGATATCTTGTAGTTAGACATTGTTGGAAAAGTGACCCCTCCCCTAAAGTTTCGCGATAATAAGTAGGTACGAGTAAGGGTCAATTGTCCCTACTAAGTGGGTGGAGTCACCCCATTTTGCCATGGCAATAATGTATAGTGACTACTGGTGGCAATATGTAACTGAAAATTAATTTTTATTTATTTTATAAAAAGATTTGATATAATTTTGTATTTTGTTTTTAGTAACTGTTAATTGCCTTTTTATGTTTGATAGATTAGGTAGGTACTTACATGCATCTAACTGAATTTAATAATGTTATACGTATATTTTGGACTAAAAATAAATAACAATAGTAAAAAATTACTTCTAATAGTTAATACTAATACTTACATAAAATTAGGTATTGACTTATTTTCTTACAAAATTGTAAATTAAACAATTAAGGTGAATCTTTATAAAATCAAAAATTTATAGAATTAATAAAATTAATATTTCTAAGTTTATTATGAAAACTTATAATTAAAGAGATAGGCTATAAATATATACTTTTTAAATACTTATATATTCGTCAGTTTAATAGATTTGTAGAAACACTACTATAAACATGCTTAAATTTATACTAGTAGGTAGGTACCTACTTTAAAATAACCAAGTTTAAAGTAAAAGTGAATATTACGTATTATTAAGAAAATACGAGAAAAATAATTGGGTTTACTTGAAACAGCAACCCCAATTTTGTTTATTGTGCTTTTTTCATAAAATTATGTTGACAAAAATTTCTCCGTACTTGTATAATAAAATTAAATTTCGAAATGTTGTGTATACTCTAAATATTCGATCTGGAGGATTACTTACTCCACCCTGTTGCATTATTTGAAAAAGGTTTTAAATATAACATATACAACATTTATAATTGATTTTCTTCTCAAGTAACATCGTTTAGTATAAACAAATTTAAAACTTTTATAGGAGACATGTTTTCTCAGTTTGACTATGAGTATATTTATGTATACAAGGGTTAAGTGGTAGAGAAGTTCCCATTGACATTTCCAAAATTAATTTTTATTTGATAAAGTATTGTATCTTGTGGTTGGAAATAAAGACATTTTATTATATAGAAAGTGACAATTTTAGATACGTAATTATCATTCTACTAAAGAATACGAGCTGTTTAATTTATTAATAATTGATTACCTACCTAACCAACTTAAATTGTGTTAAAACAATTAAGGTAAACGAAATAAATACCTACTGGAATCAGTAAAGGCATCTAACATTCCAAAAATTACAAATCAAGAAGATTACTTACCTATAATTCAGGTTTTTTATGCATGCAGTGTTAGAGGTTTGACTGCCATAATTTTAACAGACGATAGAATATATCAAAATAAACAAAAAATACCTAAATGGCATGGTTTCTAATCCCAGCCGTTTTCGAGAAAAATATAACGGTCTATGTACAAAAGTTTAGTTAATTTAGGATCTCTCCGTAATTTTCTGCATATAATATAATGCAATGCACTATTTACTATCTCTGTTATTTACACACTGGTTGGTTTATAACTGTTCTCGTTGAATAAATATATTGGCATGTATTGTATTAATACGTATTTTTACATTAGCGAATGTAATACATATTACCCTTAAGTATCAAGGATATTACTTACCTATATTCAATAAATGTTTTAATTGAGTACCTGAGTACTTACATATAAACTCTATCGATATTTACAAACAAGTTTGGTACTATATTGTCATAATATCAGTGATTAAAAACATTAGGTAATAAACTATAAGGACTGAGAAAAAACTCCTAAACTATATTGCTAAAAAAAATAATTTCCGTAAATATATTTTTTATCTGGTGCAGATATTTTAAATATTACCCACGAGTAGAATAATACTTCTGCACATTATACGATTGATAAGCGATTACATCACTTGTGGTTAGTAAAGTACTTTACTTATAATTATATTACAGTTAACTGTACCTAGTTAGTAAATATTATTACTGAGACATAAATTATTGTTATAACTGAACCTATTATTGTCACAGCGATAAAAATCGGTAGATACCACATGCAAGTAACTGCTGTTGTGCTGTTGCTGCGATAAGTGAACTTGTTCTCTTTTTACTGCCGAATGCATGTAATTTTAATAACTATGAAATAACAAACAAAATTTGTACTTAATTTATTGTCTAAAATACAGGTATAAGTTAAAGAGTACCTACTACTGTAGCAATATAGCATGTTGAATTATTACTGCATAACAGTTACAACTAAACTTGAATGTACACTTCACTATCAGAAATGCATTTAGTTAGAAGTTTTAATAACTGTAGCAAAACAGTTCAGTTAGTTCAGCAAGAAATTTCAGCCATTGTTGGTAGCCACAATTAGATGACCTGTTCACTTGTGACTAGTGGCTGGTTTTCAGAAAACTATTTAGCTACCATCGAATTGTTTATCTGTCCCCTTTTTTATACAAATTTCTTGCTGGGGTAAGGGTACCTACCACTAGTAATTTTTTTTGCTCACTGGGTTGTTTCAATGATTGAGTTTAGATATACTAACAATAATTTGGAGAGACTTGTGTGAAGAAATGTAAAATGCCGCAATTATCAGCTCTGTTTCAGCAATTTTTGTCTTCAAACTTCACCCGCCTGCTGACCCCTGATTTTTATATTGGTATGCATATCTGATTAGTATATTCACATTAATAATTTTATATTTTAAACAGATCATCATGCGTTTCTAAATAACTGACAAAATTGTTTCGACAAGCTAAAAATGATGATGAGAAAAAATATTACAACAAAACTTTCTATAAAAAAATCACAAGAATTTATCAAAATATTCAAGAGAAAAATTGAAACATTACTTTTATAAGTATTAAAATAATAAAATATATATATATTAAATGTCAGTTCTTTTATTTAATTTTACGTTCAACTACTTAAGGGAATCCGAACATAGCATTTACTACTATTTTGGTATTCTAATGAAATTAATACAAATTTGAATTATGGTTGATTCCTTAATTAAAAAATATATTATTATTATTATTATTATTATTATTATTATTATTAAAATCAATAAATCAATAACTGCTGATTATTAAATTAATAAAGAAGATTATTAAAATAATGTGTAATTATTACATGAATAGCAGATGATTATTGTACTGGTACTACTGGTAAACAAGATAATTGAAATAAATTACCACAGATTTAATAACTGATAATTATATCTATTATTAACTAACCAAATCCTGTAAATGATGTGTAAATGATACTGCAGGAAACAACTACTCCGCGGACTAATGCCCCGACCGGCATTGAATTACTCCTACAGTATCTGTGTGAACAGCCAAGAATCTCACCTAACCAAATCCTTTAAATATTGATCTCGCTGAATCAATAGGTAACTGATGATCATTAAATTGAGACACAGAATCTTTGAAATAATGAATAAATATCATTGAATCAATAACAACAGATTAATGAACTTAATAATTATTTTCAAAGAACCCGTCTTCGTTACTACAATGTGCTGTTTATGGTTTAATAAATTTATTTATGAAATTTATCTATACAGACGTAGGTACCTATATTAATTTAATTACATTTATGGACATTTTTGGTTCAGTGTAATTTTCAAATATATAGATATGTACAAATTTTAAAAATGTATAAAAAGGTCCTGGGTATATCGTCGTTAATTTCAATTATTGGCAATAGATTGTTTGAGACTTTGTTTGAAGATATGATTGCGATTTTTGTATTCAAATTATTTATATAATTGTGAAAGTATTGTATACAGATTTTCTAGTATATGCCTACTGTTCTAGCCTATATTTTGACCAGTATGTGTTACATTTTATGACAATGTTTTTTTCTCATAGTATCTCAAGCATCTAATCTTTAAATAATTATTTTAATTTCTCAAATTTTGATAAGCCTGTGAAATTAATCATAATTTTTATTTGTTTTTACTTTTTTTATTTCCTTAGCTACCGCTAACATACGCTTATATAGAAATTTCTGCAAATCTGAGCCAGAAAGATGTGTTCGATTTAATTTCCTTAAACAATGTAAAAACTGTGAATAATGGCTTAATAATTTATGTCTTTTAAATTTATTATGTTTAGTAGTTAAGTATTTTCTTTTAAAATGGAGAACACATTTTCTTCAGTTGGCACTCAGTTCTCTTCCAAGACAAATATTGTTTTTTACAATACATATTTATTTTTTTTTACTGTAGGAGATTTGATATATATTAGCTTAAAATACCTTTCTAATACAGTAAAAAATGTTACAAAAGCTAATAATAAAGAATATATGGGTAGATATTGTCGGCGTAATTCAACGCTGGTTGAGGCTTTAGTCCACAGAGTAGTTAGTTTCACACAATATTGTTAATACCCAAAAATATATAAAAAACATATTTTTTTACAGATAAATAAAGCTATTAACGTCTTCCTTTCAAATTTTCAACATGATATAATTATTTTTATTATATTTTTTAATTATTTTTAAGTTGTAATGATGACTGTAAGAGTATCTAAGTAGTTTAATGAATATTCTATATTTTAAGACTAAGTATTTACCTTACTTTACCAATTTGTGAAAATTCTACATTAAAATTGGTCAATTTAATCTGACAGCAATATTAAAGAAAAACTGTTGATATAACTAATCAAATAATTCTTAAACTTTATAAACCGCATAATAAATAAAATCAATGTACCTATAAGTAAATTATATTAAGTAACACTATTTAGTTATTGCTTCAGTAACTGTTAACATGCAAGATCAAATAAAAACTTATAATAACACAAAATCAGCCATTTTGAACATGCGCTTCTCGAGGGGTGGTGAAGGCGTCGCACGATACGCAACAGTCTAGATCCTATGTACAACTTCTCCCGCAAAATTCATAGATATTCCTCTTGCTTCCTTTTCTATAGTACAAGTTTCAATATGGATAAAAATGAGATAGCGTACTTTCAACTTGATTAGATTTACGCGTGTGTACGTCGGGACGCTCAAGGAACGATGGATTCAAAGCACCATTCGCTGTTATCCTTTCATCCACCGAACTCGAAATATTTGCATTTTAATTTTTATTAGTATAGTGAAATGAACGGTTTGTGGTGTTTGCGGGAACATAAAAGTGTCATTTAACTATCTTCAAAATATTTTTAAAGGATTATTTTAAAAGGTAAGACTCATTTTTATATGTACCATGTATATCTACAAGATTTCTCTCTCTTTCTATATATATAGTATATATATATACTACTCATTCCCAAAATAATGAATGATGACTAGTACTTAATTCATCAAGTTTAAGGTAATGTGCATTGTGTAGGTCATGAACAGCGTTGACGGCGGTTTCTTGCTAATCACTCCATCCTAACAACCAATCACGAAACGGCGGCGCGACCTCTAATAAGCAATAGAATATTTTCTCGCTTTCATTCCGTATTCTGCTTTTGTACGGTTTCCGTAATACTTTAATATTTAACATATAGGTATTGTAAATCGTATTTTAATGCACTTTACTTTAAGTTTCACTAGTCGCATCATAATAGCTTGCTAGATTGTCATATTTAAAGATACCTATAATGAATTTTCCAAACATATTTTGCACAAAAAATGTTATTGCCTATTTTTGTGTTAAAAATTGTTTAACTGTTTCCATATTTTAAGTAGGTACCTACTATATATACATTTATTTGTATGTATACTTACACTGAACACTAGATTAAACATTAACCCTTTATGTATTACTTAACACAGCTTAAGATACTTTCACTCTCATCAACCTTCAATATCACACTTACTGAAGTTCAACGATAAAGGTTGCAAGATAACCCTATCATAGGGCGTGGTTTAAATATTTGGAGGGGACTCATTACCCCTTGCTTAATTTAAGAATTCAGTTTATTCTATGTACATCTGCATACACTATTGTAAAGTGGCCTGATTTACATATGTATGATAATACAGGGATATAACCGTCCAACCCTTCCAAAAAAATGATTTACTTCATACAGAGCTAAAGTAAGCCCTTTCTTCCCTTCAGCAAAAACTCTCATGAAAAAATGCGTTTTATTACTACACACAAAAGGAAGTTATATGCCTAAGAGATTTGATTTGCCGTGAGGGATGTAACCTGATTTTAAAGGGTTAATAAGTAAATACAACGGTTATTTGAGCATAAAAAATAATAATCAAACATATTTGGCGTATTTGTTATAAACAGTAATTGAGTACTTATTTATTAAAAGGTTTTAAATTTTGTATTCATTAAACGCTGTATTATTTCGGCATCCGTGTTATAGTTCTTCACATGTTATGAATAGATATTCGATTTCATTCAAATGTTTATATGTCATGAATCCGTTTGTATCTTTGCAGTACTATGTTTTTCTTGCCTGCAAAGAGTTTAAGTTTAAACTTATCTGCGTAATTCAAGGACAAAAATCCGTCAATTTGTGACGTAAATGTGAGCATATTTTTTTTGGCCCTATATAACGTTATCACGTTTTTTATTAAAAAATCTTAAACTTAACATTGTTTATGAGAAAAAGGTATGCTCAGAAATTGACCATTTTTTAAAAAATAACTTTTCAACAACCAGCTGCATATAGCTACCAAAATTCCCTTGCAAATTGGATATGTTGAAGGTAAATCGACAAGCAATAAAATTTGCACTGGTGTAAAATGCTATGGATAGTATTTTTCAATATGCAACGGTTTTGAAATGAAAGTCATACTGATTCTTTCAGCTCCAGATAGTCGTCCTGAATTAGTTTCCGCAATGTGAAAAAATTTGTTGTCTTTTTTTTTCTCTAAATTTGTAAATAAATGTTTTAAATTATTAAATATTAGGTTGTAATCTATTTTGGAATCCTTCCAAATATTGTCGTTGCCCAGCATGTCCAATTGTCCATTGAAATTTAATTGCCAACAAATAACAGTCATCTCTCATGTCTGAATATGTGTCGTCCATATACATGGCAACACTGAAGCGAAAATGGGAAATGAAAAAAATATATTTATTTCAAAATCATTTTTTTAAATTAAGTTTCACAGGATCAAATGGAATAACTATTTATTTAATTTAAACAAATATATAATTTATTTTTGAAATAAAAGTGAGCATTTCACCAAAAAAGTTTTGTTTTCTGAGAATAAATTATATTTAAATACATTGAATTGTTTGCTGGAAAAAAAAACATCGGTGCATTAGTATTAGACAGTACCAGTAGCTGCAAGTAGAAGCGTATAAAAATCGATTTGCTCCAGAGGTAAATTGATCGCGTGCGATTTGACCTAAAAAATGACCTAAAGCGAAGAAAATCGTTTGCATTCCTCTTTAAGGGAGGATGAAATACTTATAAATGAAATGGGAGAACATCCGTGTTTGCGCGTTTCTAACATTTGAGACCAGCCTTGTTCTGTCTCACGATTCAAATATGTTTCTTGCCTTCTCCAACGAAAAAAAAAATGTATTTAACAAACAATTCAATTTATTAAACGTAATTTATTCTCGCAAAACAAGTCTTTTTTGGTGTAATGATCATTTTATTGTCAAATATAAATTGATTTATTTTATACCTAAGAATATTAATCTTTTTGGCGATGTTTTGTTTAAATGAAACAAATAATTATTCCATTTGAACTTCACATAAAAACTTAATTTTAAAAATTATTTTCAAATAAATATTTTTTTTCATTTCCCTAAACAATTTGCTCAAATTTGCAAAAAAATACGTTTTGAAATAAAAAAATATTTTTTAATTAAACTACATGCGCAATTCGAATCAAATAATGTATTTATTTAATTGAAAAATGCATATTTTTAATTGAGGGATGTGGAAAAGGAAAATATACAAATAATCTTTTAATTCTTTTTGCAAAGTTCTTAAATGAAGTTTTATTAGGGTATCTAATCTTTTCAAAAACCGTAAATTCAAAAACCTCAATTTCCTACTTATAGCTATATCGTTGAAAAAAGTATTTGTTTGAAAGAAAAAATTGGAATTATTTGTAGATGTAGCTGTGCTATATTTGGCATACTCAAGTATGTCACGTTTGAGAGTCATAAACACCCAGGGTTAATCGTCAGTTAACTCACCACTTACATGTGGAAATAAATATTTATTTGACCCTATACAAACAAATAATTTACTTCCATGAAACAAGTTTTTTTCAGTGTGTCATTCTTTACACAAATACAATAAAATCAGGTAGTCCTTGTTTTCTTCATCTAACAACGCACTAGCAACATGCAACATCTCCATTTTGATAAAATTGTACTACTAAATCGCGCGTGTTAAAATGCTCAAAGTGGAAAATACCCCTTAATCGTTAAGTCGAAACGTTTAGTTATATCTTATAAACGCCACCACTAAATAAAGTAGGGGGACCGTACCTTTATACTTTAAATTATCAAATATCTAAAACATAAAATATGAAATAAAAAACACTGAATAATTATCTAAATAGTTTTTGGCAAAGTAAGTATGTACCATTCACACTTAATATGATGGGGTACCTTTTGACTTGAATGAATATATTATTGCACTAAAGTCACAACTTTTAGCCAAATCTGATTCAATAATTAATTTATAAACCTAAATATGACAAATGATCTTGAGCCATTATCGATCTTAATGCATTCTTGTAATAAGTAATAATTCGCACCGTTTAAATTTAAAAATAACATAGCTTACACATGTGATGCTTACAAAATAAATTTTTAGGTACCGACTGTGGTAGGTATTATATTTTGTATCAATTTTATATAATTTATGAAATATTAAGATTATTTAGTAAATTTGTGTTTGTGTCAGTAGTAATTCTGAGTCACATAAAAACAATATATAGTGATGAATTTTACGATAGTCATGACACATTACTATGTGACAAGAAAATGTGCATCGAGACGAAAAGTGAAATAGAAGTATTAAGGAAATTACATATCACTTAGAGAAGACGACCAAGGAACAGGAAGAATATATAGGCCTTTTAAAACAATTTTGTCTCGATCGCTTTCAGTGTGTGTACGTGTCGTAAAGTGCTCCGGCATTAAAATCCAATTTGAACCGTGCCGAGTTATTTTTGGATTACAAATAGTGAGTTTTGGTGGTGGAAGAAAGGGGCATGCAGACAAAAAAGAAAATTTGAAAATAACAGAATAAAAGTAAAGGAAGGACAGACAATTTTTAGGAGGTTAGAGAAAGTAGGTCATCAATAAGGTTCAGTGTTGCTTACAGAGATTGACAGAGAGTCTCCTATTTGTCGACAAGGACGACTTTGTCACGCGCAACCAGTAAATCAGAGACCTATTTCAGAAGAAAGGACCTGGTGCGTGTTAACGATCGGGTGTCAAGTGAGATAGGCAACCAGTAGTGTCGGAAATATACGAAATGGAATGTTAAGGAAAACTGAAATCAGTAATCTGAGATCAGTAAAGAGGTAATGAGAACACCCGAGCGGAGAAAGGAAGAGATTGAAATAGAAACAGAAAGTGATGCCAGTGGAACGGATGATCGAAAGAAAAAGAGAAGTATGGAAGAAGTAGCTGAGGTATTCAGTAGTAGTAAAAAACTTGCACGATCGCCAGTAAAGAAAGGTGATACGAATGACAAAATGGAAAAGGTACTGAGAATGTTGGAAAGTTTAACACAGGAAGTAAAAGAGGTTAGAAGGTAAGAGAATGAGTATAGAGAGGAGATAAGACAACTCCGACGAGAGATTGAGGACATGAGGCAGTAAAATAAGGCGCTTAGAGATAAGATGAGAGAGGTAGAAGAAAGAGTAGAGAGTATAGATAAACAGAAAAGAAATAAAAATATAGTGATTTGTGGCCTACAAATTAGAGAAAATTTAGATCAGAATGAGGTAAAAGGACACATAGAAGAGTTTATAAGAAAGTCAATGCATATGGAGATTGGTACAGAAGCAGTAACGAAAATAGGAGTTAATGTATGGTTAGTAGAATTAAAAAACTTGGAGAACAAGATAAGGATAATGAAAAATAAAAGTAAATTAAAGGAGGTAGGAGCAGCCAACGTCGATATTAACGATGATATGAGCAAAAAAGAGAGGGAAATTCAAAGGAAACTAAGAATGAAAGCCAAAGAAGTAAGGATGGAAGGGAAGGAAAGGTAGCAAAAGTAGGATATCAAAAACTTGTAATAGATAATGAGGTTTGAAAGTGGAATAATGATACAAGCAGGCGAGAAAAAAAGGAGGATATATCACCTAACATAAAAGAAAGATCGCTGGCAATGGACACGCTTATGAGAAAAGGAAACGACATAAATAGAACCAGGAACAGAAAGCAAAAAATACAGAACCAAGCTAGAAGGACGGAGAGGAGGAAGGCAGAAAAAGATGGAAAGCAAAACGGCCAAACAAGAAAGAGGAATGAGAATGAGGACATGGAATGTAAGAGGGTTAAACGAGGAAGGATCATTAAAAATCCTAGAAAGAGAAGCAAATATATACAAAATGGACATAATAGCGATACAGGAGACGCATATAAAGGAGACGGACACATGGGAATTAGAAAATTATTTATTCTTTACAAGCGGAGGCGAAACAAGGCGATACGGAACAGCATTTTTAGTAAATAAAAATATGAAAGATACAATTTCTAAATTTGAGGCGATAGGTTATGTATGTATGTATGTATTAAAATTAGAGAATAAATAAATATAGATATTAAATATATATTTCTAGGGGGTAAGAAGACGGAAGAAGGCTATGTAAGGAGAAATAATGAGGAAATATATGCAATGTACCAGGCACCAACAATAGATGAAGTTGTAAAAGCCAGAAGAGTGCAGTGGCTAGGGCATCTAGAACGTATGGAAGATGAAAGGGCAGTTAAGAAAATAGTAGGGAGTAAACCTAACTACAAGAAAAAAAGAGGGAGACCGAGGAAGCGATGGAGAGATGCAGTGGCTATAGATTTAAGGGAGAAAAATGTGACGGATTGGAAAAGAAAGGCGAAGAACAGAATGGAGTGGAGGAGAATAACACAGCTTTGGGCCTAAAAGGCCTGTAAATAGCTTTATATATATATATTGTTATATATAAAACAATTTACGATAAATTTCCAAGATAGTTTAATACTAGTGGAGATATCTGATAGTGTAACTGTAACGGTAAATGCTTTAAATAAAAAGACAAATCTACCACAAAAAGTAATAAACTCAGAAAAACAATCCTCACCAGAGGCTACGAAATAACAAGTAAGTCAGCAAAAAGTAATGACATACAAGTCTCCTTACATAAAACAGTAACTGAAAATGTAAACAAAAATAGATTCAAATCTATAATAGGTAGAAGAAAAGGTAATATTGCTACCGTAAAGACTATTCCAAAAATGGGTTTTCTTCATGTGTATCGCTGTGAATGGGAAGTAACATGTAAACAAGTTGAAAGTGCGCTAAAAGAAACTGCACCACATATAAACTTGTGAAAAATGGAATGAAACAGCCACTGGGTCATCGTTTAAGTTATCTTTTCCTATTTAATACTGTAACGACGTGTACAACCCGGATTTATGGGCAGCTGGAGTGGTTAGGCGCTTTAATTTTCCTAAAAATTGTACCCAAAAACGGACGACTCAAGAGAACAACCAGGTTTAGAGCATGAATCAAATCAGTTAATTGACAAATGTACAGGCCGTGCGTATGTTTCATATCAATATACAGTGTTTTAAAATAAAGTTATTCAATTATCTCTATTTTTGGAAAATAAGAATTTATCAGTTGTATGCTTTGCTTTGTATGCTATTCAATTACCTCTATTTAAGACAAATAAGAATTTATCAGTTGTATGCATTTCAGAACATTATTTTACGAACAAGACGTTAATTTTGTGAAGTTAGATGTTTTTCAGTTATGTTCTTATTTTTGTAGAAAATTCAAGAAAAGGAGAGGTGTTGCCATTTTTGTAAGATATGGTATTAAATATAAACCACTGGATCTAAGTGGATACGGTTGCGAGTTTCACACCGAATTTTGTGGCTTAGAACTGACATCGGTAAAAATAATCGTTATATCTGTTTATCGGTCGTGTTTAGCTGATTTTTACATATTTATTATCAAATTCGAATAATTACTTTCACATCTATGTACCTACTAAATATAACAGAATTATAATTTTAGGTCATTTCAATGTTCATTTCGAAGGAACTTATAAGGAAGTTATATCCACCACCAATTGGGCTAAAAAAGTTAACCATAATAATGTTTTAAAAATTAAAATGGCTTTAAATGAATTAAATTGGAATAATTATATTGTAGACGAATTAAATTATATGACTAATTTTTTAGTAAATAGAGATAAATAGAGATTTAGTACATAAATTATGTCCAATGAGGAAATGTAAATATGAAAAAATACCTTATTACTGGTTCTCGAATGAACTGCGGAAAGATACACTTGTGTCTGTTAAACAAATTTATAATACTACAAATGCTCCTGCTGATAAAATCGTTTATAATATGTATTGCAAAAATATACACATGCAATAGGAATGGCAAAAAAACAGCCTATAATTTATTTATATTGTCTGAAGCTATTTATTTATAATACGAAAGTGCGCGATAGTGATGTGATTTTTGTTATTTTTTACCTATCTGCTTTTTTCAGTGTGATTTTTTGGTTAGGCAAACTTAGTTTCAAAAATAACCCTTGACTGTTCCGTTTGGCGCAAGGGCTTATTTAATTAATCTTTATTATTTTTCAGAAGTGTGAAAAAAACCCAATAAAACTAAAGAAAAACTATAATTTATTTATACAAAATTCTAGTAATAGACCTGGAAAATAATAAATTATGAACAGAATTCTGGTTTTTTAAACAGTAAGAAAGATTGTTCTATTTCTCCTGACAACTTGTATATTTTTTGCTTCTGTTGCAAATAATATAGTAAAATCAATTACCTAGTGCAAACAGAGACACTTATAATTTTTTGAATTAAGTTCCAACAACAAATGTCACATTTTTTCTTGAACCAATCACTACTTACGATATTTTGAATGCTGTGGACAACTTAAAAAACACTGGGAGTCTAGACGTTTATGAATTGAATAGTTAGATTGTGAAAGGTACTATAGAAGCTACTATCGATTTTTTTACTCACATTACGAACATAATTTTTAATCAAGGTATCTTTCAGCATGCCTTTAAAGTAACAAAACTTATTCCAATATTTAAGACAGTTTCACCGGATAATTATCACACTTTATCTATTATACCAGTTTTTGACAAAATTATAGAAATTGTTTTAAAAAATAAAATAACAAGGTATTTTGAAAACTATTCTTTATTACACAGATATCAGTTTGGTTTCAGGAGAATTGTTCTACAATAATTGATGCTGTATGTAAAGTGGTGAATAATATTGTTGAAGGTTTGAGGATAAATAGTACACAGCAGTCACATTAGTGAACATCACTAAAGCTTACGATTGCGCTCCTCATAGCTTACAGATAAACTTAATTTTTATGGATTAAGAGGTATACCTTTAAATCTATTACTGTCTTATTTACGTAATCGTGAAAAATTTGTATGTAGATAGATAGATAGATAGATTTATTAGTACAGCGTGAGCAATACAATTTTGCTATTGGATAAGGTCAAGTCTAATAAATACAATGTTATTGAAAGTTAAAACAAAAAAAAAAGACTTACTGCTATTCACATACATTAAGGTATAAATATTAAAATAATACAATATAAATATACGACAAAAAATAACCTACAATAATAAAATAGAACTAACAGCTATATTCAAAATATTCCTGAACGGAGTATGCACAAATTTTTAGTAAAAACATTTTTAAATTCTTTTTAAACAGATGAAATTTGTTTATGTCTTTCAAATTCCGAGGTAACTGGTTAAACAGTCCCAAAACATTGTGAACTCTCAAGGACATGCCAAGGCGTCTAAAAGGGACACATAAATTATGTTTGTTAAGAGTATCATGACAATGGACATTAGTAATAAAACGTTCTTTATTTTTTTATAAAAATATAGCAGTATTTAAAAAATGTATAAACTTTTCAACGAAAGAATTCCAAATTTTGTGAATAAAGGACGGCATGACTGGGTAGAGGGTACACCAACTATACATCTGATGATACGTTTCTGAGCAATGAAAACGTTATCTGTGCTATATGAATCTCCCCATATCATAATCCCATATGCTAACCTTGACTGGACTTGTGAAAAATAAAAAGATACTAACTGGGGTATATCCAACACATCCCTCAAAATCCTAGTTTGATAACATTTTGAATTTATAGTACTGGTAAGTTTATGACAGTGATTCCCAAAAGTTAAAGTTTTATCCAAAATGATGCCTAAAAACGAAACACTATTACAATATTGATATTGTTAACCTCACACCTATCCGAAAAGAGGAGCGAGGTATCATCAGTATATTGTGAAACAGATGCAACAAAAATTATTTTTGGTAGTTCATTGATATAGATAATGAACATTGTAGGTCCAGAACAGATCCTTGGGGCACACCAATATCACTATCTAAAGTCGAAGATATATAAGTAGATTTTTTAATACTCTCGTAGTTATGTATTTTGATCATTTGTTTTCTTCTCTTTATATATGAAGAAAACCAAGCCAATGCTGTACCTCTTATCCCACAAGCGTATAGCTTTTGTAGTAGTAAGTCATGGTTAACACAATCAAAAGCCCAACTGAGATCGCAAAAAATTCCAGTCGGACTCTTGCTTGCTTCGATAGCATCCAATATTTCTTCATAGAAAGACATTATGGCACTCGCAGTTGAATGACCTTCAGAAAAACCATGTTGATTTTCGTTAATGATTTTATTTTTATTCAAAAATTTTAGCAACTGCGAGAGCATTGCATATTCAAAGATTTTATATATTACCGGGGGTACAGAAATAGGACGATAATTTTCCATATTTTGGCTATCATTTTTCTGAAAAATAGGAGAAACTAATGAGGTTTTTAATATGGAGGGAAATATACCTTCTCTAAACGATTCATTGATAATGTGGGTCATGGGCTTCACAATATACTTCGCAATTTTTTTTATCAGGGAACCGGATATGTCATCGGGACCTAAAGAAGTCTTATTTTTTAATTTATGTTTAATAATAAATAGAACGTCTTCCTCATTTATGTAGATTAGAAATATACTATTCGGAATGTTCGTGTGATGTAAAATAATGTGGTTCTGTACATTTATCTTATTTACTATCTTATTTGGTGCATCTATGAAAAAACTATTAAATTGCTCAGATACTTCTTGAGGATCCTTAATGATCGTGTCATTTACTTCTATAGGTACTGCTATTTTTTCTCATTTTTTGTTTACCAGTTAACTCACAAATAACTTGCCATGTCGTCTTATTTATATTATTAGAACAATGTATTTTTCGCGTGTAAAATGTACTTATTACATTTTTAATAAGTTGTCTTTGTATTTTCTTGGCATTTTTATATGTATTAACGAGATTGCCATCAACGAATTGCATACGATACAAACATTTTAAATTGAGACTGGATTCCTTAATAGTTTCATTAATCCACTGTTTTTGTCTCTCCCCAGATACACACTTAAAAACTCGTAGACAATTTACATTAAAATGATATATTAAAACACTATGAATGTTATTAAATTTTGCCTCGGTGCTATTGGCCTGGTAGGTATCAATCAACGTTTCATTTGATAAGGCAGTAGTAAAACTGTTCATATTTACACTACCAAATGTATTAATGGGAACAAATCTAATGTTAAAATAATTGGTTGATGTTCCACAAGGATTCGTATTAGGACCTTTATTGTTTATAATATTTATAAATGACTTATTTTGTTATCTATTTCCTAATAGCATCATGTACGCAGACTATGCTACTATTATTAATATAAGTAAAAATATTGCTAAATAACACTTTCATACATTAATAAACGCATGTCAAGATAAAGCAGAATACTGATATAATAATAACATGCTTAAACTTAATCGAGAAAGAACTCAGAAATTAATATTTTCCTCATTATTTTTTAGAAGGTAAGGGTGTTTAACTAGGAATTGTCTTGGATGATGCTCTAAACTGGTCACTTCATATTGACCAATTATGCAATAAAATATCCGGATATACAGGGTTAACTATGACTTAGTACAAATATTTTAAGAGGGGATAGGGAAAATAAGAATTAACGGAATCACTCTTTAAAAAAATTCCAAACTTATTTATAAAGCCAACAAATTTTTTTTCGATATAATTTTAAATCCTTATATAACGCCGCCAACGTAGAGTAGGCAACCAACAAGCAAGTTATGCAACAGTCGCTCTGTCGGTATCGCTGTCATGTCATAATTCAATTCGTGTGTTTACGTTGTAATTTTGTGTTCTTCTTCAGTTTTTAGTGCCTTATTTTAATTTTAAACGTGTTATAGTTATTAAATAAAGGAATATGTGTCGGGTACAGATATTTTCCCACAATATAGTTCGCCGGTTTGTTTTTCTAGGTTATGGGACTGCCGCGGGTGCATTGAAAGTTTTTTTATTACCTACATCCATCCATTCCTTTCGTCTGATTTTCTTATAATTAATAGGCATTTTATCTAATTGTACCTACGGGAGATGTCTTTTATCGGTAGTGAGTGGTTGTAATGAGCGAATATGTAGTTTTACCAGTTTATAACGAAATAATGAAAAACGAATGCAAAATACTGGAGCTAACTGGATTAACTGTTACCTATCTATCAGGTATTATTACTAATAAGAATGTTAATTTTTGTCGTTTCTACATTTAGAAACGCTACACAAAGACGACCGTATTGTAGTTGACATTGTTGACAGATGTAAGCTTTATCTATGAATCTAAGCCATCTCAGTCGATTCTTATCATAGCCGCCGACTTTCCGCAGGAAAAAGGGTTTTGCCCCATTTTTTAAATATCGAGCTAAAATTCTGGAATAATTTTTTTATTGTCTTTTAGGCCTCCCTGAGCACGTGGTTAAATTTTTTTGTACTTAGTCATAGTTAGCCCTGTATATTTGTCTTACGCCAATTAAAAAGATGGCAATTAATGAAATATTACTTCAAGCTTATTACGCTTTTATTCATTCAAAGTTATGGTGTTACTCTAAAATTATGCGAATTCCGTCACTATACGTTTATTACTGTATTTTACAAATTCACAATGATGTGCATAATTGTACCTACTAAACTGGGTGAATGTCATGATCACTACACACGATCGGGAAACTTACTGAGTCTTAATTTGTACAATAAACTACCTGATAGTTTAAAAAGGTTAGATATTATTCAATTTAAAACTAAAATAAGAACATATATACTCCAACATTGTTTCTACTCAGTGGGGGAATATATGTATAACATCTGGCTTGATTGAGATGTATATTCTTTGGGTATATTGTTATGGAGCATAACCACTATCTGTAAATATATATTTTATTGTATATTTCTCTTTTTTATCTGTTTATCCTTTTCTTTTTTTTAATCTCTTAAATTTATGTAAAACTATTTTTGTTGATGGTTCATAATGTAGTATGACATATTTGACAAGTATGGTAATAAGATATATTTGTGTGCATATCTATATATATATATATATATATATGTTGCTTTGTTTTTTTTTTCAACTTCAACTGTGACTTGCTATAAATATTATTGTAATGTGTAAGTAGTTAAATAAATGTCTATCTATCTATAGCATAAATAACACTCACTAGAATATGCTACTGAAAATTAATACAATCTCTGACATTAATAACTTTAGCCTTCCTGAAATTCGTTCTTTTTCGGAAAATGAAGTTGTTTCAGAAAATTGAAGCCTAAAACTAGCGGTTTAGATGGAATACAAGCCTTTCTTTTGCGGGATTGTGCCGCAGTATTTGCGCCTCCGTTGTGTAAATTAATAAACCTGTCCTTTAATATACATGTACCTTTGCATCACAGTGGAAATTATCTAAGGCCACTCCAGTATTCATCAAGATTTTAATACTTCTACAAGCAAGTAGTTATGAGGGTAAACTTTTATATTATAAAAAACGTGTGAAATTGCGACGAGACTTTATTAAGAACAGTTTAAGACGGGTTTTATATTCAAAAACTGTAAAATGTGGAGGTGCGCCATCTTGTTGCAACCAAACATTATCTTCTAAAATATTGTAATCATTTTCCATAGTTTCAACAATCATTGGATAAATGTAGTTATTCAAAAGCTCAAGGTACATATCCTCATTAAGATTTCCTGGCCGAAAATATGGTCCAATAATCTTATATCCGAAAATTCCTGCCCACACATTAAGTTTTTCTGGATGTTGAGTGTGTTCCTCCAATAACGGCAATTATGACGATTAACCAAGCCATTCTGATAAAAAGTGCATTCGTTGGAAAAACATATTGAATATACAAAATTTTGATCGTTTGCCAATCGGTTAGTCATCTCTTCCGCAAATTGCAAACGACGGTCAGGATCGTCTTCATTCAGTTCTGGAACTAATTGTAATTTATAAGGGTGGTATTTATAAGCTTTTTAAATGCGTTGGCAAAGTGTGCTAGAAACTCCCGAAATTTCAGATAGCTTACGAATGCTCAAATTATGATTCGCTTTCACATGACTAAGAACGGCAATTTCGATAGCCTCATTTCTAGCAGGGTTTCGAAATTGTCGTTTTTTATTACTGATCCTGTTTCATAGAATTTTTGAACCAGACTGACGACGTAAATATCGGAGGTGTGTTTATTTGGGTAACGCTGATTAAAAATTCTTGCCGCCAGCCGTGCATTGTCATTGTTTTTAAAATAGAGATAAATTATTTCAACCCTTTCGTCTTTCGAATATGTCATTTAGAATTAATAATTACTAAACACACTTCTACTAAACACTTTTCTTTGAGAACTAAATAGTGACTAAAATATATTGACTGGTAAATTTGTTGTCAGTACCGATTTTTTTTTATTCTTCAAAATACCTTTTATTTGTGAACAGTTTTTACACTGACAATAAATTGAAATTTTTCATAGTTTTTCTTTTGGCATTTTGAACAATTAATCAAATGATTAATACAAAATTGTCTTTTATTTCTAAGCATAAGTAATTTCTTTTCAACAACAGATTAACTAAAATTGAAAAAAATTACATGATGACAACCAGAATTAAAAACACTTTTGAATAAGGTGTCACTCGACCTAGAGTGCTATTTAAGATTCTAAAGTTGAATGCGCTCCCGCGAAGGGGTTTGTTCTGGCGAGTCTGTATTTCACGCTAAAATGTGTCCCCCTCGAAAACAAAATGGACGTGTGGCGGCAATTTTAATATTTTGGAACGTAGTTCAAAATAAGCCGGGTGCAAAGTTTTCAATGGCACACCCTGTATAAGTTGTATCACTCTCGAACACGCCCCGCCCTACCAATTCTTCACCCGACTCGAGGACCGTTCGGAACCCAGGCACCTACCCGGTGGCCGACGCTAGAACTGTAACATGTTGTGTGCGATCGATATATTGTGAGACAAAAAACTTTGAATATATGTTAGTGTTTATTTTATTTTATTTTTCTTCTAAAAATGCCCGTCATATATTGTACTGTGATTGTCCCCCAAGACGAGGTTTTTCATTTTTCCATTGTCCAAAGGATAAAAAAGCAAGGTATGTATTTTATATTTAGTCAACTAATATAAAGAAATAGGTCAAAATATAAAATTTTACGCGGTACGCCGATAAAATTTAGAATCTTCATTTGAAAGATTGTATCTGGGCGTTATATTAAGTTATAAACAATTTGTTTTATCAAAGTTTATGAAATTAAAGATTTACTCTTGGTTTAAACTTTGGTTTTATAAACATTATGTTTAAAATAACAGTTTCCTTCTTGACGCATATTTACGTGTTCTTGATATTTTTTACGGGAAATTTGGCATGTCCGGTTAGTATACATATTAAGTAAAAATCGTCTCTTTGCAGATGCCAGATTTAGAAGAATTAATTTGGATTTACTGGAAGTCACAGATAAACAAATATTACCCCTGATAAATGCTACATTTCTTAAATGAGACATTGTGTATGAACGAACAAGTAAGTTCTTTGTACTGATATTTATTAAAAAGAAGTGCAATAATTATGTAAGTAGGTACTTAATTGTGTCATGTAAATTTGAGACTCAAGCATTTTTTATTCAAGCAGTTTCTAATAACAATAATACCAAAACTATGTTAACGCCAAAATTTCAATATGCTGAAGTTCAAATTCATACACCGTGAAACCTGTGCACAAACAGTATATAATAAAAATGGTATGTACAGTAACATCTTTAAATAAATTAAAATAATTTGTCTCAAATTAATTAATATAGGTACGTATAGAAATACTCAAATCACTTAAATAATATTAAGTACTAAAAACTGACCTGGATATATTTATACATTGGGTTTTCATTTGAGTAATTTTTTACTAAAAAGAATATATAGTTTATTAATAATAATATCTCTACCCCTCATTCTAATCACGAGGATTAGCCCAGAAGTCGAAGACTTGTGCGGGAGAGGGGGCGGCATATTATTATTAAGCAGGCCGCATTTGCGCCCAGGAACGACTTACGTTGGTAGGCCCTAACCACCATTCAGTGCAGGAATGAGGAAAACCTGGAAAACCTCATTAATTAGGGGGGTAGTCAAATGTCAACCGGTATCAATCTCTCACATTGACCCAAGCCAACATTCTTATACCCTACCATACCCGCAGAGAGGGTGCCAATCTCTCCACGAATATAGCTTATATACGGTCTACCGGCAGCGGGGGTCGAACCCACAGCGATCCAGTCACCTCGATTCAAGTATTGACGCCTTAAACCGTGCGACCACTGACCGATCCAAATTAAATGACAAAACAAGAATATAATGCATTTTTATTATATTTAAGATCAAGACTGCCAAACGTCAAAACAAACGCCAAACATTTTCGTGTAGGAGTCCAAGAAAAGCTGCATTAAAAGAGCAAGTAAAACCTATATTGCATCATTTGTAACTTGTAAACAATATAGATTATATTATTTGCTATTATAGTTTTAAAATAATGTAAGTATATTATTTTTTAACATATTTAAATAAACATTTTATTGCAAATTTTCCTCATGACTACTTTATTTTTTATATAGTAGAGTACGTATATATTTTATTTTAAAATATACGACTTCCAAGATTGACTAACAAAACTTGTGTTATAATATTTATATTTATTACATTACAAATATTTTATTTATACAATAAGTACCTACCTTATATCACACTTATAGAATATCCCTCGTATATAAATATTTGCCAATTGCAATGAAACTACTTTTTTAAGTCCCTCGTAATTGATCATTTTAATAGTTAGCTGCGTTTTTAATAGTAGATAGTAACAAAATATATTCTGTGATGTCTATATAATGGTAAGTAAACAAAACAATAATTAAACTTTAAGTCATCCTGTAAACTGAATCTTATAACATTCTCGGAAAATCAAATTACTTTCTTAGTGGGAAATATTTCTTAGGCCCACTACAGACTATGCGTGTATTCGCGATTCGTTATGCGCGATTCGTGATATGCGAGGAATTCACGAATAGTGTGTAGGGTCTTGTTCGTAAAAAATCCAGTCATAAAAACCCTACACACACGATGCACGAATTCCTTAGGCCCGCTACAGACTATGCGTGAAGTCACGATTTGCAATGCGTGATCTGTAAGGAATTCGTGCATCGTGTGTAGGGTTATTATGAATGGATTTTTAACGAACAAGACCCTACACACTATTCGCGAATTCCTCACATATCACGAATCGCGCATAACGAATCGCAAATTCACGCATAGTCTGTAGCGGGCCTTAGACAAAAATATATTCATAAAAACAAACCCTTGACTAATTCTTTTGAGGCAATGAAATATTTATTCATTTTTTAAAGTAATAAATTTTTGTGTGGTAAAGAAATAAATTTCATATAGGTATTCCGTTATAAAACAGGATTTTATTACGAGTAGTTTCATTCTTAACTTTAAATTCATTTAAACTTTTTAGGTCTCAAAACTTTTTTGTTTGCAGTTGTATAAATGTAATAAATAAATAATTGCAACCAGCAATGACTTTTTATTTAATTTGCAAGTTTTTATAAATTCAACAAGTTTAAACTGAACAAAAAATAATTTTATTTTATTTTTCCTGTTATGGAAGCACAAGTTTTTTTTTTTTTTAGATATTTTGGGGTCGTGGTTAAGTTATTAGTAGGGCTGACGGTAGCCGAGCGGTCAAGGCGGTGACGAGCAGTCGCTGCCAGGGCAAGCACGAGCGGCCGGAAGTTGGTTCGAATCCAACACGGGGCAGGAATTTTTCTGTCCTACCCATGGATGTTTGTGATTGTAAAGGTGGAGGGTAGTATAAGTTAGTAGGTAAAAAGGGCCAAATATGGCCTAATTACCAGTAAGCTTGATTACCTTTACCTTTTACCTTAAGTTATTAGTATGTCTCAAATATATATTTTTTTATTGACAAAGTTGTTGTCTTGTAAGCCAATGGGCGCCAGTCGATATAATCGACGAGGAGGGGAGGCAAGATAAGCAATATTGTAATAATAATATTAACTAGAAATTTAATTAAATAAATGGTAAAATGTACAATTATCACACTTAAATTTAATATAAAGTTACAAAAATTTGTTAAATTATTAGGTATAAAATTACCTAATATGAATTTAATAAAAAATATTAATATTTTTAGATTTTTACTTCTTTCAGTAATTATAGCATATTTTAATTTAATTATATTAAATAAATTATGTATAAAATGTATAGAAAAAAGCAATGCTTAGGTAAGTATTAGTTTTATACTAATTATTATTTTGTTTATACCAATTAACAGCTGTTATCTGGTTCACATTAATAACTATATTAAAAATGTATAAAGACGTAAGTAATGAAAATAATTAAACAAATTAGTAAAATATTAACTCTACACTTTAGTAAACTACACCAGATACACCAATTAACAAAATTTACTGTTATTGTTTATAAAAAATAGGAGAGGGTAGGTAAGTAACACAAATTTGTCTTTATTTGATGAACTGTGAAAATATTTGTTGTTCTCTCTTTTCAGATATGCTTCTTGTTACGCAAGATCGTACTTACAGTAACTCCCAGGTGATTGGTACTTAGAAACAGAAACCATAGAGTTGATAACAGCAAAAAACATGAAGCCACAGCTTACATCATGGAACTCTCTCCATATATAGAAACTCAGTCACTCAGTTATTAACTATCATATGTAGAATTGTGGAAGGAATATTACAGCACAGCTTATAGCATTACGTATAGAGCATGGCAGATACAGTGGGCATTTGTTTGTGCGTGAACTATCTTTCTGTGTGCAATAAAAAAGGACCTACAATATAATTTTAATATTTAGATTCACATCAAGAGGCAAAAGTTTAATTTTTAAACAAATAATTTATGTTTGCAAGATTATTATCATTATTACCTTAGTTGTTATAAGGTCCCCACTCATACGCACTTCAAACAAATTTTCACTGCCTACTCGCCGTGTCTTTATCTTTTTGAACCTCGCGTTTTTGCCTATTAAAAACTTATCGCTAATAGATAGATACTCTAAATATTATTATTAAAATAATGCCAATGGATTTTATTTTAATTTCATTACAGAAATATACAGCATGATACATTCTAAAGTGTTGCAAGATTAAAAAAAATATGCTATATGGAATATTATTCCATGTTTCAACACAGCACAGATAATAGAAATAACAAAACAAATTTTAAACATTGACTGGACCAACAGATTATAGAAAAGAGATTTCAGTTACATTATATAAATATACTAATTATGCTATATAAGCTGTTTTTTGCGACGAAATATGTTCAACCCGGTTCAAAACAATATATTTTTGCGTTGAAACAGTGACGTCACACACGTCGCTCTTTAAACTGTGTTTAAAACGTTCACTGAACTCCGGTTTGAACTCTTTAGATGCTTTGCTATTGGTCTATGCAGCAGTTATCTAAAAAGTAGAGATTTGAAAATCGGTGTGATTTAAATTTTTAGATTAATATTTAAAATGGTTGTTATTTTAATACTTTTTATTCTTGTTTATTTAATGAGTTAGTTGTGGACCATTGTATGTACCTCTGCAAATTTAAACGTATTTTTAGACATCCTGAATTACATAATCCAATTACTTTTCTATCTAAATTTCATAAACCTGTCACTCATATAAACATGTGATATTTGTTTTTGGTTTGCAGTTGCTACAATCACTTTCTATGTTTCTGTTGCAAAATTCACACATTTTCAAAATATGTGTACAAAAACATGCGGAAATAGGTATTGTTAATAATTTCTACCACTAATAATCGTTATATTTTAATCCAAATCTAGTGTAGACAATAGTGTAAACAATAATTAAAACATTTTCTTGGTGCAATACATTAGTGACGTCACCATTGAATACGTTTTGAAACAGTCGATGAATACGGTTCGTCACAAAAAACAGCTAGCTGCTACGCTGCTACAAACAGCAAAATTAGACTGCATGTGTATATTCATATGCGACACTCGCATGGGGAAGAGAAATTTAAGACCGCCAAGGAACTAGGTAACGTTTCCATGACAACCAACTTTAGCGGGGGCGTAAATGCCGATCATCCGCAACAACCCCTGCATCAATACCGAGCATATGTAATTAATGCTGACAATATATAATAATAATAAAAATAATAATATAATACTATTATAGACCTGTATATATATATATACAGGTATATAATACATACTATTATATATATTTACTTATTTATTTATTTTCAAATTTGGCAACCCAACATGATAAACAATACAAATTACAGGGTGCACTATAGATAATAATATAATGTAACAATAGTGTGTATACAATACAATTAAATTTAAATGAGGAAAAGCAAGTTAAGACATACACTATTAGAATAAACAAACAATTAACTAGTAAGTACCTATCTAATAGAATATAATGGTATAAATTTAGAAGGAAATGAAAAAAAAAAGAAACAAAATATTTACCTGAAAATCAAACAAGCTAGTGTCTAACCGAGTTGAAAGAAATACCGAAAATATCAATATGATTAAAAAATAAATTGTAAGATTTTTGCAACATACTAAATGGTGAATTATTTGCAGCATTTGTGGCATAAGCAATATCTTCTGGAATATTGTAATAGTCTGTAGTGCTGCAAATGCGAATCATAACTTAGTGGTAACAAATGCCTGTTAAAAATGCCTGTTGCTAATAAATAAATAAATAAAAATAAATAAAAAACGATAGTTTAAGTTATAGATACTTATATTGGACTTTTTCTAAACGTTCGATATATTTGTGGTATTGAGGGTTCCACACTAAAGAAGCAACTTCAAGATGAGACCAGACCATGGAATTATATAAAATGATTAAGGACCCGGGTTCACGAAAGGATTTAGTTACACGCAAAATAAATCCAAGATTTCGCAAAGCTTTCCGCACAACATTTTCTATATTAAGCTCAAAAGATAGTTTAGAGTCCAGAGTGACACCCAGATCCCTAATGAAGTCCACTTTTTGTAGCAAAACGTTATTTATCGTATAACTAAAATCAATAGTATTTTTTAGACGGCTGAATTTAATGAAATAGCATTTATTAATATTCAAGAATAATTTGTTAACGTTACAGTAGCCAGTCAAACGGTTGATATCAGATCGAATATTCAGACAATCAGTAAGAGATAAAATTCTTGAAAATATTTTTAGATCGTCAGCATAAAGTGCATACTCAGAGTGGCGAAAACAGGAACTAATATCATTAATAAAAAGAAAAAAAAGCAGGGGTCCTAAATGAGATCCCTGTGGTATTCCTGACGTAACGTGAACAAAGTTCGACATAGAGTTATTAACTGCCACACATTGACCTCTAGAAGTTAAATATGAGTTTACCCATCTTAATAGATTCCCATATATACCCATATTCTCCAACTTTACAAACAATGTAGGATGATATACTTTATCAAAAGCCTTAGAAAAATCGGTATACACGGCATCTACTTGGTTTTGGGTTTCCATAGTTTCAATTATTTTTTGTACATAAGATACAAGATTAGTGGTAACGGATCTGCCTTGGAAAAAAACATGTTGCTCCTCTATAATGAGATTTTTATAATGAAAGAAAAGTTCCTCGGTAATAATACCCTTAAATACCTCTGCAGGTATGGATAACATTGAAAAAGGGCGATAATTAGTTACATCACTTTTACACTCTCCTTTATAAACGGGCACTACATGAGCCTCTTTCTAGGCGCTAGGAAACACACCTTCAGTCAGTGATTTATTGAAAATTAAGTAAAAGGTTACGAGATTTCCGTGAAATATTTCCGGCTGACCATCTGGACCTGCACCCTTACTGATGCCTTACTGATGAAGTTTATTTAAATGGTACTGGATTGCTGATGTACTGATATATGGGCCTATTCTGTAATGCTTTTGGTTAAATTTTAACGCCAAGGCCAAAGTTAAAATTTTAACTTTCAATTATTTAACCCGATACTATATTCTGTACAAATTTTAATAGGTTTATTTTAACTATATACATATGTTAAAATTTAAGGGGACCAAAATGCTGTTAAAATTTAACCTATTGAATACCTGTATAAATCACGATTGGTATAATTAATATCTATTATTTATTTCCACATAAATGTTATTATGGCACTTCAAATTAATTATATTATATTGGATGAAGCTGACAGATTGGAATAGACGTAATAGAATTTGTTGATTGATAGTTTCATATTTACCTCTTATTTACTTTCAACTACAATTTTAGACTTTTTCATAAAAGTTTAAGGGATCAAAGCAATCCGTTTGAATTAACTGATTGTACTTTTAAGTAACTCTTTAGACTTTCAAAACAAACTGTCATTTGTTGTTTAGTAAAATATTGTTGACTTGACCTGACTCAAAAAGTCAACAATTAACTGTATCTGTTTTTTTGTCTTGCGTGGGGAACGTTTTTTTTTCATCCCCCATACTCGGGTAAATCACAAGAATCTTGTAAATTGGTTAAAAACACAAACAAATTTGTACTAATCCAGTAATCGAGCTTATGTTATCACAAATCGACATGTTTTACCCATAGAAAAATATAAATATATTCTATGATTTTACCTCACTAACACTGAAATATTAACATACGGTTTATAAAATAAGTTTAACTGGGCCGTTAAAAAAACTTATACAGAATACCAATTGGAGTTATTATTTTCAGCGGTAGGGATAATATTAATATTTTAACCGGATGGTTATTTTTAACTTATAAGATACAGAATACAGATGATAATAAATTATACGAGGATGTAGTACAGGGTTCATAAACACAGCATACGTTAAAGATCGCACATGCCCTTTAATCAGAAAGGTGGGCGTGGTTATATATGCCGCCAATTTTATAATTTTAAATTATATTGCGGTTCATAGATAAGAAGGATTGCAGTTATCATTTATAATATTTTCGTCTGATTTGCACTTTTTTATGATTTGTCAGAAAAGTATCGCTTTATATTATTTGATTATGTATATGTTAGGTTAATATTAAGGTATAATAATGAAATATTGTGTATATAACATATATTTACCTATAAATTATAACACTAAAAGAAAACAATCAGCAACAAAAACATTAGTAATTATACATATTTGATTGTCATGTATGAACATACAACTGTATAAAATAAATGTAATTTGTTGTTTAATTAATTATTTAGATACATACTAATATTATGAAAATTTTCACATAATTACAAATCTATAATATATAAAATAAATCCCAACTTTCTTGTCGGATGGGAGACTGGTGAATTGCTGCTATATTTTAAGGCGTGTATTTTTGCTGCATTTCCTTTCCAACTCTGACATCAGATCAGTGTGTGTAAAACCTTGCTTAAGTAATCTTAATTTTCTATTTTACTTTGAATAATTGTAAAATCATGTTATCGGGTCATAACAAAGCAGTAGCTACTCTCAACAGTTGACGGATCATTTGCCAGGAAGTATAAGTACATATATATGAAACAAATATAAAAATTACTGTTCTACAAATAAACACACATATATAACTCACCAGGGATTCTTAATAAAAAAATATTATATCAACAAATATGTTGAGGCTTCCCTGGACGTCAAGCTAGAATTTAAATATTAGGTATAATTTTTAATTAATGTGATATGTAATAGTTACCATACCTGTAAAATATTTACAAATTTTATTTTTTATTTGGATAATACAATTGTTTTTCGATTTTTCTTTTTCTACATACATCTCCTGTAGTATTTTGTTGAAACTTATCTTTAATTTTATTCAATTCCACCATAAATTTATCAAATAATTCTTCATCCAAAGATCTACCAAATGTACAAATTCTATCCAAAGCAATCTAAAAATTTAAATTTATAATGAAGTTTTTGTGCATCTTAAAACTTTACATATAGATACCTACCTCACGCCTACTTTCAAAATTTATTGGTATACTAGAATTTTGTTTCCTACAGCTTTCATCTATAAAATGAGTTAAGTCATTTTGATACCGAATCTGGCTTGTTGTGGGTTCATCAATACATATCACTTTCTTCGGAACATGGAGAACTGCTTGAAATACCTAAAACAGACTCGCTTCTCCCCTCAAACAGAACTACAGCATGTATATGTTTACACATTGTACATTTTACTGCATATTCTGGGCATTCGCATAGATATCTGTGTATACAAATTTTACATTGTATGAGACTAAATAAAATTTGTTACTTACCGTACATGATTGTACCTTGAATTTACCAAATTCCAAATATTGTACATTATCCTTCATCAGCTTGGCTTTTTTGTGTGCTTCTACGGTAATTTTGTGTTGGTAATTATTTGCATTAGGTCTTTCAGCGTTTACAATTCGCTTCCACATCTTCTCATCTACAAGTTCATCTAACAAATCCAGTAATTTTTCAACCCTAAAAAGATGTAATTAATAGCATATATATATATTTGCTTTTAAATTTGAATTTACCGGAGATTTCTCTGCCCATTCATTTTATTATACTTCAATAACTTGTTTAAGTTTTCAATGGCCATATTCGTATTTATACCAGCATTTATCCTATGACAATGAGCCCACATCATGATTCTTTCTTCGCTTTGAAAATAGTAGCTAGAAACCAAAAACAATTTTATCATATGTGTTTTGTGTTTTTAGAATATAAACAAACTTTTGCAAATATCTTAAATACTCGTTTTCTCCTTCTTCTTCTAAGTGCTTAAAATAATTTTCCTTCAACTCGATAAAGTTTTTGATATTTACTTATTTTAAAATATTTCTCATTTTCGTCTTCATTTCTAGTTTATTTTCTGGTTTTTTAAATTTTGATCGTCCTTGAATGTTCCAGTTTTTTATAATATGCCACGTGCAAAGTAATCTTCTGGGTTTTGTTCTCCCTCCATAAGCTTGGTCCAAGCATTATAATATTTTACATCATCGTCACTCATTATATATTCGGCCTCAATATTTTCTCCTAATTTTGATTTTAATGCACTAAAAAAAATTTCTTGAATTGTTTGATCTAATCTATTTGAAAGTAAAAATGCGACAGGGAAACCCATATTGTTTTCATCTTTAACTAAAACTACTGTTAAGTCCAAATTTCTTCTATTTGTCCCATGAGCCCATCTATACAAATTACTCGTTTGAATTCCCTTAGCTTTTTCCCATGACACTATTCATATATCCAACAACAAAATCTTCGTCTCTCAGTCCAGGGTACTTTTCACCTGAAATGTATTTCAAAATTCTACCACCATCAACCAACACCACCCCACACCACACAAAAGCCTTATTTTTTATTTATTACCTATTCGTTTAAATAAAAATGCATTATTTTTTCCTTGCTTATTCCACTCTTCAACTTTTAAAGCAGTCGCTATCATATCATCTGCATTTCTTCTTTTGTCAATATTGAATTTCCTAGTTAAATATGCCAGATCTCCTCTTGTTATTATATTTATCCTTTTTCATTTGTCGTTTTTAATAATCCGGGAATTTGATATTATTCTTTCTTTTGTTACTCCTGCAATCAACTGTTCCACAAGGGCATTCTGCTCAGTGTTTGATAGACGCTTACTCCTCAACTCTTCTGCATGTCCCACGTGCGTTTCAACAAATTTTACTGCAATCATTCCTACACGACAAAATGTAATATACCCAATGTAAAATATGGTTTTGTAATGAATTAAATAAATACCATTTTGTTGGATCTTTGCAACGATTCTTGATGGGCATACTCCTGAAATTCGAATGCTTCCTTCTAATTTTATGTTTCTTTTGCTACATGTACTGGTAAATCCTAAAAAAAATTAAGTAACATAGGTATTTATTGTTGTTCAGATATTTATATAAATGACTACCTGTAGAATCACTTCTATTACAATTATAATATATGTCTTCGTCACCATTGGAGCGTTTACATCTTCTATAACATACATAATCCACGTCTCTATTGTCTAATGCTCTCCATGCTTCAAAGTCTACAAAATTCCTGAAACTCAAAACATATTCCATTATACTTACCTTATGAAGTTGCTTTAAATGTTCTATCAAATGTTCATAGCAACTGAATTTTTCTTCTTCGAGGCACAATGGACACTGAATTCGTTGTATTTTTTTTCTTTATCGTAACTTCGCCGTGAAAGTTTCTCATGTGTCTATTTCTTGTAGATATACTGGAAAACTCCTTTTCACAAATTTTACAAACCAATGTGCAGTCTCTACAAAAGCATACATATAAAAATAAAAAAATTACTTTACTTTTTACTTTTAGAATACTTGATTATTTCCATGTTGAGAAGGTTAATACACAAGTAACAATGAATCATTGTAGCAATTAAAATTGCTGTTTTAACTAATCCTTTATACTCTGTGCAAATAAACAAGAACTGTAAAAATCTCTAGAGGTTATGTTAGGTTAGGGACGGGTACTTAACTACACGACTTTCGCGCCACAAATTCGCACTTTGGCAGTTTTGACATTTCCGTGACGTCCACCCTTCCTGATTGGAGGGCATGAGTGCGACTTTTAATGTATGCTCATAAACACTATCAAAGTGAAAGGAGAATGCGTTGCATATATTAGCATCATCAGAAAATACGTCTCTGTTGAATGTCATTGTATTCGGTAATTTTTTGGTTTGCCTCTTATTTGCAACAAACGACCAAAACGACTTGCAATTGCTCTGTTTGTTATTTTCAGTGTTGGCGACGTAATCGCGATAATCTTTTTATTAACACGCTTTTATTAGCTTGACCTGTATGTATGTATGTATTTGATATTTTGAGAAAAAAATAATAGGAATAGTTAAAAAATAAGTTTCTGAATTAATTTTAAATCAAATAAACTTCAAGATAAATTGTAAATAATTACATTACAAAACTCGGAACGGAAACGAAACTGAACTTTAACAGAAATTTTGAATTTAAACATTTTGAAAAAAAGTGAAAAATTGTCTAGAAAAAATTTTCGACTCAAAAAAATTTTTGGAATTAAAAAATTTTTGAACCGATAAATTTTGATTAAAAAAATTTCGAAAAAATACAGAATTCAAAATTATTAGGATGGTAAGAAAGGAACCGGAATCGCATTTGTTCGTTCAGATCTTCAAGAGAATAAAATGTTTTGCGAAATGGTTTGATATATTGGATAGACCGTTTCTTGTGCATCGTTTAATATATAATTCGTATATGTTTACTTTGATTTTTTTACTTTTAGAAAATGTTCGATCAAAAATTTCGAGTGCGAGCCTGCCTGTGGTATCATTTTAAACAAGGCAAATCAGCTGCTGAATCCCATCGCGTCCAGTCTCAAGTATTCGTCGACGAAGCACTATCCAAAATGCAAATGTACGAGTGGTTTTAACGATTCCGAAGCGGCGACGAAAGCTTGGAGGATCGCGAACACGGACATCGGCCAGAAGTCATCGACAACGACAAGTTGAAGGAAGCCATTGAGTCGGATCCGCGCCAAACAACACGTGAGCTTGCAAAACAGTTCGGCTGCTCTCATGTTACCATTGAGAACCATCTACATGCCATGAACAAGACGAATAGATGCGGAAAATGGGTGCCACATGAGCTCTCCGACGCAAACAAGGCTGCGCGAGTATAAACGTAAGGGTTGCTTTTTCCTTGTTTTTCCGCGTAGGATTTCGCGAAAAAGGTCCGTTTTTGCTGTTTTGCGGCTGACTCAGGGCGTATGTTGGTTCGGGATCCACTCTTGGAGTCCAGAAGCGAGGTAGTACAGTGTATGGATGTAGTAAGTGGGCGCCAGGTATATTTTTCTCTAAAAAATATCCAAAAAGAAGGAAAATCGCGGCTGACTTCTGTGTTGCGACGATGTAGGTGTGGGATGCTTCTAGGTTGTCGAAGAATTGTTGTTGTTTATAACGAAGCACTTGAGTTACGTTGCGGTTTGTTTGTACAGAGCGACGGCTTGTACGTATTTTATGGAATTCGAAGCACTGGTTTCGAAGGACTCAACGGAGTGTTGTAGGTAGGTTGCCAACGGGCACTGGTAACGGATAACGAAGCACTGGCGTCGATAAACGTTGAAAAATGTATCGTAGGTACGCTCGAAGGAGGTGTCGAAGTGATGAAATGTACTACGCGGCAACGGCCGGCAGACAACTATACTCGTTGACTGTCTGAAGTAACTGAGTGTGTCGTGAAGACGACCTTGCTTGTTCGACGTCGGAAGTAACTGAGAGCGATTATCGAAAATCGGCCCGGTTTTAACCCCTCAGGTAGATGGTTTATATTTATCCAAAACTGATTATCCAATGGGGTTTCGAGAATTTGGATTTCGGCCAATGAGGGTGGCTTGTAAATTGCCTGTTAGGAAGCAATTAGGCCGGCGCCAGGCTGTCGGGGAATTTCCCGGAAGGGTCATCGGAGGTCGTAGGGGCTGGTATGGTTGTTGCACATTCCGATGTAATTTTGTTGCTTAGGTTTTCGATATTTTTATGCATCGTCGCAACATACGTTAACACGAGTAGCAATAGCCGGAATTCTCATTCGCCGTGCCAAGAACAGCGGTTTCTTCAACTCTATTGTTACGTCCGATGAGAAGTGGATCTGCTACGACAACGCAACAAGAAAACGGCAGAGATTGGATGCCGGTGAACCTCCGAAACCGACTCCAAAACCGGACTTACACGGAAAAAAAATGATGCTTTGTGTTTGGTGGAACAGTAAAGGTCTGGTGTATTTTGAGGTGCTGGATTCGCGTCAAACAGTTACGGCGGACCTCTACCAAGGTCAATTGGGCCGCGTGGACCAGGCGCTGCGCCGTCAAGGTGTGGATACGTCGTTGACAAAATTGCTCCACGACAACGCTCGACCGCACGTCGCAAAAATCACGTCACAGAAAATCGAGGAATTGAGCTGGGAATTTCTGCCTCATCCGCCATACAGCCCAGACCTGGCGCCATCCGACTACCATTTGTTCCGGTCGATGCAGCACTCCTTGGCCGAGAAAAAGTTCAAGAACCGCGACGAGGTCGAAATTTGGGTATCCAACTTCTTCGAGTCACAACCGGCCGAGTTCTTCGAGAAGGGCATCCATTCTCTACGTGGACGATGGCGACAAGTAGTCGATACTAATGGCGAATATCTTTTGGATTAATCTGTTGTAATTTTGTTTTTATAATAAATTTTGTTTTCGATCAAAATTCCGGTTCCTTTCTTACCAACCATTAAAAAAAAATTCAAAATATAAAATTTTGAAGTTCCAAAATTCAAAATTTATAATTTTGAAAAGTTGAAATACAAATTTTTTAAAAAAATTTTCGTTTTAAAATAAAAAAAAAATTTCGAAACAAAATTTTGTAAATAATTTTGGATTTTGGAATTATATAATAAAATCAAAATAAAAATTTTTTAGAAATAAATAAATATTTGATAATTAAAAAAAATGATAAATATTTTCGGAAAAAATTTTCAATTAAAAAATTTGAAAATTAAAAAATTTTGGAAAAATTAAAAAAAAAAAATTGAATTTAAAAATTTTGAAAAACGTAAATTTTCAAATTCAAAGAAATTTTCAAATTCAATATTTTAATTTGAAAATTTTGACCAAAATTTTGAAGAATGTTGAATCTAAAATTTTTTAAAATTAGAAAGTAAAAAATTCAAAAATTTTATAATTCGGAGAAGATTTTGATACGAGATTGTTGAAAAATTTTAATTTGCACATTTTATAGAAACAGATTTTTGAACGCTATCAATATTATACTGTCAATCATTTTTATTTTGGTCTACTTCCTACTTCGTAACGTAAGAAAGTATTTGTACGTATTGTGTCAGTAGTTAGTTGAAGTGTTATGCGCATTTGCCAGATATAAATTTGAGCAATGATCAGTTCCAAAGGACACAACAAGCCATGATTATCGACCAGAGACAACTCTTTAATTTTATTACAGAGTATAAAATACCAACTTAATGGAGACCAAAACCGAGAAAAAAAATTCGTAACTGGTGGAGCAGGCACTGGACTTCTCCAACACGATTTTAGAAAGTACACGTTCCACAACTAAAAATTAGATTGTAATACATGTCATTCCAGCATACTGTGTTAGAATGACATTCTATCACACTGTGTTAGAATGTTATTCCATGGCATTCCAGCATACTGTGTTAGAATGTTATTCTAATCGGGTCCGTACGCACTTTGAAACTCCAGGAAATTTCCAACTAACCACTCGAATGCAACACTGACTGACTCGGCCATTTATTCTTCTTTTATAGACCAAACGAATATTCCAGGTATTTTCTAGCAGCTCTAGATCCATTTCTCGAAAAATTTTCGTCGATTTCAATTTTCCAGTCACGCCTCGATACACGGCATTATTTTGTTTGTTCACTAGCATCGCGAGGCGATCGGGGCAATCTAGCGTTTTGCGATATCACAGTCGTTGAATTGGGTGCGAGCGGGGCAAATTCTGTGACAATAGTATGCTATGTTTCATTAACAATTATATCAAAAACAGTCAAATTTAAATATATATTTTGGAGCAGCAGATTTTCCCAATTTGAACCATAATGCTAGCTCACATTATTATCTGGCGCGGCAAAACATTATATTTAAATTCAAAATACTTATCCTAAACTTCCCGGCGGCCTTGAAATAAAACAGTATTTCAACAGAAATAAAGAAACGATCTTAAAAGGTAGGTAGGTACATCGAGATGAATATTAAACAGAATTGTCATACAATAGACCTAAGTTTATGAACTCAATCAACTGGTAACACGGAAATCTTAGCCACTGCACGTTTCACGATACCGCCACTTATTTTAACATTGACAACATGCACAACACCGTCAGTACCTGGAAACAATTCACAGATGCGTCCAATTTTCCATTGAAGGGGTGGAGTATTCTCATCTCTTAGGATGACCATGGAACCCAGCTTGACTCCGTTGACTTGTTGTAGCTTCCATTTAGTGCGTTTGTGCAAGGATATGAGATATCACGTGACCACCGTGCCCAAAAATGTTGTAACAACTGTTGAAGTCGCTTATATTGACTAAGTCGGTTGGTGGGAATGTCCTTTACATCATCTTGAGGAATTTCAGTTAGTGGTTCACCAATGAGGAAGTGTCCTGGTGTTAGGGACAGGAAACCATTGGGGTCATTGGACATAGGGATTATGGGGCGCGAATTGAGCACTGCCTCCACTTGCGTTAAAACGGTGTAGAATTCCTCATAAGTCAAATTGGCATTACTTAAAATTCTTTTTAAGTGATATTTAGCAGACTTAACTGCGGCTTCCCAAATGCCTCCGAAGTGAGGCGACCTGGGAGGAATGAATTTCCAATCGATACTATTTTGATTAATGAAATCTCTAAATTTCGAATCTTTGCTGATATTTGACAATGTATGGTGCAGGTGTTTCAAATCATTATTAGCACCGACAAAATTTCTTCCGTTATCGGTATAAATCGTTTTACATATGCCGCGTCACTAGTTAGATCTCCGACCAATTCTATATGAATTGCTTTAGTTGTGAAGCAAATGAAAACACATAAATAGCATTTAATTATCTTTCTATTTCGACATTTTCCGTCCTTAATATTAAACGGACCTGCAAAATCGATACCAATGATAGAGCATGGCCGACATGATTCTATGCTCGAGTTAGGCAAGTTGCCCATTTGGTGGTGGGTATCAGGAGGATTTGCCCTAAAGCATGTTTCACATCGCGCCATCGGCGTAATAGCCACGTACTAAACTACGTCCACTGAGAGGCCAATAATTAACTCGTATGGCAAAAAGCGTCGCTTGAGCTCCCGCGTTACAATTTCGATAATGTAATACGACTAATTTTGTGAATGGGTGATGACTAGGTAATACTATTGGGTGTTTAAAATTATACGGTAGATTCGCGGTCTTTAGTCTGCCACCGACTCTAATCAAGCCATCGACATCCAAAAATGGATTAAGAGATGCAAGTTTGCTTCTAGGTGAAACTGATTTGGACTTATTTAAAGAATGAATTTCTGATGAAAATTCGTACGACTGAATTATTTTTTTTTTATTAATGATATCAATGCCGATTTTAATTCCAAGGTTGATAATGGTCCGGAATATTTCGTAGTTAAGGAAAGGCAGTTATTTTTGAACCGTAAACACCATGCTGTCACTCGTTGCAATTTAGTAAGACTCGAAAATTTGTGAAATAATTCTTGATCTACAAGATGAGTAGTTAAATTTACTGTGTTCTTTCGCCTGTCTGGCACGTCAATAGTTTGTAAACAATTATTTGGCCATGATGACTGATTTTCTGACAGCCTTTGCGGTCTATTCCACCACAAATTAGATTGAGCGAGTTTACCGAGATTAATACCTCGCGATATAATATCTACATGATTATCCTGAGAACTAACATGTATGTGACCGAGCTCTTGATATTCTTGCATAAAGTTGTTATAACGTATTCTAAAATCTTCGTCTCTTGCAAATCTCCTTTCTAGAAGCTGAAATCGTTTGAGTGATGATTTGTATGTGTCACCTAGTTCATGGATATTGTCTCGCACTGGCAACCTTACTATGAAATGACCATTTTCGTGACGTGTTGTTGTTTTCATGAAATGTTCTTCGCATTCTTGTTCCTCCTTTGAAAGTTTAGGAGTTTGCTGTTCCATATTCTCCAAGCTCCATAACCTTTCCACTTGTTGGTCAATATTAACTGAAAGATTGCAAATAGTAGCCCGAAAATTTTTATTATCGTATTCGTTGCTTTGTGTTGCATTGATTGGTAAACAGAATACGGATGACACGTTACCTGAGACAATCCAACCTAATTTCGTTTTCTGTAAAACTGGCTGATGTGTCCCTTAGTTTTATTTATTGATAGAAGTTCGTACAATACACCTGCTCCAACTAGTAGATCAATTTGACTTGGAACATGGTAAGTCGGATCGGCAAGTACGATATTGTTTGGGATTTTGATTTCGCTAGCATTTATTTTCAAAATTGGTAAGTTCCCAGTAATTTGATCTAGTACCAAAAATGGCAAAGTTATACTGAACGCGTTAAATCTTGACTGAATTGTTGCACTCGTTCTGTATGAAATATTTGAAATTTTTTGGATGATTCCTACTATAGGTATGCTAATTGACTGCTTGTCTAGTTGTATCTTATTGCATAAATCTGTTTTAATCAAATTTGACTGCGATCCGGAGTCCAAAAGTACCTTGCACTCGTGTAATTTTCCGCATTTACCTTTAATGTATACAATCGCGGTAGATAGCAAGACCTCTGAACGTTCTTTCGATGCTGATTGCAAAGAAAAAGAATGTGTACTGACGGATGTTCCCGAAACGTTGTTGTTGTGTGACTGCTGCAAGGTAATAGTTGGTGTAATATCTGAACAAATATTGACAGAAACTTGCTCTTCAGTTCAAGTTTGCTCAACGTTTTTTGACGTTTCATCAAAGTGCAAATTTGAGTTGTGCTTGCGACCACAACGTCTACAACCACCTGACGTACAAATGTCGCTAGTGTGAGTAGACCGTAACCAATTTGTACAAAGTTTTAGTTTTTTGATTTCGTTTAACCTTGATTTTGCTGGAAGTTTGACAAGTTCTGGACAGTGGAAGATGTAATGCGAGTTTTTGCAAAAATAACAACTTATTTTGTTTAACGATACATGTGATAAAGATTGGTTGCCTTGAAATTTTTTAATATTTTTAGATTCATATTTCTTGTCAGCATTAAGTCCCGCTGGACCTGCAGTGTCAGTTTCATACATTGATTGCAAAAACTTGTAACGTTTTTTCAAAAATGTTTTGAATTCCTCGACAGTAGGGGAATCGATATTTGCTGAAAATTCTTTCCACTTCTGACTAGTCACTGAATTCAACTTTTGGGAAAAAATGTGAATTATTTATTTGTAAACCTTTCGACAATTTTCTTAAATGTACATGCGATCTTTCGGTAATTTGTGACCATTCGAGTAACTTTTTGAGATGATTTTGTCTAATATTGTTTTATCCTCGAAACTGTCATGTAGAAGCTTCCAAGCCTCTTCATAGTTCTCATCCGTTACTTCTAAAGAACTCAAAGCCTGTTCTGCGTCACCTTTTATGAAATTTAGTTACGTTACTTAATGATTTATCAGCATGAATTAATGAATTGAACTTGTCTTTGAATTTTAACCATTTAGTATAATCACCATCAAACGTTGGCAGATCTAAAATTGGCAATTTAGCATTTTTTGCATATAATATTGTTACGAAAGCTCACCTACCTTTTTAGTTGGTTAATTATGTTCCTGTTTTCGTTAGAATTTATAATTGAAGCTCACCTACCTCGTTAGTTTGTAAATTACGTTTCTGTTCATGTTAGAATTTATAATTTTTGTGATGCCTTTATTTTGACGTTTTCCGGAATATTCCAGGCTATATTCTATTTGTTTCTCGACACGTTCTCGAAATCTCAGAAACTTCGAGAACTGTAAAAACCTATATAAGCAGATCATTTTCGGCCGCTGGAGTTAGTTTATATTGAGCAGTCGAACGCGAATGACTGAAACGTCAAAGTAAAGTATTTGACAGTTGTGAATTTGTTGAAGCAGATTTCTTGTATTTATCAAGAGTGACAATAAAGATTATTTGTCTACGTGACGTGTTTTAACGATAACGTAATTTAGAGGTTACATTGGTGTCAGAAGTGTGACGTTCCACAAAGAAGACATTTGGAGTAGATAAGTGAATGCCGGTAACGAGATCGAGATCAACAGAAATGGAGGAGACATTGAAACAGTTAATGGAAATGATGCAAGACATGAAGAAGAGTCAAGACGAAATGGGAGAAAATTTAAAAAAGGAAATAAAAAACAGCCAAGAGGAAATGAAGAACAGTCAAGAGGAGGTGAAAAACTGTTTAGAAGAAATGAAAAATAATCAGGAAGAGTTAAGAAACGAAATGAAAACCAGTTTACAAGAAAACAATAAAAAGTTAGAAGAAGCAATTAAAGTTAAACTCAATGAATTTGAGGAAACTGTAGAAGAGGAGATTAATCAATTAAGAAATGAGGTACAAGATAAGGTCCAGGTCGTAGAAGAAAATATGACTAAGTTACAAAGTGAAGTATCAAATCTGAAATCCCAGTTGTCGGTAAAGGAGCCCATTAAGACTGAGAGCAGTTTTCTACCGTCGTCAAGAGTGAAGCCACCAACATTTGATGGAAAGGTGTCATGGAGTACTTACCTTAAACAGTTTGAAGCAGCTGCCTTGGCAAACAATTGGTCAGAAGGAGAAAAAGCTACCTCACTAATAGTGGCTCTACGAGGTGAAGCCATGGAGATATTACGAACGCTAGCCGAGGAGAAACAAAAAGACTATCAAATGCTGACGAGTGCTTTAGAAATGAGGTATGGCGATGCTCATCTACAACACGTTTATCAAGCACAATTAAAAGGCCGAAGACAACGCTTCGAAGTAAATCTGCAGCAATTTGAGGCAGATATAGCACGTATGGTGAAGTTAGCCTACCCCACTGCACCGACAGAATTCCAAGAACAGTTGGCAATAAGTAGTTTCATCGATGGTCTGCGAGATTTGGAGATCAGTCAGGCGTTAAGGTTAGCCAGACATAAAAATATATCTGAGGCACTGGCCCAGGCGCTAGAAATAGAAGCCGCCCGGCAGGCTTCTAGAAGCAGTCAAGGCAGAACAAGGCAAGTGAAGCTTCAGACTGTGGAACAACGAGGAGATGATAAGAACATCGAAGGATTTGTGAACGGTTTGCAGGACTTATTGGACACCTTCCGGAAGGGACAGGAACGGACTGGTACTACGTTATACAGCAGACGAAGACCCATCCAGTGTTGGAATTGTGGAGTTGAAGGGCATCTTAGGAATCGATGCCCTAAGAATACATCTAGTCAGGACCAGGAAAACGCCAACTAGTCAGCTTTGAGGGGCGAAAGCTGGCTAGGTGCTACCAAGCCCCACCAACTATTAAGATCAAGGTAACCCGTCTGCAAAATAATGGAACGAGTTTGGTAGTACCAGGGCGTATATGCGGACGGGATTGTGAAATGGTCCTTGATACAGGCTCTAGTCCCACCATAGTAAGACCGAACATCGTCGCTCACTGCAGAATACAAAAGCCAGACCAGAAAACTGATGATGTCATTCTTGGACTTGATGTCATGACTGAACATCATTTTGTGCTGGACCTTTCTCGAAGATCATTGAAGACCAAAGATGAAGAAATCATCATGCAGTTTCCCGAAATCAGAAACCTTCCTATTAGAACTGTGGAAGCGTCAGCAGACATAGAACTTCCAGCAGGTTCAGAAGTTGTAATTGAAGCTATTTCTAGCAGTCCTTCGGCAGTTGAAGAAACTGTAATTGTAGAACCAGAGCAAGAGAACAGCCTGTATAGGAAGGGCATATTAACTGGAAAGACATTAACAGAAAGGAAAAACAATTTGGTGTTGGTCAGAATGCTAAATCTGAAAGACTACCCACAACAGATCAAGAAAGGTGAACCTTTGGGAGTTAGTCAAACAGTTGGATCGGTCTTCAGCAATATAGAACCATCAACAACATCTCGAAGTATTGAAAAACTACCTGAAGTTCTTCAGGGCCTTGTTAACCGATTCAAGTCCCCACTACAAGCCGATGAGGTCCAAAAATTGGAAGATTTGTTGAGGCGTTATCAAGATGTTTTCTCATTAACAGAAGATGATGTTGGAAGAACTAATCTTGTGCAACACCGAATAAATACCGGCGACACCACGCCAATTAAACAAGCTCCACGACGGATTCCTTTAGCAAAGCAAGAAGAGGTATCCACGATGTTGAGAGACATGCAGCAGCAGGGAGTCATTGAACCATCCCAGAGTCCATGGACCTCGCCGGTTGTTTTGGTAAAGAAGGAGGATGGCTCTACCAGATTTTGTGTAGATTATAGAAGACTAAACGATGTCACTAAGAAGGACAGTTATCCATTGCCAAGAATAGACGACACCCTGGATACACTGTCTGGATCTCAATGGTTTTCCACATTAGACCTGAAGAGCGGCTATTGGCAAGTGCAGCTTCATCCAAATGATAAAGAGAAGACCGCCTTTTCCATTGGTACGGGTTTGTGGCACTTCAACGTTATGCCCTTTGGTCTCTGCAATGCACCAGCCACCTTTGAAAGACTTATGGAAACCAGTCTACGAGGAATGACCTGGAAAACGTGTCTCGTTTATCTTGATGACATAATAATACTTGGCAAAGACTTTGAAGATCAGTTGAGGAATGTTCAAGAAGTTTTCCAAAAGTTGAGAGAGGCCCGGCTCAAGTTAAGTCCTAAGAAGTGTATGTTCTTTCAAAAGGAAGTCAAGTATTTAGGACACATTATTTTGTCTAGTGGAGTGAAGACTGACCCAGAGAAAACTGAAACCATCTGGAAATGGCCAGTACCGAAAGACAAACATGAATTAAGGAGTTTCCTGGGACTTTGCACTTACTATCGCAAGTTTGTGAGAAATTTTGCCGAGATTGCAAAACCCCTACATCGGCTCACAGAAAACAATCAGCCATTCATCTGGACGGAACAATGTCAACAAGCTTTTCAAAGACTAAAAGAAGCTTTGTGTTCTTCTCCGATTCTGTCATATCCAAAGCCTGGAACAACATTCATCGTGGACACGGATGCTAGTAATACTGGAATTGGAGGAATATTATCACAAGTTGAAGACGGGCACGAAAAAGTGATTTCCTACTTTAGCAAGGTCCTCTCTAAGCAAGAAATGAACTACTGCGTAACCAGAAGAGAGTTGCTTGCCATAGTTAAAGCTGTGGAGCATTTTCATAAGTATTTCTATGGTCAGCCGTTCGTCTTGAGGACCGATCATGCTTCTTTGAAGTGGCTACTGCAGTTTAAGAATCCGGAAGGCCAAGTGGCAAGATGGCTTCAACGGTTGCAGGAGTACGACTTCAAAATTGAACACCGGAAAGGGTCTAACCATCGGAATGCTGATGCCCTATCCAGAAGACCATGTCCTCCAAACTGTAAGCACTGCCTGCGACAAGAAATTAGAGAGGAAGATGAGTTTCTTTGCCGAAGAATTAACATCCAGGGCTCAGATGATTGGGATAATAAAATCATCGCTAAAGAACAAAGTGAAGACCCGGATTTTGGACCAATTTTCCAGTGGAAGATAAAAAACATGGACAGACCCACCTGGCAGGATATTTCTGATAAATCACCGTCTCTAAAAAGCTACTGGGCGCTATGGAATTCTTTAGCCATCGAGAACGGCCTATTAAAAAGAGTCTGGGAGAGTCCCGACGGCAAAGAAAAGGTTTATCAAACAGTGCTGCCCCAGAAAAGAATTCCAGAAGTTCTTCAAGCACTGCACAGTGGAGTCGGTGGTGGGCACTTTGGAATAAACAAAACTCTGAATAAAGTTAGAGAACGATTCTACTGGCTTGGCAGTCGGTCCGATGTGGAAGAATGGTGCCGACGTTGTGATATCTGCGCCTCTAGTAAGGGACCCAGGACTCGAAGCCGAGGACAAATGAAGCAGTATAATGTTGGAGCTCCATTCGAGAGAATAGCTATTGATATAGCTGGACCATTTCCTCGTAGCAGCAGTGAAAATCGTTATATTTTGGTAGTGATGGACTACTTCAGTAAGTGGCCAGAAATATATCCCTTACCTAATCAAGAAGCAGTCACCGTAGCTGAAGCTTTATTCGAAAATTGGATATGCCGTTATGGGGTGCCCAGAGAGATCCATTCCGATCAAGGACGAAATTTCGAGTCTGAAGTGTTTCAGAAAGTTTGTGAGCTGCTAGGTATTCACAAAACCAGAACTACACCTCTTCACCCGCAATCAGATGGAATGGTGGAAAGATTCAATCGCACAATCGAAAACTTCCTGAGAACGGCCGTCAACGAGAAACAGACCAACTGGGATACCTGTCTTCCTCCATTTTTACTGGCTTACCGAGCAGCAATTCATGAGACCACGGGTAAAACACCAGCCAACGTGATTTTCGGCACAGAATTGCGGCTACCCATAGATCTAATTATGAATCGACCGCAACACGAGGAAAACTTAGATGATTATCTCAGCCATCTGAAAGATCGAATAAAGATGGTACATGAAGAAGTACGAGAGAAGATAAAAATAGAAAGCGATAGAATGAAGACCAGATACGACTTGCGTGCCAACAGCAGCGGGTTTCAAGAGCTTGAGAAAGTGTGACTCTATAACCCAAAAAGAAGCAAGGGTAAATCTCCGAAGCTACAGAAATCGTGGGAAGGCCCTTATACCGTCGTGTCACGATTGAATGACGTAGTTTACAGGATCCAGAGGAATCCCCAAGCCAAGATGAAGATTGTCCACATCGATCGTTTAACACCTTATCAAGAAGGCCATGCGGACAATGGAGTAACCTGATCGGGACGATCAGTTCTAAGAGGGGGGCAATGTTACGAAAGCTCACCTACCGTTTTAGTTGGTTAATTATGTTTCTGTTTTCGTTAGAATTTATAATTGAAGCTCACCTACCTCGTTAGTTTGTAAATTACGTTTCTGTTCATGTTAGAATTTATAATTATTGTGATGCCTTTATTTTGACGTTTTCCGGAATATTCCAGGCTATATTCTATTTATTTCTCGACACATTCTCGAAATCTCAGAAACTTCGAGAACTGTAAAAACCTATACAGGGTGAGTCAGTCATAATGTCATTAATTTTAACCACGTATTCGGAAGGCCTAATAAAGGCAGAAAATCGAAAAAAAAAATTGTTACTCGATCTTAAAAAAAATAAACAAATCACCCTATAAAAATCGGTAACACGACGCTCCTGGTACGCTCAAACTTTCTGATGTCGCAGCCATATGATAATCTAATTCCGATGGAAGGCATCGTTGCCACATGTTTACATACATAACGTCGTCTAACACTTCAGCGTGCGTATTATTCAAATTTGCCACCATTTAGTCGCACTTTCCGCATTTCTTTCCCCCCAAATTTAGAGATCACACCACACATTTAGAGGGGGGATGGAGAGAATACGAGCAGTAGTTTGTTTATTTCGGTCGTGTATTGGTCGTAAATTCACATCACAATGCCTAATTTTACTAATTTAGAATATGCGGAAATGCTAGTTTTATACGGGGAATGTTTACGAAATGCGAATGCCGCTGCTGTCGAATACCGGAGACGTTTCCCTAATAGGCTCCAAGTGTTTCAATGTGTTCGCAATACGGGATGTGTTAAACCGCGCCGAGAACTTGCTGGGCATCCTCAAAATGACTTAAATGTAATAGAAGCTGTTTTAAATTTAGTTGAGGAGAAACCTACAATTTCTACAAGAACCATTTCAAGGCGATTGGAGATATCCCAAAGCAAGGTCTGCAGAATATTACGCGAAAACTCACTGCACCCGTATCATTTTCAGAAAGTTCAATCTTTAGAACCTGCTGATTTCCCCAGTCGTCTTCAATTTTGCAATTGGTTACAAAATCGAATTGTTGCTGACCCAAATTTTATTAATAAAGTGCTATGGAGGGATGAGTGCATCTTTACTCGAAGTGGAATTTTAAATAGGTTAGTACCATATACTACTTAAAAAGCAATACATTTCTAGGCTTGATGTATGTAATTACTAATTACAAACTGAATAATTATATTATACTTACGACTAATACTACAAATTCATATTCAATTGTAAAACGTAGTGAAAACGTAACATCAACATTATTAAAAATAAATAACCTAACATTCGAAAACATTTATTTATTATCTACATTCATGTATCTAGATAAAATAAAAGTTAATTTTACTCCTTGTCGTTAAATAACAGTACAAAAACTAGGTAACTAGGTTATTGACCTAGTCTTGGACAGTGTTTTGTCGACAACACAAGGTTTTTTTTATTACTTTGTATTTAAACACGTTTTAAACGTTTTTATGTAATGTTCCTAAATGGTTTATTACTCAGTTTATTATTAGATACGTTGGAGTTTGGTAATTTCAATATTAAATACTTTTTAAACAAACCAAGCTAATTTCTTTGCAGTCATAACAGTCACATTTGGTCGGACGAAAATCCACACGCTACTCGTCGGTTTAGCTTTCAGAGGCGATTTGTTCTCAACGTATGGGCAGGAGTTTACGGGAATCATTTGATTGGGCCGTATTTTCTACCGGAGAACCTGAATGGACCGCGTTATTTGCAATTTTTAATAGAATTGATTGGAAAGCGTTCATTGAACATTAACATTTTAAATTATTATTGACTGAACTGAGCAAGAAATAATATGAGATTCTAAAATAGTCAGTACAATCGTTTATTTATGATGTCTAATGCCTAGGTAGGTAGGTACTAGAAAAATATTTCAACTTGGCAACATTGCATCAGGTCGACATCGAGTTGAACTGTCAGCTGTAACCGACCAAGGCTGTGAACGGTCAGTGACAGTCTGAAAAGGGGGTTTAAATAATGATTTGAAAATATTTTTTTTCGGCGTAAATATGCATTTAGATTTTTTTTAATCGCGTATTCGCATTATACTCATTATTCCCTATCTCCTCTTAAAATTAATGACATTATGACTGACTCACCCTGTATAAGCAGATCATTTTCGGCCGCTGGAGTTAGTTTATGTTGAGCAGTCGAACGCGAATGACTGAAACGTCAAAGTAAAGTATTTGACAGTTGTGAATTTGTTGAAGCAGATTTCTTGTATTTATCAAGAGTGACAATAAAGATTATTTGTCTACGTGACGTGTTTCAACGATAATCTAATTTAGAGGTTACAATATATTTTCACCCGAATGAATATTATTTGACAGACCATCTTGTGTGCCATTGGATATACTTGTGTTTGATAAGGGATTTGAATCTCGTGCAATAATTTTTTGTGCGTCTGAAATGCCTTGAAGAAATTATCCTCGAAACATTCACGTTCATCGTTGTCAATTTCCGAGTCACATAAAAACTCTATTTTTGATTGTACATTGTCAAAATCTGCTCTGATGCATTGAATAGCATTCAAACGTGTTTGTAGCTCGATAATATTGTGAAAAATAAAACGTCGTACGCCTATGAGAGCCCTTGCCCGCGAGACGGATGTAACACGGTAGGAAGTGCCGCCGCGAGGAACAGTGATTTTGAGTACGATCAAGGTTGTAAAATAAAAAGATTCTGCTCTTTAGTTAAACATTCTGTAAATAAATAGAATAAAGTGTTTTCATATTTTGGTGCCGAAACCCGGGAACCTAACGAGTGACCTTTAAAAACGTAACGGGGGTGTTTAACTAAAGTTAACGAAAAGTAACGAGTATCGAGTACAGTACGGTAAAACAGTAAGCAGTTAAGAAATAGTAACGAAAATGGATCTCCAGTTGAGGAAAACGTGTCGTGCGAAAGTTACCAGATTGATAAAGGAAGCAGAAGATTTATTAAAAGCCGAAATAGCAGTGGAAGAGCTAAGTGTAATGTTGGACAGACTAACAGTAGCAAATAACAACCTAAAAGAAGCTAATGAAAAGGCTTTACCGCATGTAAAAGAAGAAAAATACGAAGAGGAATTCGAGCAAATTTTGGATTACGACGATAGAGTGGCCATAGCGACTTCAAGGTTGAAGCAGCGGGTAAGCAGTCAGACGCAGGCGGAGGAGCAGGAGTCTCGGAATGCAGCCTCGGGAGAGAGGAATCAGCAGCGAGGTGACTTCAGTCAACGTCAACAACAGGCAGTGCCATATCAGGAACAGGGAGCAGGTATTTCGGGTGGTGCAAATGCAGTTTTCAACATGGTGAGACTACCTAAGCTAAATTTAAAAATCTTTAACGGAGATTTGCATGACTTTATTCCGTTTTGGGAACAATTTAGGAGTGCCGTCCACGAAAATAGAGCTTTAGATGGTGCCGCTAAATTTAACTATCTAAAGTCGGTACTAACGGGAAGGGCTCTCGAAACGATAAACGGTTTAACACCATCAGAGGTGTGCTATAACGATGCAATCGAAATGATAAAAAACGAATACGGCAATAAAGAACGTATTGTTGACAGCTATATACAACAATTAATGAATTTAAATACTGTAAAAGGCAAACATGACGTCACAGGTTTACGAAAATTATATAATACCACCTCAGCTGTTACGCGTTCATTAAAGGTTTTAAGCATTTCAGCAGATAATTACAGACTAATGGTAAAAACTATTTTAATAAAATCTTTGCCATTTCAGTTAAAGGTAGAGTTTAATAAATTGTCAGAATTTGATTCAGATTCAGAGGAGTGTAGCAGTAAAAAAAGTGCCGATGCATCAAGTACAAGTAAATACGAAAAACAGATTGAGCTACTCTTGAAATTTATAAAACGCGAAGTAGATTCCGTCGAATCCGCACAAGCTAGATCGGGTACAGCCAGTACAAGCAGTGGCGTATCAAGAGAAGAACGGATTAGTATTGGTAGAAATAAAAATGATGAATCAAATAATCCGCGAACGGTTTCAGGACTTTTTACTAGTGCAACGGACAATACATGCGTGTTCTGTGACAATAATACGCATAACACATTTTACTGTAGAAATAAATCACTGACAATTGAACAAAAAAGGAACATTTTAAAACGAAATTCGCGATGTTATAAGTGTACTAAGCCAAATCATACCGCTCGCAATTGCAAAAACAATAAGTTAATGTGTCAAAACTGTAAAGATAGACATTGTACGGTGATGTGCGATCCGGACTACAAAAAACGTTTAAGCGAAAATAAAAATATGGGAAATAACGCGAGAGACTCTAATACTAATGGTGACGCAAATAATACAAGAAATAATGAACTATCGGCAGCATTAATCGCAAATGAGTGCTACAACGACGTACTGCTACAAACGGCGTGTACATTTATTTCGCCAACGAATGAATTAAAACATAATGAAATGTTTATACGCATAGTATTCGATGGAGGAAGTCAGTTAACATTTATCAGGGAAAACATTTCCAAAAAATTAAAATTAAAAATTGTGGGTGCACACAAATTATCTATTACTCCATTTGGTTCATCTGAAAAAGGCCCGCAGCAAAATTTTAATAAAGTTGAGTTTTATTTGAAGCCAATATACAAAACAATACATAAAACTTTATGCGATCGAAGTTCCCGAAATATGTTTTGATGCTTTAAAAAGCCCGCCTACAAATTTAAGAAAATTAAAAGAATTTGAATTAGCTGACAAAAGTCCGGAAGGAAGAGAACCTGTTAAGGGAATATCTATGTTGATAGCAGCGGATAACTATTGGAAATTAGTAACCGGTGAGACAGAAAAAATAACAACGGAGTTAACGGCTGTAAATACTATGCTAGGGTGGACGTTACATGGACCTACTCCTATAGATAGTTATAGCGTAAATACTAATATAATTACTGTTTTGCATGCAAATGTTCAAGAAGAGCCAATCAGTTTTAAACAATTTTGGGAATTAGAAACTATAGGCATAGATAACCCTAATAATTCAAATAGTAAATTAAATGGAAATGTTACAAGAAAGTTTTGCGAAACGAATATTAAATTCCAGAACAATAGGTATGAAATAGGGTTACCTTGGAAATTAGAAAACTTTAAGTTAAATGACAATTATGATCAAGCACAAGTGAGAGTAAAAAATTTGACGAGAAATCTAGCTAACAACTCTAAGTTACTTGAATATGATACAGCAGTTCGCGAGTATTTATATACAGGGTGTGCTAAAAAGGAACCGGATACTCAAATTGTGGGTAGAACTTACTTACTTACTTACTTAGACCAATTTATAGAGACGATAAGGATAATACAAAATCCAGAGTTGCGCCAATTAAGCAGAGTGAAGATGAACTTTCTTTACCCAGGTTGGAACTAACGGCAGCTGTCTGTGCTGCAAGATTAAAAAATTACATAATTAAAAATGTCAAACTGAATGTAAAATCCATATATTTATGGACGGATTCCAATATCACAGTGCGCTGGATTAGAGAAAAACCAGAATGGTGGAAACCCTATGTTGCAAATAGAGTCCGAGATATACAGTCGCTGACAAAAGATTCGGTGTGGAGACATTGCCCAGGACAAGAAAACCCTGCCGATTTAGTGACCAGAGGTATTAAAGCAAAGAAATTAATAATCTCAACATTGTGGAAATTTAGACCCTACTTTTTAAGTGAATCGGAAGATGACTATGAGATGATGGATGATTGTGAAGGAAATTTTGTATTGAATACACAAACCGTTGAAGAGATACCAGATCCCTTATTTGATTTAAACATACGTAGTAATATAAACAAAATTCTGAAAGTAACAAGTTATGTTTTGCGATTTATTAACAACGTAAAATTTAAACACGCGCAGTGCATTTGGACTTGGTTCCGAATATATCTACAGATTGTTGTCTGCGAAGTCTACGTAAATTTATGCCAACTCTTTGGAAAATGGTTCACGTTACGAACATTTATCACGGTAGAGACGGAAAAGTGCGTGCTTGTGAAATTAGTTCCTAACGGAAAGATATTGAAGCGACCGATCAGACTGTTATATCCGTTAGAATTAAAGACTGAGGGTAAAGTACTTCGTACTTCGGGGCCCGAGGATTATGTGAAAAATAAAACGTCGTACGCCTATGAGAGCCCTTGCCCGCGAGACGGGTGTAACACGGTAGGAAGTGCCGCCGCGAGGAACAGTGATTTTGAGTACGATCAAGGTTGTAAAATAATATAGTTTTGACAGTGTTAATAAAATGTCATTGTAAATGTAAAATAAAAAGATTCTGCTCTTTAGTTAAACATTCTGTAAATAAATAGAATAAAGTGTTTTCATAAATATCTTCTGAATCTCTGACTTTTTTGAGAAAATTAGAAAATCTTGTTAATGATGCTTTTAACTGTCCGCGTTTTTGAATAACTGTTTTTAATTCAACTTGTGAGGACGTCATTGTTACTGTTTTACTTGATAAAATATGTTAAAATGTAATTGGCTTGACAAATATATTTTTGCTTTATTTAAACAAATAGAAGCAATGTGCAATGAATAAGTAGTTGAGGAATGAAAGGATTGACTTACCACTCTGCAAAGCCTTACTTTCCTAATCAAAATGTTATACCTCGGTATACCTCTTCATGCAAGGGTATTTAACGAAATCCTGACATTAAATCAGATACTGAGAACCTATAGGGGGTAACAGAAATTTATCAGCAATAAGTTTTTTATTCGATTGACGGAAACCTATCACTAAGCGCCAAGTTTTTTGACCATCTGTAGACTTGTTTGGAACTAATAGAACGAGACTATTGTATTCAGAAATTGATGGTTCAATTATTTTATTATCTACCATTAATTTAATTTGTCTGCTAATTTCGTCTTTTTGAGCTCTAGGGCTTCTATATTTTCTTATACAGGGTGAGTCAGTCATAATGTCATTAATTTTAACCACGTATTCGGAAGGCCTAATAAAGGCAGAAAATCGAAAAAAAAAATTTTTACTCGACCTTTAAAAAAATAAACAAATCACCCTATAAAAATCGGTAACACGACGCTCCTGGTACGCTCAAACTTTCTGATGTCGCAGCCATATGATAATCTAATTCCGATGGAAGGCATCGTTGCCACATGTTTACATACATAACGTCGTCTAACACTTCAGCGTGCGTATTATTCAAATTTGCCACCATTTAGTCGCACTTTCCGCATTTCTTTCCCCCCAAATTTAGAGATCACACCACACATTTAGAGGGGGGATGGAGAGAATACGAGCAGTAGTTTGTTTATTTCGGTCGTGTATTGGTCGTAAATTCACATCACAATGCCTAATTTTACTAATTTAGAATATGCGGAAATGCTAGTTTTATACGGGGAATGTTTACGAAATGCGAATGCCGCTACTGTCGAATACCGGAGACGTTTCCCTAATAGGCTTCACCCAAGTGCGCGAACCTTTGTCCAAGTGTTTCAATGTGTTCGCGATACGGGATGTGTTAAACCGCGCCGAAAACTTGCTGGGCATCCTCAAAATTCATTCATGTATCTAGATAAAAAAAACTTAATTTTACTCCTTGTCGTTAAATAACAGTACAAAAACTAGGTAACTAGGTTATTGACCTAGTCTTGAAAAGTGTTTTGTCGACAACACAAGTTTTTTTTATTACTTTGTATTTAAACACGTTTTAAACGTTTTTTATGTAATGTACAATCGTTTGCAATAATAATGACACTATCTTAAAACAGTTTTTGAACTTCTGGAAGTTCTGAATAGAAATATCATTAAATCTCTCTTGGTAAGTGAAACAACTAACAACTAATAACTAATGTTAAAAATTTAAAGCAGATTTCAATATCAATACGTCAGAAGTTCAAAATAAATTGCAAAATTCATTTTAGTGAGTGTCATTAATATTGCAAGCGATAGTACCTAAATGGTTTATTACTCAGTTTATTATTAGATACGTTGGAGTTTTGTAATTTCAATATTAAATACTTTTTAAACAAACCAAGCTAATTTCTTTGCAGTCATAACAGTCACATTTGGTCGGACGAAAATCCACACGCTACTCGTCGGTTTAGCTTTCAGAGGCGATTTGTTCTCAACGTATGGGCAGGAGTTTACGGGAATCATTTGATTGGGCCGTATTTTCTACCGGAGAACCTGAATGGACCGCGTTACTTGCAATTTTTAATAGAATTGATTGGAAAGCGTTCATTGAACATTAACATTTTAAATTATTATTGACTGAACTGAGCAAGAAATGATATGAGATTCTAAAATAGTCAATACAATCGTTTATTTATGATGTCTAATGCCTAGGTAGGTAGGTACTAGAAAAATATTTCAACTTGGCAACATTGCATCTGGTCCACATCGAGTTGAACTGTCAGCTGTAACCGACCAAGGCTGTGAACGGTCAGTGACAGTCTGAAAAGGGGGTTTAAATAATGATTTGAAAATATTTTTTTTCGGCGTAAATATGCATTTAGATTTTTTTTTAATCGCGTATTCGCATTATACTCATTATTCCCTATCTCCTCTTAAAATTAATGACATTATGACTGACTCACCCTGTATAAACCCCACTATTATCTTTTAATTTCAAACGCTGCTCGTAAAAATTATTAACTGTAAGTTTATCTGTTGATAATGCAAATATGCCTGAAAATTGATTGCATATATTAACTAAACACCAGCACAAATCTCTTTATTTATTACTACCGAATCTTGAGAAATATGTTTTAAACTTACTATTTGTCGTACTACTTTGCATCTAGGAGGAATAATTAATGTATCGTCTTGTAGACTATCATGGATAGGAACAATAATTTGTATGTGATTTAGATGAATAGTCATAGTCCAGTCAGAGTAATTTAGATGCATTTAAATTTAGTTAAAAAGTATCTACCTAAAATTGCATCAGCTGGTATAGGGAAATTTGAATTAATGATATGAAATTTATGCTTATTTTATAGTCGTCTACAAAAATATCCGTGTATACACCTTAAGAATTAATAACACCATCTGTTATACCTTTTATTTTGATAAAGTGAAAAATATTTAAATTTCTTGTCACAATCGAACCCATTAAGGGTTTGATTCGTTTCCTTGAAATTGACTACTTGTTTCTACCACTCTTACTGTCCTAGTTGGATTTCGACTAACATTTGAATGATTATAATCATAATTAATTATTGTTGTCTGTGTTATATCTATTACTTCCGTTATATCTGTTATGTCCACGTCCTCGCCCCCCGCGACTGCTTTGTCCCTGAGTAAAATTGTTGTGATTTTGTAGCCCTCTTCCGCGATATCGGTGGAAATTTGGGATTTGTCTGGCATAAAGTACATTTGAAGTAATATTATTTGTGTCAGCATTAATACTAATAAATTTTGTAAGCGCTTCTTGAACTGTACCAAAAGTACCAGCCTCCATTAGTATACGATCTTTTTCCGAATTGGCGTTACGACCTAAGGATCTAACTACATGTTCTGTACAGTACCTTCCTGCTACTTAAGGCACTCCTTCACTAATAAATGCCCTTTTTAGATTTCCTGCTAAACTTTCTATCTGTGCAGTATAAGATGAGGCATCTTTATGATTTTGTTTGAGATTTAGTAGTTTTGATGTTAAAGATTGAGAACTTTCGCCTTTAATTTTATTTTTAAGGGTATTAATTATTTCTGGCAACAGAATTAGCAACATGAGCATGAGAGTTTTGATCTAGCAAAGTTAACGCATCTATAAACCATTGTAGTTTATCTGGAGAGCCGTCAAATACTTGAGGTATAATTTTGCTATTGGTATAAAATTTTTGTCAACAATTAATGGATCAATTTGTTCCAAACAGGTTGTAGGAACTTTATAGTTTACGTTTAATATCTAAAAAGACTTTACTACTTTGTCTCTTATCACAGCAAACATTCGTTTAGCTTCGAGTCTTTGTGTGTTATGTAAGTTAGACCAATAAAAACCTATAAAGTTTGTTGTATCATTAAATAATTGAACAAAAGTATCTCGAATTTCTTTTCTAGTATGTTCACTTTTTGGAACCTCTTTTAATAGCACGTTTAGCTTGATTATTAACGTTTTCTGTACATTTTAATAGCTTTTGGTTGATCTGTTTCCAATTGGTCACCAATGACATTTAAAATTTATTTATTTAGGCGGTGTGGGACAACTTTGCAGTTTACATATAAAAAGTTTAAAAATTATTTTGCTAAATAGTTACTAACACTAATAGAATATAAGTTTCGGTGAAATTTGTTAAGTTTCCTGCTTTTTATAACTTCAATTCTTTTGTTTACAACTAGGCACGAATTCACTTTCACCACTACCACTACACTATTCTTCTTCCAAGTGTTGAAGGGATGTAAACAGGTCCTTTGATCCTTTAGGAATTTACCGACGGAGTTACACTGATTCTCGACAGCGCCATATTCCGACATATTTGGTTTTGGGTTCTCTTCTTATGTATCTTACATATTTTTAAAGATAGAAGTGCGCCCATCATCACAACCATAACATATAAGACAATTTTGACATCCATCGAAACACTAGACTCTTTCACTATACATGCTCTTTAGATTGCGAGTGACCCATTTTTGAATTGATAATGTCGACCTTTTATTACTTTTAACTTTTAAGTGTAAGGTTGCTCATGTAAAAAGGTTGAATTCTGTCGATAATTTTGGTTAAAAATACCATGTAATAAGCTAACGTAGGTACACAGCACATTAATTTGAATATTCACTTATGATGGTGGCAGGATCGCCATGTAAAAAGGTTGAAATTATATTCACATGTTTCTACCATTTATATATAGGTATTTGCGAAATTGCTTAATAAACATAACATCATACTTTGAACTTACTTATTGCTACACAATTCAACTATAGGTAAAACAGGAATGTGTTGATATATCAATATACCATAATAACAAATTGCAGCGGCTCTGGCCATGGTCGAATTTTTGTCATCTGTGGCTTTGGGACGCCACAGCTGCCACCTTCTGGGGTTCAACACTAACGTTTATCGCCGTGGAGGAACTTTCTCTGGGGGAGCTGGTGCTGCTAGAGCTTGCTGACAGGATTCTAATCAGCTCCTCCAGGGAGGCTTCCGCCGCCGCTTCACGGGCTTCCGCCGCCGCTTCACGGGCTTTTGCTGGCTTCTCCTGTTCGTGCAGCTGTCTTGTCAGCTTGGCAATGCTTTGCTTAAGCTTTTCATTTTCTGTCTTTAGCTCCTCGTCATGACTAGACAGAATTCGCCCAGCGTCGGATAGCGGGCTGCTACACCTACTGTGGTCCTTTGCCGTAACGGGCGAGATGGCCACCATATCTTTGACCATCTTCGCCTTGGAGAAGTTGATTCTCGCCCCCTTTAACAGGCTGGACACGTTGGGCCACCTCTCGCCCTTCATGAGAATCACAGGTGGGATTTTGGACAACTTTTTCTCGTCACCGGAGAGGAAGGAGGTGGTGGCGTTGACGGCGCTCGTTGAAAGCGCAGGGGTAAGTGCCATCTTTCTAGGTACCTTCAACGGCTCTTCGTCCGAACTAGGCTGGCTTGCAATAGAGGAAGGTTTCTTTCTCTTGTTGTTTTTGGGGGCAGAGCCAAGGGCAGGAGTAGCTGGGGTGGTAATTTCCTCGTCCATGGCCGTGGATGAATTGGCTCTAGGTGGGCTGGCAGAGCTGGCTGACAGGTTTCTTATCAGCTCTTCCAATGATTTGTGGCAGGCCACCGCCTCCACCTCACGGGCTCTTGATACCTCCTTCTGCTCCTGCAGCTACCTTGTCAGCTTGGCAATACATTGCCTAAGCTGTTCGTTTTCTTGCTTCAGCCTCGCTAGGTCATCCTCGCGAGATAGAATTCGCCCAACGTCTGACACCGGGCTACTACACCGACTAATGTCTGTGTTACTGCCGCTGGTGTTTAAGCTGGGTAACGGCGTCGGCGACCTGGACCGCATGGCATCGTCCTCCACGGCGCACTTCACTGAAAAAAAAAATAATTTTGAGTCTTCTCTGCCTTGGCTGGAAGTCTTCCTAACTCCAATACGACGGGTGAGTGATTTGTGCATCCGTCGTCATGCGTCGTCAGATCGGTTTCCATCGGTATTGCCTTGAGCAGAGCAATATCCAACACGTCCGGTCTAGGTGCACCTTTCTGGAAGGTTGTCTCATCAGGTCCGTACGCAATTACGTCATTGTGGCTCCGCAAGAACTGCAGAAGCGCCCTGCCTCGTGCTGAGGTGGTCGTGCTGCTGCACTCTAGCGATTTTACGTTAAAGTCACCGATGGCAACCGTATGCTGCCATGCCCCCATGACCGCTTTCATATCGATCTCCAAGAACGGGCGAGATGGTGGCTGATAACAGGACATCACAGCGATTTCTCCTCGTTGGGTGTTCACGGAGACTGCTACGGCTTCCATGTTTTCCAGCTGTGGGACCTGTAACATATGGTGTTCGGTACCTCATTTAACAAGCAGGGCCACTCCTTCTTCTCTGGCTGTCCGGTCCCTCCGATACACCACGTATCCGAGCATCCTGGCGGCCTGTGCGTTCCCTAGCTTGGTCTCTTTGATGGGGGCCACATCTACGTCGAAACGTGGCAAGAGCTCCAGCAAGTTGTTTTTCCTACTCCGGAACCCATCGATGTTCCAGGAGGCAACTCTCAGGGACTGCACTTGTCGAGGAACTGCTATTACTCTTGTAAAAGAGATGGCATTTTAGTGAAAAAGGCAAGCATGGCGGAGTTCATCTCCTCCATCCTCGTCAGCGCGCTGAGTTTACGGGAATCATTTGATTGGGCCGTATTTTCTACCGGAGAACCTGAATGGACCGCGTTACTTGCAATTTTTAATAGAATTGATTGGAAAGCGTTCATTGAACATTAACATTTTAAATTATTATTGACTGAACTGAGCAAGAAATGATATGAGATTCTAAAATAGTCAATACAATCGTTTATTTATGATGTCTAATGCCTAGGTAGGTAGGTACTAGAAAAATATTTCAACTTGGCAACATTGCATCAGGTCCACATCGAGTTGAACTGTCAGCTGTAACCGACCAAGGCTGTGAACGGTCAGTGACAGTCTGAAAAGGGAGTTTAAATAATGAATTGAAATTTTTTTTTCGGCGTGAATATGCATTTAGATTTCTTTTTAATCGCGTATTCGCATTATACTCATTATTCCCTATCTCCTCTTAAAATTAATGACATTATGACTGACTCACCCTGTATAAACCCCACTATTATCTGCTGAGGTGGTCGTGCTGCTGCACTCTAGCGATTTTACGTTAAAGTCACCGATGGCAACCGTATGCTGCCATGCCCCCATGACCGCTTTCATATCGATCTCCAAGAACGGGCGAGATGGTGGCTGATAACAGGACATCACAGCGATTTCTCCTCGTTGGGTGTTCACGGAGACTGCTACGGCTTCCATGTTTTCCAGCTGTGGGACCTGTAACATATGGTGTTCGGTACCTCATTTAACAAGCAGGGCCACTCCTTCTTCTCTGGCTGTCCGGTCCCTCCGATACACCACGTATCCGAGCATCCTGGCGGCCTGTGCGTTCCCTAGCTTGGTCTCTTTGATGGGGGCCACATCTACGTCGAAACGTGGCAAGAGCTCCAGCAAGTTGTTTTTCCTACTCCGGAACCCATCGATGTTCCAGGAGGCAACTCTCAGGGACTGCACTTGTCGAGGAACTGCTATTACTCTTGTAAAAGAGATGGCATTTTAGTGAAAAAGGCAAGCATGGCGGAGTTCATCTCCTCCATCCTCGTCAGCGCGCTGACGAAATCGGAGGGCGCACTCCACGCCGTCTGGGGTTGTTGCTTTTTTGCAACCCCCCTAAGGCGCCGCGACGAGAGCCTGCCTTTGCCTTGCGGTGTCAGCGAAGCTCTTCGTCATTGTCGTCTTAGGGGGTTGCGTATACTTAGAATGTTGGCTGCTCGCTGGTTTGGCCGCTACTGCAGGTGACCTTTTGGCAGGTCTTCTTAGGGGCCTGGGGGCAGCCCCTATAGCTTGCCGGATGAGGGCCGCCACAGTTTGCGCCTTCGGCTTATTGCATTCGGAGCCGCTTTTCTCGGCACCTTTGACGGCTCCTCGTCCGACGTTCCTGTCCCACCTGAAATAGAAGAGACAGGTTTCTTTTTCTTGCCGCTCTTACCTTTATCGCTGCTGGGAGCGGGGATAGGTGCGGCTGGGGCAGCAGATTCCACGTCCATCGCCATGGAGGAACTGGCTTTGATGGAGAAGGTGCTATTAGAGTCGGTCGACAGGCTTCTAATTAGCTCTTCTTGTGACCTGTGAAGGACTGCCGCCTCACGGGCTCTTGCTACCCCTTCCTGCTCCTGCAGTTGCCTTGTCAGCTTGAGCATACACTGTCTAAGCTGTTCGTTTTCACCTTTCAGCCTCGTTAGCGCGTCCTCACGAGGCAGAAATCGCCCTGCGTTTCATACCGGGCTGCTGCATCGACTAATGTCGGTGTCACTACCGCTACCGCTGGTGTTTCCACTGGGCGAAGGCGTCGGTGACCTAGATCGCATGGCGTCGTCCTCCACGGCGCACATCACTGAAACAAAAAATATTTTTGAGTCTTCTTTGCCCTGGCTGGAAGTCTTCGAACGGTAAATTTGTACGAATTTCTAATAGTATTAAAAAAGACTAAATATATTTGTCTTCTAAAATACAGTTTTGTGAGGCCTCCACTTCACAGAACAACACAGGTGCACTTCACTAGGGTCGCTTATCACTTCACTTGCAGGTATACAGTATACGGGGACTACTATGCTCGCTGCGCGCCAATATCCTTGGCAGGATAAATGACCTCGGATGTGAGGGGTCGAAAGGGATTATCTCTCTTTACCCACATCATCGTTATAGGCGTGGATGCCTCATAGAGGTGGGTTCCTTTCTCCGGTTGCACCAGTCCTCCAGTCGTCTGACTGCTCTCTGGAGGTACCTCGTCGTCATCTCGGGGTTCAAAGAACGGAAAGCGATGGCGGTCGGTGTCATCGAAGTAGAGGCAAAAGGTTGTGCGCTCCGTCCTGGGCAAATCCGCGGAGAAAATATTAAACAGGTGCGGTGACAGCACGGCGGCTTGAGGGCGCCTGCCTCGATGGGTCGATAGGTGGACAAAGCCCCGTCCACCTTCGCTCGCAACTCTCTACTTCGTAGGAAGGACGCCACCAGTTTGACGAGGTCTACGGGGTAGCCAAAGTCGAGAATCTTAATTAGAAGCCATCGTGCCAGACCCTGTCGAAGGCCTTGGCGACGTCGATTCTCTGGCGTGGAAACCTGCGGAAACAAGTTCAACTAACCTGAGAATCTGCTGCTCCGTCGAGTGGCCGCTCCGGTACGCGAACTGCTCGTCCGTGGTCTCGTGCAGTCAGGCCAAGATTAACCTCTCAGCTATTTTACTCATCATGGGCAGGAGACTGATGGGCTTGTAACTAGAGGGGAACGTTAAGTTCTTACCTGGCTTAGATATGAAGATCACGTCAGCTTTCTTCCATCTGGTCGCAAAACTGCGTAATCTCAGGACGGCGTTGCAGATGTTGAGCAGGGCCATAACTACCTTTTCGGGGAGTTTCCTGAGAATTCTCTTCTCTATCCCGTCGCAACCTGGCGTTTTGCGGGGATTCAGGCGACGCAGAACTTCCTTCACTTCCTCTGGGGTCGCAGATGTGATGTCGTCAGCATCGGGTAGGTGTTCTAGGCGCCGCGCTCGGTATTCCACCAAGTCAGTGTGATCCTCGTCCTCGTCGTCGAGAAAGTTTTCCCTACACTGTAATTCAAGGCTGTCGACGAAAGCCTCGGCCTTTTCATACTTTGTATAGACGATTCCATTCTCTCCGTGAATCGGAGGCATTTGACGTCGGGGTGCTCTCAGCGCCTTCTGCATATTCCACAGACTGCGATCTTCCGGGTTCATGACTCCAGGTAACGCTGCCACTGTTCTTGGTAGAGTTCGTCTAGGGCGGCTTTAACCCGTTGATTAAGCTGATTGGCGGCCTGTTTATCTCTTGGATGAGCCGTCCTCGTGGCACGTCGTTTGGCCGCGCGTCTCTCCATGATTAGCTCCTGCAACGTAAGAAGTAACTCACCTACATAGTTCGCTTGTCTCCTTTCCGTCCTCTTGTTAGTACTGGCTCCCAGAGCGATGTGAATATCCATCTCAAGGCTCACGACAGCCGCTTCGAGATCGTCGTCCTCGTCCTAGATGACAGGAATGGGTTGGCAAATTCGTTACATTTCTGCGCGGAACTGCTCCCAATCGGTCTGCCTCCTGACAACGGTTTCCTCGTCGCGACGCTCCTGCCCTAATTCGAGCATGATGGCCGAGTGGTTTGTGGACCCCTCGTAGTGTGTCGTCAGTTCCGTAGCCATCAGTAATGCCCTGAGTAAGGCGATATCCAACACGTCCGGTTTGCCAATCCATGAAAGGTGGGTCATCGGGTCCGTACGCGAATACGTCGTCGTGGTTCTGCAGGTATCGCAGATGCACTCTGCCACACGTAGTGGTGGTCGTGCTATTCCACTCCGGCGAGTCCCCGCATTAGAGTCCCCGATGGCCACCGTCTGCGGCCAGGTCCCCAATACTGCCTGCAGGTCATAGTCCAAGAGCGGGCGAGACGTAGACTGGTAACAGGACACCACATCAATGTCCCCGTGGTCGCGGGTGCGAACGGAGACTGCCACGGCTTCCATATTTTACAGTACACTAGGTATCCGAGCATCCTCACGGCTTGAGTATCCGCTAACTTTGTCTCTTGGATGGCGGCCACGTCTAAGTGGCAATAGCTCAAGGATGTCGTTTTTCCTACTCCGGAATCCGTCCACATTCCAGGAGGCGACTCTCAGGGACTGCATTCGTCTTGGGTCTTATAAAGACAGGTTTTGTGGGGCTACCACTTCGCTGTGCACAACACACACTGTTCGCATTACTTTTCCACAAACTCGTCACCAGCAGGATAGTACCTGCTCGCGTTGCTGTTCGGGACTATCTGATGCTCGCTGCCGAGTGGTCTCAGCTTTTATAGTCGTTCAGGGCGGTAAGCTACACCCACCGTGCTGAACGACACGCGGATCCAACACCCGGGATAATTCTCTGCAAGTCATGACAATGACGAAATGTATAGCTGACCAGAACTCGCGGGTGCCGCAGAGGTCGAGAGCTGCTTCGCCTATTTTACATTTATACAATTGAAATAAAGCTTTTATGTGTCAATAACGTTATTTCGTTCTCCCGGACGAGCAGTTCGCGTACCGCCGTGGCCACTCGACGGAGCAGCTGATTGTCAGGTTAGTAGAACTTGTTTACGCAGGTTTCAACATCAGATAGTCTACTGGAGCAGTCCTCTTGGACGTCGCCAAGGGTCTGGCACGATGAGCTTATCGTAAAGATGCTCGACTTTGGCTACCCTGTCGGCCTAGTCAAGCTGGTAGCGTCCTTCCTAAGAGGCAGAGAGCTGCGTACGAAGGTGGATGGGGCTCTATCTACCTATCGACCCATGGAAGCCGGAGTCCCTCAAGGCGCCGTGCTGTCCCCGCACCTGTTCAACAGATTTACCGCGGATCTATCCAGGACAAAGGACACTTCCGTGTGTCTGTACGCCGATGACACCGCCATCTTGGCCCGATCCCTAAATCCAGAGATGGCAACGAGGCAACTCCAGAGAGCGCTAGGCAGACTGTGTGTAACCACTGGAAGGTGGCGATCAACGCGGAACAGAGCAAATGTATGATGTTTTCCCGTAGGTATAGAGCACAGCTGAGAGGCCGCGTGATGTTTATCGAGGACGACATCTAGTGGACCGACGAACCCAAATATCTAGGGGTCACCCTAGATAGGAAGCTGACCTGGAAGCCACACGTTAACGAAGTGGTTTGCAAAGGCAAGTTCGTGAGGGCGAAACTCTACCCGTTACTCCATAGAGACTAAGCCTTGGTAACAAGCTAAGGTTAATCAAGACTATCTTGCAGCCACAATTGACGTATGCCGGAGCGATGTGGGGATACGCAGCGAAGACGCACCAAAACAGAGTGCAGGCCGTCGAGAATGTCGCGCGTTCGCGCCGCGGCCAGACATGACTACCCCCGGGGGTTATACGAGTCGGCGAAGAAAGAAGAGAAGACAGAAGAGCGCCAGTAAATAAGCCCTTGCCATCGGGGCTAGCCAGGACAGGAGGAGGTTTTCTCAGCCGTCGGCATCGGCCGCAATTGCGGTCGAGGCTGACCGGAGAAGGGATCCCACACGTCCAAGCCTACAGCGATGAAGTGGGTAGATAGATAGTCCCTATAGACCTCGCTCATCCGAGGTCATTTATCCAGCCAAGGATATTGGCGTTAATTTTTAAATATGCAGATTCTGATAAATGTATTTTATGACGTCATTATTGTCGCAAATATGACGTCACTTCCTCTTTTTAAAAAATGGCAATGCCAATTTTTGATAGCGTTATTTTATGACACTATATTATCGTATAATCGTGACGATTCATCTAGTGTTTAGAATGAAAAGTGTTTTTCTCGCTTAAAAAGAGTTAAAGGTTATTCGCGTAACTTAATGACGGAAACGAGACTTACAAATTTGATAAAAAATTCAGTTGGAGATATTTATTAAACTTAAGGCTGGTTTCGCAGTTTGGAGAAACTGAGGTTTTGGGAAGGCGTGTCACAGTTTTGTACATAGCGAGTAACACCCGACTTCCGTCCACTACGATGAAACAGTTTGTATGCGATACAGACAAAGACAGCTAACATCAGAGAAGCTCGCATAAAACCAGACGCATTTTGTAACCGCCCAGAAAACGAGAGCCACGTGTAGATTTTACGTTTGTTCATTTCTGAATGAGCGTGTCATATACCCGTCTTCGCAGCTGTTCACAAATAATCTTGAAGCGATTTCAAATATTAATTTACAAGAAACAGTGTACGGACAAAACATATAGGGCGATTTAATATCTGTAGTAGTGTATCCATAAATAATTTGAAATAATTTCAAATATACAAGAAACCGAGGGGTAAACCACTGCTTAAAATTTGTACAATGAAATACCATTTTTTAAAAATATTACCCAAAAAAATATCTCATCAAATAAGCAAATACCTCAAAAATACCCAAAAACCACGAATTGCCCTCCAGTGCCCAAAGAAGACCTATGACTATTACCCAATAATATCCTTAAGTACCTAAAAACCCTGTTAAGTACCCAGAAATACCAAATAGTATCCAAAAATACTCTTAAATACCCAGATATCTAAGAAACGAAAAATACATTAAATGACCCTTGATTTTACTTAATATACCTTTAATTATCCAAAACTGTCTTTCATTGACGAGAAATAATATAGATTTTTTTAAGGGCTCCTTTGACTCGATCTGAATACATCTTCTGGAAAGAACATTTTGGATTACATAAAATGTATCATAAACCCATTGGAGAACCCAAGAAGGGTGCCAATACCTACACCATGCTCCCTTCAAACTAACTAAAAACAAAGTTCTTCCTCGTCTATGAAATCATAATATTCGGTCTATACGGGGTGTCCCTAAAATTATTGTCCGGATCCCAAATACTCATCGGGTACCATCGGCGTCTCCAATACAAAGTACAACCAAAGTCTTTCATTAGCAAGTGTAAATGCATAGGTATCGAGGAAGAATTCAATTTTAGCCCTAGCTTGCTTTCCGTCATGTATGATTAGAATTAGATAATTGGCAGTTGTTAACATAAAAAGGCTTCGTTTTTATTAAATAGAATATGAATATCATAGGAAAACCTAATTTAGCAATATTTTAATTTTTAGTATAGACTTTCATTCTCTTGTTATTACATATTTTTGATCAATATAATATGTCGGAGAAGTTTGACCAAACTTATCGTTAACACGTCGTATCGAATAATATGTAATATATTGATTTAAAGAGAAAGTTTAAGAAATTATACCATAATAAAACTTGTTAACAGAAAAGGGGAATGCTACTATGTGAGTGCATATATTCTGCGTAAACGCCTTATAAAACATTCATATGATACTTGTTTATATGGTCCTATACTGTACAATCTATTGCAATAATAAAGGCACTGTTTAGTTGAATATGATTATTTATTTCGAACTGCTGACATATTCGTAATGAAATCTACTTTCAATTTTAAACATTCGTTCTTAGTTGTTCCACTCACCCACAGAGTAGTCAAAAAACTGATTTGAGGAAGTGTAATTATTTTTGGAATTTAATGTATCTAATTCGAATCACCCTATATTATTTTCTAAACTAAAGACTTACGAAGACAAAAAAGGTAACATAGTCTTTTAAGAGTGCCTCCGAAAAATTTTACAGAAAATGTTTTTGCATCTATTTTTAATAATTTTATATTTGCCATTGCGTCAGTCAGTTGTCTACTTATATTTAAACTGTGCCATCGTAATAAGTCATGCGCGATCGCCATTGTATTTAAAAATTGGCGGGAAAATACTAGTTTTCTCTTAACATACTCATTAATTATCTTCGTAATACCCATTAAATACCCATTATTATCTTGATAGTACCCAAAAATACACAAAGTACCTAAAAATACCGAAAAAATTCCTATAAATACACATAAATACCCAAAAAATGCAAAAAATACCTTTAATTACCTACAGCTTGTATAGTAAAATACCTCAGTGGTTTACCCCTCGCAAGAAACAGTATATCGACAAAATATACAGGGCGATTAATATTTGCAGTAATGTATCTTCACAGCTGAAACAGTATATTGACAAAATCTACAGGGCGATTATATTTGTTGGTACTACTTTATGTTTCTAAAATTATAAATATAATAGATCTGTAAATATTTATAGTTTGTATCTTTTTGAAATATTTGCATATTTACCGCAAATAAACAGTAAACTGAAATAATCAATATGACACATTTAATAATTTTTTTGTTTTAGTTGTAAAGTGTGTATAATGTAGTTCTTTGTGTGGATACATTTTTTTATTATGTGATAAACCGGGTGTTTACGGAAGGAAAGCTTTATCTTTTAAAATTTATAACTCATGTAGCATTCAATCTCTGACATTTCTATTTAGGGTGTCTCACTTTTAATTAGCAGAACTTTCTTTTTAAAAATAAATGAATGCGGTTTATTTATTTTCGAAGAACACCCTTATCTAGGAGCTAGCCCAGAACATTTGGACTCAAATTTATTACTGCCTGAAACTCAATCCAGGTTTTGCAAAGGTCACCGTTACACAACCACTCTTCATGTTATTGATGATATTGTAAGATCTATAGATAACGGAGAAAGTACCATGCTGGTGTCGTTGAATTTTAGTCGCGCTTTTGATAACTTCAATTATAATTTATTGAGCGCAATATTACATTACATAGGCTTCTCAAAAAATGCTATTGCTTTGTTAAATTCTTTTCTATCTAATCGTTCACCAACATGATACCAATTATGATTGATGGTGAAACATTCAATTATTTAAAAGGCTCCTCAAGGATCTATTTTGGAACCTTACCATTACCATTACCAATACCATCATTATCATTATCATTATGATTATGATTATCATTATCGTTATCGTTTTTGTAATAACGAATTTGGTTATCCACATTGCGTTTGCTGATTTTACTCAGAGTCAGACGAATTATTGTCAACTGGACTGTGGCTTTGAGGTATCTTAACATTGTATTTTTCTATCGATATGGAGGATACCAATTCTGTTACTGCTTCTATTAAAAACATCAATAAATACAGTACAAATTACTGTGTTCGACGCAAACAACCGATTAAAGTTGGACTCAGATGTGTTAAATGTAGGCGTCTCGATTCATAAAGGATGTATAAAACTTTTGAAAAGTGCAAATATTTTGAGCTCAGGAGAAGTAGTTTGTTGTAGTGGTCTTTCAGAGGAGCCGGATGTTGATGATCCGATTGCTTTATGTGTAGTGGACGAGGCTAAAACCGGTGTAGATGAAATACTTACCAACAAATTGAAATATATAAAATAAATTATTAAGCAAAAAGGTCTAGTTATCACGAATCAAAAAAGTACTTGTAAAGTAGAGACTACTAGACGTGACACCTTGTACTTCTCAATTTGTGAAAAACAACAGGAACAGCAGTCATCCCAGCTATGCTTCAAAATTGCATAAACTTTCAGGCACATCATCTTCATCTGTTGCGTTTGCTGCTAACCTGGGCTCAACTGCTACTATATCTCTTTAGGAAGTTTTAAATTGAATTCATAATATTGAAGCTCGCCGTATTTGCAATAACATAGTTAATATCGAAAGTGATTTATAGGAAAATCGTTCTGTTCGTTCTAAGAATTATCGTTCCACTCTTGTTGGTAGTGGTAACACTGGAGAAGGATGTCCGCGCCGATAATGAGTTTATAGCATTTTCATGTTACTAATTTGGATGTTAATGTCAGTGAAGATCGATGATTTGTGCAATTATCTGAAAACATTTGCACCTAACGTTGCTGTTAGAAAACTTACTTCTCGAAATCTTCCAAGGACTGTGGTTAATGGTGACAGTGTTGGTAGCAGTAAGTTTTACCATAGTTTTCCCTTATCAGTGTACTCCAGGTTGCATATTAATGTACAAAATATTACCAATAAAATTAATCAATTGAATATTTTTCTTTCTGAGAATATATACGATCTACTTTGCGTTTACTTAAATATAATCAAATTAAATAACTATAATCTTATTTATGCCTATTGTAGGTCACATATCGCTCATGGGGGTGTAGCCATGCAACTAATAAATTTAAACTTAAATCTGTTGATGTCAATGAGTTTTGTATATCACAATATGATGAATTTTGTGGCGCGATAATTGGGACTAAATCAGGAAAATATGTTTTGGTTTTTGTTTACAGATCATCGTCTCATGGAAACATGTTATTTTTCAAGAAAAAATTACAGATTTACTGGATTATTTAATCTGAAGTTATAGGTATGTATGTGTATGCCTTATGGGTGACATAAATATGGATGTGGAATGTAACGTGGATCACGTTAGGGATATTCGCAATTGGTATGCAGTACTACATAACTTCTTCCACGAGAGTTACTATTAGTACCAGTTCGTGTCTAGATAATATCATATGTAATTTGAACCCAATGGAATTTGTGACAGGAAGTTGTGATCCACTTGTTTCTGATCACCATGGTATTTATTTTATAGAGCAAACTATAGACGTGCTCTGAAGGAGGAAAAGTTTAAATACTATGATGAAGTCGTAACTTCTTCGGATAATAAAAGCAAAACTATTTGGAATATAGTTAAACGAGAATTGTCCAATAAGAACCACTCTTTTATAACATCCTTGCCTCCTCAGGACCTGCGTTATGCCTCTAGCATCTGCAATAATTTCTTAGTAAGATTAAACGTTCAGTCACGTCATTTTTCATGACACCAATTGTTGTTTCGGACGTCAAACAGTCAATATTAAAATTGAAGAACAGCTTGTCTTGACTTCTATCATTTGAATAGCAGCATCATGAAGGCCTCATGTGATGTTATGGCTGAATCTTTGGAACAACTGTTCAATAAATGTATTCAGGATGGTATTTGGCCTGATAATCTAAAAATATCAAAAATAATTCCATTATTAAAAAAGAGTAATGTAGACGAGTTGGCCCATTACAATTGTTCCTATAGTTTCCAAGATTTTCGAAATTAGTGTTAAAGACAAAGTGATTTCTTATTTAGAAAATACATTTTTTCACCAAGCCAGTGCGAATTTCGGAAGGGTTATTATACTATCAAGGCTTTATAACATTTGATAACTTCTGCTACTATGTGTGATTTGACAAATGCGTTTGATTGTGTTGATCCTGGAGTGTTGCTGATTAAATTGGAACATTATGGAATCAGAGAGTTCTCAGTCTTTTTTAGGACTTGCCTCACGAATAGAAGGCAATATGTACAACTTCATGATATTTCATTGGATTGTCTTCAATGATTTGTCTGCTTCACTTAATGATATGTTGTGTCCTCTTTGCTGACGATACAACCATCCTCACTAGAGGACATGGGTATGCGAATGAGATATGTCTTGACAGAGCGAGAAATTGGTTTGTCAGTCACAGATATTTGCGATGCGTCAATTAAGGCTATCTTTGAATAATCCTATTATGAGAATGATGTACTTTACATTAGTAAATAGTATTATGTCCTACGCCATTGTATTGTGGGGTAATTCAACAAAGGCGTGTCAGGTGTTTTATTTGCAAAAATGGGCTGTTAAAATTATGAAGCCGCTACTGGTAGAACTCTCTACAGGCCTTTATTTAGAAAGCATGTCATTCTACCAATGCCTGGCGTGTATATTTTACAAACTTTACTGCTAACACATAAAGAGGCACTTAACATCAGAACCAACTCATATAATCATAATTATAACACTAGGCATGTGGGAAATCTCATGCTCTCTTATTCAAGATTGAGAACGACAAGTTGGACATAACTCTATACAATAAATGTATAAGCATTCATGGGAGAGATAATATCAAATCTATGAATTGTATTACTTTTCAAAAACTTGCAAAAAGATTTCTTTTAGATCACTGTTTTTACAGTGTAAGTGAATATAATTAATATTGTTACGGATTTCTCAATCCGTCTTTTTCTTACTGCCAGAAAAACAATCTGTTAATTAATAACTGATCTTTATTACTACTCAGTACACTACTGAACACTAATTACAACTCAACTAAACACTTATTTAATTAATCGCTATCTAAATCACTTTGATATCTCCAACTAAACACTTCAATTCAGACTGTAATACAAGACTAATACAAGACTGTAATTCCAAGACTAACTAACTCGGCCGTTTATTCTTCTTTTATAGATCCAACGAATATTCCAGGTATATTCTAGCATTTCTAGATCCATTTTCCCGTACGACTCGAATACCTCTCGTCGATTCCTTATTTTTCCAGTCCCATCTCGATTCACGGCATGTTGTTTGTTTACCAGAATGGCATAGGGGTGATCGGGGCAATTTCGTGTTTCGCGATACCACATTCGACGATTTTTGGTGTGAGTGGGGCAAATTCCGTGACACTGCCCCCTCCTTAGGACCGATCGTCCCGATCGGATACACCTCTATATGGGGACAGACGCTCCAGATGGACGACCTTCATTTTACTCCTGGGAGTTCTCTGTATCCGGTAGACGACGTCATTGATTCTTTTAATGACGGTGTTGTCCCAACGGTTGTGTAGTTTAGGCGATTTTCCTTTCTTCCGCATGGGGTTGTACAGCCACACCAGGTCGCCTTGTTGGAATCCGACTGTATTGGCCCGGACGTCGTATCGAGTCTTCATGCGATCGCTCTCTAGTCGCATTCGAGATCTGACTTGGTCGTGTACGGCTGCTAGTCTTCGTTCTAGGTCATGGGTATAAGTGTCTGGCTCTGTGGGCTGTTCCGCAGGACGACCAAATACCAAATCTGCTGGAAGGCGAAGCTCTCTTCCAAAGATGATCCTCCGTTCCGTCATTGTTCTCCCATGCTCTTTTTAGGACACCGTCTTCCAACACCAAGGAATTCCATTGAGCCCAATAACTCTTTAATGCTGGGCTTTTACTACTGACTTCAGCACAAGACGGTCGGTCGTTGGCTTCTTTCCAGTCTAGTAAAGGCTTGATGTCACAGTCAGCTTGCTGGTCTTCTCGAATTGCCGCTGAACTCCATCTGTCTTCAGGTTGGGCTGCTACCACCTTGCAAGGAACTAATAAGATGTTTTCTTTCCTTTCAAGATTACTACAGTGTTTGCAGTTGACAGGACAGGGTCTCCTAGAAAGGGCATCTGCGTTTCCATGTTTCATGCCCGCCTGGGAGTCGCGCCATTGCCGATCTGCGACTGGGGCTCTACACTGTCCCTTTAGATGACCCGTCCGCCCACAGTTCCAACATTGGGCAAGTGGGCGATCTCTTCGGTTATCAGGTTGTCCTTTCTTTGGCCTGGTACTCGGGCTGAATTTATCAATGGCCTCCTTCAGTGATTTGATTACCTCTCCATTTGCCATACTATTGCTATTATCACGGATGATCCGCACTTTAACATAGTGCTGCCGCTTGGGAGTCGCGCCTTTGCTGATCTGCGACTGGGGCCCTACACTGTCTCTTCAGATGTCCCATCTGCCCACAGTTCCAGCATTAAACAAAGCGATCCCTTCGACTATCAGATTGTTATTTCTTTGTCCTAGTAGTTGGGCTGAACTTATCAATAATCTCCTTCAGCGTCTTTATTATGTCTTCATTTGCCATATTATCGCAGTTATTGTTGATGGCCTGCACTTTAACATGTCTACCGGACGCCATTTTTGCTTCCTCGAATTCCAGTGCATGCGAAAGAGCGTCATTCAACGTTTTAGGTCTAGCGAGCCGTAGTGCCTGCTGAGATTTGCAATCTCTTAGGCCGTCGATAAAAACTTGGATGGAGAGCTGATCTACAAATTCGGATGGGACTGTTGGATAAGCCAATCGAACCAGTCGGGCAACATTGGTCTCAAAATGTTGTAAATTCTCTCCACTCTGCTGGTGACGATTTTTCAATTGTGCCTGGTACACTTGCTGCAGGTGCTTATCCCCATATCTCATTTCCATATATTGTTTCAGAAGGTCATAGTTACTCTGCTGCCCAGCAGGAACTCCTTGTAAGACGTCAAGAGCTTCTCCCCGTAGAGCAACTATCAGAGCAGTAGCTTTCTAACAATCAGACCATTCGTTTGCGGCAGCTGCTGCTGCAGGAGGTTTCGTTTTCTGAGTTCGAATAACAGATCCGAGATTGATTTGATTACGCCCTCCTTTCTTATTTTGTCCAGTTTATGTCGAAGCTCTTCACAGGTTCCTCTAACCATGTTTATTTCTTCGTCGATTTCTTTTCTTTGTTCTAACAATTTCTCCTCTACTGTATTTTCTAATTTTTCTAACTTCGCCTGCATTTCGGTCGTCTGAGCTCTCATTTCCTGTTGTATTATCTGCATTTGATCTTCTAATTTCTTTTCTAATTTCTCTTGCATTATTTGGGTCTGATCTTCAATTTTATGCCCTTGTTCTTCGAACTTTTCTTGCATCATACGCCCCTGCTTTTGGATCATTTCTAACAGTTTTGCCAGTTGTGAATCCGTGTTGACTTGACTTCTAGTTACAGGCATTCACTCTATTTTCTTTGAAATGTTCTAGAATGTCCAGGAATGTGTTTATAAATGTCACCGTTGACTTCCTTACAATGAAACGAGTGCAGTGATATGCCACACTTGAGTCTTTGTCTCACTTCGGTTGAAAGTTCTAGAATGTTCGAAGAATGTTCTTCGGAAATACCACCGTTCACTTCCTTGAGTCACGACGAGTGCGGCGATATGTCACACTTGGGTCTTTGTCTCACTCCCGTACAAAGTTCTAGAATGTTCGAGAATGTCCTTCGCAAATAGCACCGTTCACTTCCTTGAGTCACGACGAGTGCGGTGATATGCCACACTTGGGTCTTTGTCTCACTCCCGTACAAAGTTCTAGAATGTTCGGGAATGTCCTTCGCAAATACCACCGTTCACTTCCTTGAGTCACGACGAGTGCGGTGATATGTCACACTTGGGTCTTTGTCTCACTCCCGTACAAAGTTCTAGAATGTTCGAGAACGTCCTTCGCAAATACCGCCGTTCACTTCCTTGAGTCACGACGAGTGCGGTGATATGTCACACTTGTGTCTTTGTCTCACTCCCGTACAAAGTTCTAGAATGTTCGAGAATGTCCTTCGCAAATAGCACCGTTCACTTCCTTAAGTGACGACGAGTGCGGTGATGTGTCACACTTGTGTCTTTGTTTAACTCCCGTATAAAGTTCTAGAATGTTCCAGATTGTCCTTCGCGAATAACACCGTTCACTTCCTTAAGTCAAGACGAGTGCGGTGATATGTCACACTTCGGTCTTTGTCTCACTCCCGTACAAAGTTCTAGAATGTTCGAGATTGTCCTTCGCGAATACCACCGTTCACTTCCTTTCGACAAGACGAGTGTGGTGATATGTCACACTTGGGTCATTATTCCACCCACGCACAGGGTTCCAGAAAGTTCTTCCAACTTCCACTTAAACCCACTCACGCACAGGGTTCCAGAAAGCTCCTCAAACTTCCAGTTAAATCCCACTTTGTGGACAGGGTTCCAGAAAGCTCTTGAAACTTCCAGTTAAATCCACTTCCGACACCAAATTGTCACGGATTTCCCAATCCGTCTTTTTCTTACTGCCAGAAAAACAATCTGTTAATTAATAACTGATCTTTATTACTACTCAGTACACTACTGAACACTATTTACAACTCAACTAAACACTTATTTAATTAATCGCTATCTAAATCACTTTGATATCTCCAACTAAACACTTCAATTCAGACTGTAATACAAGACTAATACAAGACTGTAATTCCAAGACTAACTAACTCGGCCGTTGATTCTTCTTTTATAAACCCAACGAATATTCCAGGTATATTCTAGCATTTCTAGATCCATTTTCCCGTACGACTCGAATGCCTCTCGTCGATTCCCGATTTTTCTAGTAACGCCTCGATTCACGGCATGTTGTTTGTTTACCAGAATGGCATAGGGGTGATCGGGGCAATTTCGTGTTTCGCGATACCACATTCGTCGATTTTGGGTGTGAGTGGGGCAAATTCCGTGACAATATTATTATTATAATTGGCATCGCCATCGTCATCATCGTCGTCGTCGTCGTCGTCATCGTCGTCCTCGTCCTCGTCCTCGTCGTCGAGCATTCATGGGAGAGATAATATCAAATCTGCGAATTGTATTACTTTTCAAAAACTTGCATAAAGATTTCTTTTAGATCACTGTTTTTACAGTGTAAGTAAATATAATGGATATTATTATCATTGTCATCGTTATCTTCGTTGTTGTCGTCGTCGTCATCCTCGTCTTCCTCGTCGTTGTCGTTTTGTTGTTTGCAATAGGTAGATAGATACCTACTAAGTTTTTTTGAGTTTAAACTAATCTGCATAACTCAAGGACAGAAACCAGAATTTCAAATTTGGCAAAATTTCAAATGAGAAAGGATTATTAAACGAATATTTATAACCATTTTAGGGCGACATCGTAACTTTACAGTTTAAGGTCGAAGAATGGACCTTATGTCTACCAAGCCAGTTGAAGAGGTTTCATACAACAAAACAAAGAACAGTGAAAACTCGACTTTAAAAAGGCAATACGTTGGATATATATATTATGTTTATATTCTTATTTGTACCATCTCTGTTTTTGCAAAATATATATTTATGGATCCATATATACAAACTTTTACAAAACTAATATTGCTCACAGTGTCCCTGAATGTCAACAAATGCTTCAACATGATTCTAAAAATGACTGTAATTTATCATAGTAATATACGGAGTATCTCAAAGAATATTGATGAACTAAAAATATTATTACATTTATTTTGTAAGAAGTTTGAAGTATTTATATATATTATCAGGTATTAACAATAATAAACTAACTACTCTGTGGGCTAAAGCCCCAACCAGCGTTGAATTACACCCACAATATCTACCCATATATTGTTTATTATTAGCTTTTGTAACATTTTTTACCTACTGTTTAAGAAAGGTATTTTAAGCTAATATCAATCCTAAAATTACAGAAATAGGTCAGATCTCATCTATTGTGGTTGAATTTCGAGTTCCCACTGTCAGAGGTTAATATCTATAGAGTGTTTCCATGAAACCAGGTTAGTGAATTTATATTGATTAATTTCTTTAGATAATTATTGAATAGAGCTTTGTCTGTGGAATTGTTCATTAGCATACCTAGATGTTTGGTATCAGAGAACATACATATGACTTCATTGATAAGAATTGTAGGAGATTTGAAATATATTAGCTTAAAATACCTTTCTTAAACAATAAAAAAAGTTTGAAGCAGTTGTTCTCACGGAAACTTGGCAGTTAAAAGATTTAGCATTATTAAATATGCCTGATTATGATCTAATTTATAATGAAGGTGTATATAGCCAAAATGATGGTGTGATAGTATATATAAAGAATTATTTACATTATACACATAAAATAGATATTTTGGGAGATAATAAAATAATAAACTTAGAAATAGTGCACGATAATTATAAGATCCAAGTGGTAGCTATATACAGATCACCTGCATCTAATCCTCACAGTTTTAATGACCATTTAAATAATTATTTAAGTAAGAATACTAGGGACAGTGATATATCCATTATAGTCGGCGATATAAATATTGATTTATTCGGGAAAGCTGATTTTTGTTTTCATATATTAACATCTTAGAAGAATGGGGTTATCGTTCAGCAATAAATGATTATACAAGGGTATATAAGCATAGTAAGTCTTGTATAGACCATATATTTTCAAAATCAACTTTGTCTTGTGAGCATTTTGTACCCATTGTGTTACAACATTGTTTAAGTGAACATTTTTCAATTTTGCTCCAAATCTAATCGCCATTTGAAACAAACGAAGCACATTTAACTAAAGAAAGATATAAATATTACCTAAATAAATTGCAGTTAATATCACTTTTAGACAAGGAAAAATGTGAAGCTGTCTATAGTACAAACAACGTTCATGTCGCGGCAGAATTATTTGTAAATAAAATTATTAGTACAGTAAAACAGTGTACCCAAAAAAAAAACGATGCGAAATAAAAAGAGTGAATGGATAACAGGTGGGCTAATTAAATCCGTGAATAGCAAAAACGAACTTATTTAACAAATGCAAAATCCTAACAACGAGGTGCTACAGAATGAGTATAAAACGTATCGCAATAAATTAAATGATTTAATTAGAACTACTAAAATTAATTATTTTAAAAAAGAAATTAATATGAACAATGCATGGGATTGTGTGAAATGAAAAATGATGGACAAAGCAAATCTCCTGTAATTAAAACAATAATAACTGAATCCGGTGAATCAATAACTAATCATAATCAAATAGCTGAAAGGTTTTGTAAACATTACTGTAATATAGGACAGATCATGGCTAACAAAATTTCAGCAACTAATAATTTACCAATATTCGAAAAGCGCCTATCAAATTCAATATATGAAACAAATGAAGTAGAAATTAAACAGGTTATTAGAACATTAAAATCTAAAAAATTCCTCGGGTTTGATAACTTAAGGTCTGAAACTATAAAATATATGTCTGAGTATATTTCAACACCTTTTACTTATATTATAAATACTTCTATGCAAACTGGTGTATTTCCAGATATTTTTTAGAAGGCAATAATTAATCCGATTTATAAAAAAGGTGACAAATCTATAGTTGCAAATTACAGACCCATCTCAATATTAAGTACTTTATCAAAAAATTTTAAGAACATATTAAATGTACGTTTAACAAATATCTTGTCCAAATATCATGTTCTTTCAGCAAAACAGTTTGGATTTAGAGAAGCTAAGTCTGCGGAACATGCAATGGCGAATGTTATGAATGATATAAAGTTATGGATGAAGGAAGCGCATCGTTATGCATCTTCGTGGACTTGGCTAAAGCATTTGACACGGTTAGCCATAGCAAATTATTAAATACACTAAAGAATGTTGAAATCCGTGGAGCTGCACTCAACCTAATGAGGAGTTATCTCCAAAATAGAAAGCAGTGTGTTAAAATTGTCAACACTAGAAGCTCCGAACAAACCGTTTGTTATGGCGTACCTCAAGGTGCGGTATTAGGGCCTCTTTTATTTAATATATTCATTAATGATTTGTTCAATCTTAACACCGTGGGGAAATTAACCAGTTTTGCTGACGATACTGTCTTATAAAAATATTAGCTAGAAACATCTGAAAGATAGATACAGTTGAACAAGACTTCGGAAAAATTGTTAACCATAAATTATGAATTTGTTAGGCGCTTTTTTTTAAATGTAAAATACCTAGCAAATTCACGGCGAAATATATATTATTTATCTTTCCTTATCCACTTCTTATCCGCGAGTCGCCATAGTTGCAATATCAATTTTATCTTGTTTAAAAATAGTGAAAACATATCTGCGTAACAAAATGACTAATGCCAGACATACAAATTTGGCCAGATTTTCAAATGGAAGTGTATGACCATTTTACGACGACATAATTATTCATTCTTGAAGTAGATGGTATTGTTAGATACATTTTTAGTATTAACTGACCAATTTGCCGCAAAATATTATTTATCCTTTCGCTTTAATTGGTATTAGCCCACGAGTTACGAGCCACGTTCTATTCAGCTGTAATTATAATCGTGCTAGAAAATATTGGTAAAAAGAAAAAGAAAATACAAATATTTATGTTATCCTAACTCTAGTTTTATTTTTCAACAATAATTTAGATTTGAAAGGTATCAACATACACGCATCATGCAGCTTATTTTTTGCAAGGAATTCAGTAATTTAAGTCATCTACTAAAATTAAGTAGTACGGTGTCATTTTCAACCGTTAAATAATTAAATTATTTTTAATTCATCGCGATTTATTTAGGCAAATAAAAAAAACAAAAGAAAAATAAGTTGATACCTATTAAATTTAAAAATTCGTCATTAAATGCGAATAAAATACTAAACATCAAATAAAGAAAAATATTTAATAAATAGTAAAGCACTCAAGTGCTGAGTGGATGGAGGGATGTTCATGTCGGGATGATTACAATCCGTGAAAGCACTAGGTTGACCTTTTGCAGGGATAACTGTTTGTTTCAATAAAATAAAGTGTAAAAATGCTTTATTTACACACTAGACGCCTACACGGTCGTTTGTGTGAACAGATCTTCGAACGGTCGTAAGTAACATGAAGTTTATGTTAACTATTGGCACAAAACGTCGCGACAAGACCATTGTAAGCTATTTCGTTTGTAAAAGAATTCTTAAATCAAAGTTGCTTCACTCTATCACGTGTCAATATTTCCAGTGTCCCAGTTTCTGATACAAATTGGTCCGCAAACGTGCAAATGAAATAACATATTTTGATCTTTGCTTAAATGCTTTGTTTTAATAATAGTAAGTCTGCCGATTCAGAAACAATAATCCATAAGCACTGACTTTTTGAAATTCCATGTGGGACCCTGACCCATATGGTAGAAATTTATGAGCAAGTCCCTGGGACGAACACAAAATATCTAGAACTCTTCGGCACTGTCGGTTATAGCAAAAGTCGACAACTACTTCAATATTTTAAATGGGACACCCTGTATATTATTATATTTTTGGATTCTACGGAAAATTTTAAGGGTAATTTATAATAAAATCTGATATTAACATATCATTAGTTATTTTTATACTAATTTACCTTTTCGTTGATGATTTTAACATAATTTTTGAGAAAATCTGATAATGTTACGCCATAATTCCTTTGTAGACTGCTGATAACACTGCATAGCTATATATTGAGACTTCAGTACCTAATTGTTTATGCCAGACATACAAATTTGGCAAGATTTTCAAATGGAAGTATATGACCATTTTACGACGACATAATTATTCATTCTTGATAACCCCCATTAAGTCGGCGCCTATGCAATAATCAATGAATAATTAGTAAGCAATCAGTGAGTCACGGGCGTAGCCAAGGGGGGGTTTTGGGGGTCCAAACCTCCCCCGAAATAAGCAAAATATTACCTAATATTATAGCGAAAAATACGAGGAGTGAAAGAGAGTTAAATTATAACATTTGAATATATATATAGTAGCGTTTAGCGCTATCTTTTGACGAGAGGCAGACGCAGTTGCAGCCGAACTATAACCGGACTACAAACATATCTGCATTCAACTTGAAGTATGGAAAACAGTGATGACAAGTATCTCGCCTACCCCAAAATCTAGTTTGGAATGCTTAGATATGTGCGATAAAAACCTTTATCCTAATATTTACACATTACTACAAATCTTGGCTACCATTCCTGTATCCACTGCTACCCCAGAAAGGTCTTTCTCCAGCCTAAGGAGACTGAAAAACTATCTACGAAACACTACAAGTGAAAACAGACTTAATGGTTTGGCTCTCATGAACATTCACTATGGAACAGAAATGCATGCAGATGAAGTAGTGGATATATTTAAAAGAAAAAGCCGAAGATTTCTTCTTTAATGGTTTTAGATTTAGCGCAGAGGAACGAAATTAATTTAACCATTTCATTTCAAGTTAAGAACTTTCTTTATAAATACCTATGTCGTAATTTTTCCGATGAATATATAGATATTAAATTTCATGTAAGTATATTTTTGTTGTTTTATTTACTTCAAACCAAACCCCCCCAAAACTAAATCCTGGCTACGCCCGTGCAGTGAGTGCTCAGTGTGTTGAACGCGACCATTTACACAGTTTAAGAGGAACAAAAAGAAACAGGAAAAAATATGTTTATTTTTCTGACAAGATTTCTATTTCACGTTGAATATAATTTCTTAATAAATTTTAAACTAGCTAAATAGGGACGTTAAATCGGCTTACATAAATAACAATTATTATTCGAAAAACCTATTTCCTTTTATTTAGCTATAGAGTTATCTATCATTTTTCATTTACTTAAAATATAATAAGTAATAAATACATCATTAAACAAAAATCATTAAGTGAAATATATGACTGAAATAGGAAATTAATTATAAAATATGTATAACGATATACGAGTATAGAGTTCATTTAAATATAATGAAGCTTTCACCAAATCGGTTGTGTTCTTTACTCTTGATACAGGATTTTATTAAAAAAAAATTAAGTTACTTTTGCGATACTAGCAGAACAGATTTTACTCGCTACTACTATTACTGCTATAAATAAAACTATAAATAAGAAGCGCAGAAGAAAGGTCTTATAATGACAACATATGGGTTCTATTTTTTTTCTGGTTCTTATTATTTGATTATAATAAAACGAATAATTTGTATCTTTTTTATTAAACTCAAGCCTGTTCCACCCTACTGACAAATCAACAGGATATTACATATCATTACCACATAAGCAATATTCTTTAGGTCCATCGTTATACTATTTCAGTTTAATTTAAATAGGCCTTCTTTTATATAGAATACATTCACTAACGGAAGGCGGATGTCCGGCTTGGAACACTCACGCCTCCCGCCTGTTGAGTTCTGTTAGATCACGTGAGAAGTTCTAGATAATCATCTCTATAAACTGACCGAGAGATTCAATAAAATAATATATAATAATGTTTCCATGCCAGTTTTGAATTGTTTACCTGTTAGTAATCTATTAAATTTAAATTAAATAATTAATTAATATCTACCTAAACCATGTGACAACGAACGACGCTGTAATTGGCTGTGACATCAAAGTTCATCATCATCATGGCGTCCTGATACTTGTGTAAACATTAGAGTTTGGAGTGTGGTCTTGTTTGTGTCGTGCTATACTTATTCACAAAACTGTTATTTTTTAAATTGAAAAATCAGTTTATAAATAATAATGGAGCCAGATTATCAGAAAGCTGTCTAGAGTAGACGGAATCATGGTTGCAGAGTATTTTAGCTGCAGGGTTTAGAAATGTGAAAACATCTCTGTAAGTATTAAAATTACTGTGATATAAATCTTCCTGATACATGAATAGTATATTCTACAACAAGTTGTAGGAATATGCCATTCTAAACGTGTTTTAGACTATACTTTCTCCAACAAGATTTTACAAATCATACAAAAAAGTAGCTTATTTGTACATATTCCATCACAGTATGATAAAATGTCATTCTAACACAGTATGCTGGAATGACATGTATTACAATATAATTTTTAGGTGTGGAACGTGTACTTTCTAAAATCGTGTTGGAGAAATCTATATTTATTTGTTAATTATTACAGAAATGTAACAAATCAAGAAGTTAACCTATCTATTTAGTTCATAACAAACATTTTAACAAATTTTATTATTACAGATCTTCAAGACAGTCTTATGGCGATGAAGCAATAGCATACGTGCAGTTGAAGAGAGAAGGCAATATGTGCTTTGTAAAATGCAAGATTTCCCCAGAACATAAAGTTCGATCTAAAGAATATAGTGTAACAATACTAACAATGATTGTTGATGAGAAAGAATATGAAGTGAAAAGTGTACAGTGTCATAACTGTGCCGCTTCAGAAGGGGGCTGCAAGCATGCTGTGGCTTTTTTGATGTGGGTTGATCGAAGAAGTGAAGAACCTGCCTGCACTTCCGTAGAGTGTTACTGGAGAAAATCCAACTTGGCAAAAGTTGGCACTTCTAACAAGTGTATTACTACCCAAGAATTAACGAAGAAAAGCAAACCAGAAAGAAGTTTGAGTAGTCCATTTGATGACTGTGTTTTAAAAGATTTTATAACTGAAGAAAAAAAGAGAAAATTAAATTGCGAAATATTAAGACATGAGCCCGACTATCCAATAAATAATATAAGAAGACTTTCCCTGCATAATTTAATTTTAGAATTTAGAAAGTTTCTTTAGTGTATTTTAAATGTATTTACTTCCTCCATGTGTGCTGCAGTTGAAAAAGAAACTAGAAATCAATTCAAAAGTAGTATATGGTACGAGTTACGATATGGCGGAATAACTGCATCAAAAGCATTTGCTGTTAGTCGATGTAAAACTGCCGAAGGTTCCTTAGTTGTTGCAGTTATGGGTGCAAAGGTGCCAGATGCCGTTGCCATGAAAAGAGGTAGAAACTGTGGTAAAAAGTGAAATACAAAATTTATTAAAAATAAAAATTAAAGCTAGCGCTATATATCACAACAGTGCCCAATACAATGTCCAACAACTGCCCACACTTTAAGTAATTACATTAAAGATGGAGAAAAAACAAAAACATATTTTACTCAGATACAACTTCAAATGTTTGCAAATGGTATAAAAAAATGCTGTTTTTGTGTGGCAGATAACAACTTTGAAACCAATAAAAATGTTAATTTAATATGGGTGGACTATGATGAAATATTTGTTAAAGACATTTTAGATGTATTAATAAAGTTCTGGAAAACAAATATTTACTCATTATTATACAATAGTTCTGTAAATATTTAGTAAATAAACGTGTAAAACTAATATTTTTATTTGTTTTATTATTTTTTAATAACTTGCAAGGATAAATGAAAATATAAATATAATTTTGTATAAATAAAATGTAAAATCAGTATATAATTACATTTTTCTACGTTCATGCAAAAAACAAAACTGTTTTGAACTACATTTAGTAGAAAAAGTGGTTCTTTATTGCAGTAGTGCAATAAAATGTTTATTGCATTCATCTGTCATTCTACTACAGCGTGTTGTCATCATGACAAACATAAACATTCAAATCGACGTCACATTTTCCTAGACTTAGTGTCATCTAAATAACATTTTTTGGTTTTTGCATGAACGTAGAAGAAATATTGTATGCAACTCGTACAAAAAGTGCTTATTGCACTTGACATGTTGTCCTACTCGGCCTGATGGTCTCGTTGGACAATTTCGTGCAATAAACACTTACTTTTTGTACTTGTTGCATAAATAACTATAAAATAATAATTGTGACATTTATTATACTTATCTAATTAATGGATCCTGTATATTAATTAATGCACATGCGATAACAATAACATTATCTAAATCTATATATTAAATTATGATTTGTCACTGAGTGACCCTTCAACATGGAAAACTCTCGAAGTCTTGTTATTAACCGTTTTATGTGGATTCGTAAACTGGCAATTTCTTTTCTTTGTCGAACTCCCTGCTTTGATAATTTCTCACCAGACTTTACAATAGGAGGGCGTATCAAAGAAAATTCTTTCTGTAACACCATTTGCCCCAAGTGTTTAAATCCACGGTCTGCTAAAATACAGGTAGACTGTGGTAAAGTAGGTATCTAAAAACTTTTCAACTAACAAAACATCACTTATCCTTCCTCCGTATCCAGGTGATATATAATTTATTAATCCATCAGGAGTACAAGATATCAAGTATTTTATTGTTTCTTTTTTTATACTCTGACCAAGTTAATGCCTGATGCAATGAATTTGATGGTTTTTGTATTTCTATTTCTAAGTAATCGACAATGCAGCTGATATTACTGTACTTTGCTCTGAATGCTATCGGCAAATTTTTATTGCAAATAAATTTAATGGCTTTATGAAAGGTTTCATAAAGGTTGCCAGTATGGATGCATTTTTTATAAATATTTTATTAGCGTAAGACCTGGAAATGCCAAAGGGATCTACTAATTCTGTAAATGTTGTATTTAAACGAATTTTCTTTAAACAAAGTAGAATATGTTCCTCAGATAATTTAGAATGTTTACTTATTATTTTAATTAAAATATAACAATTTTTCGGAACGCCATATATAAACGAGGTTTTTTCTAATAATACCTTGGGTATCCTTTAAATTTTGTTGACAATTTACTTTCTCCTCGATTTTTTTCAAAGTCTGTCTACTGGTACTATCCGAAGTTAGGCTTGGTTGAATATATTCACTTTCAGAAATTCCTGTCGTATTATCAGATTCATCAAATTTTAATTTGCGTGTCACTTTTTCAGTGTTCGGTGACTGACTGGATGCTGATACTTTTCTTCAAACATTGATACAATCACATGGAGATGTAGCTGCTGATACAATGAAAGGTTTTGCTTGAAAAGGTGATGTAGCACTGTGTTGTATTTTCACACTACATTCTGTAGTTTTACTACGGAAATGCAGTTGCATATTTACTTGTACTGATATATTTAATTCAGAAAGAGCAACACATGGAGAGCTTTCAATTATTACATTTGCAGGCGCTCCTTCGAGTTCTTCAGGTGTTTTTATTTCTTTTTCAATGAAAGAGTCAGGTTTTAGGTCTAGACCATAATAAAATATTAGATAGATAATAAATATGGATTGGATGTTACGTTTTTAATTAATTAAATAAATTGAATAAGCAGTAATGGACATAATTTAAAATTTAAAGAACAAATTAAGTACCTACGTGTAATTAAAACTTTTTTTTGTATCGTTTGTTCTGCCTCTTTAATTATATCTACTCTTTGTCTTTTTGCAGCAGCTGATCGTATTACACTAGGTGCTGTCCTTTTGCTACGGTCAGATTGACATATAAACTTGGTGGGAATACAGTTTTTTTTTTCATTATTATTTTTTTTACTCCCATCAATTTGTGCTCCATATAATTTTCCATGTCATTGGGTAACTAAAAAAGGATATATTATGTACAATAAGGTAAACAGATTATGAGTTAAAATGATTAATTTGAAGTAAATTATTGCAAATATAACCTTAAAAGCTTGTTAAAGCTGAAAATTAACATACATCAAAGTGATCGTCACAGAAATATAGGGACGACTTGAAAGATAACTCCTTAGTGCTTCGTCTGGCTAGCTGCAACCATTTTTTTCTCAAATTTTATTATCTGGGTACACTAATAAATATTTTATGTGGAGTACTTTTACTTGTGCTTGTACACAGAGGTACAACGCACCAGTGGTAATCTCTTTTACTCATTTTGCTTTCAGTAAAATAATACTAAATAAATTAAAGACACCCCTATAACCACCTGTATTCAGAATCACCAAAATTCTTCACAAACATAGACAACAAACCAAACAAACAGGCTAGGCAGTTTGTTGTTTGTTTACATCGCGATGTGAATACTGACGTCACGACTCAGGATGACCTTCACGCATTGTTTTGCCGCCACTTATTAGGATTTGAATTTTAATTTTTTTTTACATAATTTAGACAATTTAAATTACAAATAATATATTATTTAAAGATAAACTGATCAACCTCCTTCAATTACTACTAAAATTAGAAAAGTGTCACATACCTTATTATCCAGATATGTTTACACTACAAAAGTATCTAGTATAAGAATGCTCATGCTCAAATTCTGTATTTCCATTTTCCATCCACTTAGAAATTGAAAACATTTGAAATCTGCATAGTCCTTGTTCTGGAACCAGACTAAGTTACGTGAGAAAATGTTAGATAGCGTTGAACATAACAATTTTTAGTACTTTCTTTTTAACTTATAATGTTTTTAGTATTGTTCCAGCAATAGGTTGGTAGTACGTGCGACGTTAATTTTTCTGTTTCCGTTTGTGCGTTTGTAGTGATAAATCTCAAGATATAGCGAGTAACTCATCTCATAAAACTTTTAGTATATTTTTAATAATGAGAAATACTTCATAAAATTTATAGGTAGATAAATAAGTACCAACGGCTTCTAAGCACGGTACAAAAAATAAATGCTTAACATAAATATTATTGGCTAAATATTTTCAGTAGCTTCTGTACTGAGTTTCTCAGGTCTGGTAGCTTAAAATATAACTTAGATATGTAAATATCAATCTATAATATCATGACTTAGCTGGACTAAATGATTTGAGTTATGTTTAAATTGCAATACAATTTTAATTAGTTTTATACTCAACCAATAAAAATGTTAAATAAGGATTTTTTTGCCTCTAAAATAATGTTTTTGCTCCGGTTTTGTTCAAACTTTAAGCTAATTTAAATTGCAAAATAATTCTTTATGTGTTTGACATATTTGTAGAGAACTATTATAGAGTCAAGAATGTCCTTATTTAAATTGTTTATTAGATATTCCTACTTTTCAAAGTAGGGTATAAACCATTAATGCAAATTGTTTTGCAATTTAAACATAAATCATTTATCTCCGCTATTTTTTAAAAAATGGCGGGTCAAAGAAATAATGAAATACCGAAATTACAGTACTCTTATGTGTCGATACTACGCAAATTTGGTAAAAACATTGTTCCTCATATCACACAGAGAGGGGCTTTCTGTATGGTCTATGCTGGCAGGAGTGGCAGGTACTAATTCTGGGGAATACCAAGCCTTTCTTAGGGAACAGGTGACGCTTGCGCTTTAGATGGTCGGCTAGATTTGCGTATTTACTTCAACGGCTCCGTTTTTGAACTAAATAATTTTGAAACGGTTCACTTATGTACAGTTTCTCGCCAGATCTGCTGGGTAGATGACTGAATACTGGTACTGAATTTCCCCGTTTGATTGCAAGTTTGCACTTGACTCGGAATCGCGCGTGTTGAATCGAGCACGCATTCTATGTCATATCTTCGTGGTGATAGATTATCTGGTGCGTGGTTAGATGCGCGGTCTACTTCGCACTAGCTGGAGTTCGAGCGTCGGCCTGCTTTTATTGTGGACAATTTCAAACATTGTTCAATCGGTTTACTGCTGGTTTATTTATTAAATATGGCGGTTGAAAAATCACCAGCTCATTTTTCCATGGCCGTTAGAGAGCATTTACACCAAACTTTTCCACATAGATGGGTAGGAAGGGCCGGACCTGTTTTATGGCCTCCAAGATCGCCTAATATGAACCCTCTAGATTTCTTTGTTTGGGGATATTTGAAGACATTAGTGTGTGGTACTCCTGTAAATAGCCTGGAAGAGCTGCAGCTACGGATTAATCAAAAGTGTCAAGAAATCCAAACCAAGGAGGGTGTTTTCGAAAGAGTTCGAATATCGTTGAGACGAAGATGTCGTGCCTACTTGGAAATGGACGAAGGACACTTTGAACATCTTCTGTAACTTTGTTTTTTGTATGTTAAAAGCTTCCTTTGTCGGTTTATTCCTAATAAAATAAAATGGTTGAAAAACGAATAGTGGTCCATATCTCCGCAACCGTTACTTTGCGGACCCATGTTTATTAAGACTTTCCTGCTTATTTTGGTTCATACTATTACCTCCTGAAATATTTTACACTCTTTTTTTAACACCCTATATATAGGGTGTCTCGCTTAAAAGTGGAACACGCCTGTAACATGCCTACTGTGAGACCGATTTCAATAAACTTTTTTTTGTTGGAAACATCTTCAAAAAGTCTATCTTGCACATACCTGGTGTTCTCTAAAATTCGAAACCGTGGCCGACTACGATACAATTTATGTGGCTTAAAATCGGAACATCGTATTAGGGATTTTTTTATTCGAAAAATTCCCACAAATTCTTGATCAGGACCCCAGAAAACCTTACCAACCAAATTTTCTTTGCCCTATTATACAGGGTGCTCAGGAAAACTTGGGTGTCTCGCTTAAAAGTGGAACAAGCCTGTAACATGCCTACCGTTCGACCGATTTCAATACACTTTTTTTTTTGTTGGATACACCTTCTAAAAGTCTATCTTTAACATACCTAGCGTTCTCTAAATTTCGAAACCGTGGCCGACTTCGATACAATTTATCCTGAGCACCCTGTATACTGTGACATTAAAAATTTGTTTGGTATGGTTTTTTAGGGTCCTGATCAGGACCCCAGATTATTCGAACCCTACCAAAAGATTCTCGTTGCCACATTTTCCTAGGGTGCTTAGCCACATAATTGGGTGTCTCGCTTAAAAAGTGGAACAAGCCTGTAACATGCCTACCGTTCGACCGATTTCAATAGACTTTTTTTGTTGAATCAACAAAAAAAGTTCTAAAATCTATCTTCGACATGTTACCTAGCGTTCTCTAAATTTCGAAAGCGAGACACTTCGATACAATTTATCCTGAGCACCCTGTATAATGTGGCAACGAAAATTTGGCAGGTATGGTTTTCTGGGATCCTGATCAAGAATTTGTGAGAATTTTTCGCATAAAAAATCCCTAATATGATTTTCCGATTTTAAGCCACATAAATTGTATCGTAGTCGGTCACGGTTTCGAATTTTAGAGAACACCAGGTCCAAGATAGACTTTTTGAATATGTTTCCAACAAAAAAAAGTTTATTAAAATCGGTCTCACGGTAGCATGTTACAGGCTTGTTCCACTTTTAAGCAAGACACCCTGTATATATTGAGACAATATGAAATATCAGCTTCAATACCTGTGAGGATTTACATGTTTATTTTAAAAAACCATAAAATAGAATTGAAATTATTATTGTTATTAAATTTAAAATACAGTAGAATTGTAATAATAATATAAAAATTGACAATGCATAGCATAAAAGTAGTTATTATAGTGTAAATTAAATAAATTAACATTTTTTGAAAATAAAATATAGTTAAAATTCATCAAATATTGGGACATGATCTCATATTTATCAATAGTACATAAACAAAAAAGGAGTTAAACCCAGATCAAAGTAAATACAATGAAAAAGAAAAGATCATTTAGAAATATCATACATATATCGACAAGAGTCAAGCGAAGATAATTAAAATATTAGCAATTTAAATAAATAAAATTTATAAAATGTTTAGAAATGTCAAATAGATTTCATAGACATGGACAAATGTCAACTATAAAGTTGGCTTCACAAGAGATATCACAATGTACACAAAAAAGAGTAATATTGAAGAATATTTAATAATTAGATATAAGTAAAATTGTAATTACATAAAAAAATTTGTAGTAGATTTAAGTAGTGCTGTGAAAACATAAAAACAGTGCATCGAAAAACTCAATAAGATCATATGTATGAACCATAATATGTATGCAAATTTTACAACACGGAATCAAGATATCAAATTGGTAGAAAAATAGAGGAAAAACAAAAATTTGTTGATTAGATACGAAAGAATGAAAGAACGAGCAGCGTCGGTTTTGGAAGAGAGGTTCCAGAAAAATAAGAAATTCAACAAGAAAAAGTAAAGTAATAGTTAAAAGTAATACTCACGTTATAAGAAAAGTGTAGAACAATAGAAGCAGAGATCCAGGTCCAATCTAGGAATTTGGCAGTACCATATAGTGGGAAAACCAGTCATCAGTATCAGCAGCCCAATCACAAGTTCTGAGGGATTTCAAAAGGATTTCCAGTAGAAGTCTTATAAAAAGAAAATCAACATCAGAAAGGTATTTTATGTGCACATAAATTCACAGAAATTTACGTAAATTTAAAAAAAAGAGAAAATAAACGCTAGCTAGCTATTAAATTCAGAAAATAGACAGTCACAGACTCTAAGACTTAGTAAAACAATAAGTTACTTACCTTAGTATAGTTAATAAGATTTACGTTTCTATTTAATAAATTAAAATTTGTTATTTAGTGGACCATCTGTCATAAAAGGTATCATTTGCAAATATAATATATCACCAGCAAAAAACATCAATTAGAAGAGTACCACTGAATAACGAAGTTTAAGAATGTTTTATACTATTAAATTTAAGAAGTTAAGATTTTAAAGATAGGCAACTTTTAATACGCAACTGCCTTTAAAGAAATTTTATCTGTTACCTATAAATTATGTACATAAAACTTTAAATATTTTTGAATAAGTAGTAGACAAAAATCTCTTATGAAATAAAAAATTGTCCATTTTTGAAATGATATTTATTTAATCAAGTAAGGTACAGAGTGTTAAAAAAGGTTTGACTTGACGAGCGAACCGACTACCAGAGTCTATGTTCTACAAGCAGCCAGGGTAATTGAATAAGAATAAAAAAATATAAGATACAGGTTTGTAGCCCAATAAATACAATTTTCTTTTACACACAAAATACATAAACACAAATCATTAGGTAGAATAACAAATACAATTTCAACATAAATATTAATTGGCGCCCAACACAAATTCATAACACTACAATATATATGGGTGAGTCCTTTGCCAACACCCAGTAGAGTTTTATATTTTTCCGGTATCCTATTTTGGAGTTTCTTACAATATATTGAGTTTTGAACGGTTTCCTTGTTTCTTCTCTTATTCAGTTTTTGGTAGTAATGCCAACAAATTTGTTATGTCGGCATTAATATATCTTTTAATTATTCTATTTTTGTAGTTGCTTAGTCTGCAGCTGATTCGACTCTTTTCATTGGTTTAAGAGGTTTTGTTGGTTCTAACCTAACTTTACTTCCTTGACCACCTAATGGGCTCAGAGAAGTTTTTTCCAAATTTTGTAATAATGTTTAAATAATCTGTGTTCATCCTGGCTTATGTGCCAGTTTTTTAATAATTGTTTTAATATTACAAATGATGTAAGAAGTTGTGACATTGTATCAATGGTTGTTTGAACTTTTTTGTTTTTGATGGATGGCTTTATTCCATTTTTATTAATCTCAATCTTTTTCGTAAGTCTCTTTAACTTTTCCTTTTACATTTTGATAATTATCGTTTTTGTAGATTCCTGATGAAGAAGCAATAAAGGCTTTGAAAGCTTGAATAGAAATAAGGATTTTTCTGTTTTCGTGCCTATGTTGTACCTGGATTAATTATTTTTTCATGTACATATATACAGACCGATTTCAATAAACTTTTTTTTGTTGGAAACATATTCAAAAAGTCTATCTATATATATATATATATATATTATTCATCCTGGCTTATGTGCCAGTTTTTTAATAATTGTTTTAATATTACAAATGATGTAAGAAGTTGTGACATTGTATCAATGGTTGTTTGAACTTTTTTGTTTTTGATGGATGGCTTTATTCCATTTTTATTAATCTCAATCTTTTTCGTAAGTCTCTTTAACTTTTCCTTTTACATTTTGATAATTATCGTTTTTGTAGATTCCTGATGAAGAAGCAATAAAGGCTTTGAAAGCTTGAATAGAAATAAGGATTTTTCTGTTTTCGTGCCTATGTTGTACCTGGATTAATTATTTTTTCATGTACATATATACAGACCGATTTCAATAAACTTTTTTTTGTTGGAAACATATTCAAAAAGTCTATATATATATATATATACGTATATATATGGTGGGTCAGTGGTCGCGCGGTTTAAGGCGTCAGTACTTGAATCGATGTGGCTAGTTCGGTGTGGGTTCAAGCCTCGCAACCGGTGAACCGTATATCAGTTATATTCGTGGATAGTATTAGCGATTGGAGAGACATTTGACTACCCTCCTAATTAATGAGGTTTTCTCTTATTGTTGCTGATTATATATTAAACAACTCATCGTCTGCAGCTAAAGTGAATAGGGGACATATGTTTGTTCATAGTATATGATGCGACTGACTCATTTTTTGCATTAACCCGATTTTAAGCAAAAAATAACTGTCAAAGAAGACACTGTGTTAGAACTATTTGGGAGCGTATGCATCCTACGATGAATATTTAATTACTGGCTTACTTACTTTGCTGACCGAAGTGTACAATTTCTTATATAGGTTTACAATATACCTCTTACTTAATTTAATTTACAGCTTAAGATTAAATAATTACAAACATAAACAGGATAATAAATTCATCGGTAAATTGCAACTTATTAAATTATAGACTAATAAAGGATAATAAATTTAAGCTGGTAAAGGTAAACTACGGGAAAATATCAAATACTTAAAAAAATAATAAATTCGAACATGCCGCCCGTCTTGAAAGGTCCTACTTTCAACAATCTAACCATAATACTCATTCCTAATACAATAATTTACTTATTCAGTCTATTGTTAAAACGCAAATTCTTGACACTGAACGTTTTGTGATGAAACCGCTTGCAGTTTTTATGGACATTTTTCAAGTTATTCCGTGCCGGGTCGAGTTCCATCATGCGCCCAATTTGCCATTTAAAGGGAGGTAGGTTATCTTTTTGTATGATTACCAATGCACCAATCTTTAATATGTGATGACAAGTTTTCTTCCTTTCTGACGTAATTTTTTTCCCCAATGGAGATGGTCCCGCTGCAAAAGATTCATCTGATTGTGCTATTTGGTAATCAACTGTAGCGTAGCGTGTGTGATGTAGCGTGCATTGAATGGGGGAAAATTTTTCGGTGCAGGAATATGTTGGGAGTAGTTAGGACGTAAACATATTAAAAGTCCCCGCCCCTAGCCCGCCCGCTTCAGTAGGGGTCGAAAACGGTGCGTTGCAGCGAAAAATTCTTTACATAAAAATGAGAGACTATAAAATTTTCTATAAGATTAGTTCCACACATTTTTTCGCTACGATACACCATTTCAGAGATATCCCCTCTCAAAAATCGTTAATTAAAAAAAAATGTTTTTGAACACATATTCTTTGTCATAATTCTCCTGGTAACTCTTCGGCCATTCGTTTTACAGAAAAGTCTCATGAGAGAATGTGAAGAATATATACAAATATGCTAATTTATCTCCAATGGGACAGAAGTTACAGTAATTTGAATATTTTAGTTAAAAATAATGATTTTTCAAGATAACTCCCTAAAATTCAAGAAAACTCGTTATCTTCGTTATTACAGAGTCTACAAGCTAATATATTTATTGTACACATAAGAATAAAATATCCTTGAGTCCCAGCTGTTACATTTGATGGGTGAAGTAAACGTTGGTTTGTACTTTCCCTCTGTCAGGTTTTAAGAACAGAATGTTATGATCAGGTGAAGTTTTTGCTATAAGTAGCAGAGTGTGGTCGAAATCTTCCCCTATAACAGCCACATTGGTTGTTTAAGTTATGGACTGACCAATAGCTGTGCTTACAATCAACAGGTCAGTATTAAGTGATATGTTGTGGTGCCGTTTTCCAGGAGTTTAGAGTTCAATAGGTTGATTAGCCTATCTTTGTTCTGGTGGTCGGAGAGAAATAATTCTTGGCTCACTGAAATTTCAGTTTCTAGATTGAAGTAAGGGTTTGTGGTAATTTCGGTTCATAACACTCAAAGGACAATAATATTTATTTATTATATAAACGATACAGCTAAAAAAATTATACAATTAGCAAAATATACAATCACAATGAGAAAAATTATTTAAATATACTAAAGTGCCACTTACCTAAAACCAGGCCTTGGGTCGTATTTTGACAATAAAATCTGCCCCGGAAACCTCGTGGCTTTTAGACTTATCATAATATACACTGCTACGTGAAAACGGCCAAGATATAGAATATTAAAAAAGGTAGGTAAAAAAATATATGTTGGTGTGCGGGCAGCTCACGACCTCTACTTTCAACTAGCAGATTTATGCGCCCCGAATCTTCGAAGGCGGAATCACGTATTCGAAGATTTTTCGCTATAAAATGGTTTGAGGTGACAAGCATGAAAATATTCTCTTTCCTCTTCAGAATCGAGAAACTGAAGAATATATCTGGCGGGACCAATGTTCTTTTTAATGCGATATGGTCCCTCAAAGAGTAAAAAATTTTTTTTTGTTTCTGATTTAATAATTGATGATACAGTATTAGCTTTGAGTAACACCAAATCGCCCAAATTGAATTCTTTGAAAGGACGGCTTGGGTATCGAGCATTTCGTCTAGCTGCTTTACTAATCAAAGTTTCTCGAGCAAGGACTAGTTTTTTTTCTTGGATATGTTCCATATCTATGGAAAGACCTTTACAGTAGGATGGCAAATACTGGAGGACGATTGACCTCTAAATGTAATTCGCTAGGAGTAAACCCTGTGGATTCATGTACCAAGTTATTTAAAAATTGTTCAAAATTGGATAATTCATAAGCCCATCGATTGTGATGATCATGAAAATATGTTCGACATAGGCGACCCAACTCGCTCATAACCCATTCGGACGGATTAGACTGAGGCCTCCTAATTGATGAGTAGATTACTTTGACTCCCAAATCATTTAGAGTTTGTTTCCAAAGCCTAGCGGTGAATTTCGTACCATGGTCACTTAAAATGTTTTTTACTACTCCCATTTTTGGAAAATAGTCATTGGTCAGTCTGTACAGACATGTTCGAGTTGTTGCCTTTTTTAAGGCGTTAAAGATAACATATTTAGTGAATACGTCTAATAAAACCAAATATTTATATACGAAACACCCCATCGGCTCCTGCGTAATGGCCCGTAGAGATCGAGTGCTAACAGTTCATTTTTTGTAGATGATGTGACGGACCTGCGTCGTGATTGCAAGACGACACAGTGTCACTATGACGCCTGAGCGGTGGCGGCGGAAATCTCGGGCGCCAGTTTCTGTTTACAGTGCAGAAACATCACTACTCGGGCGGCTACAGTGAAGACACGGTATGTCCAAAGAGTCGTGAGGGAAGACTTAGACTTTCGGTGTCCAGTAAAACAAGGCACACTTGACAAATATTTACATTTATTGAGTGCAAACCTAAAGGTACAACTCTAATTATCTTAACTAAAAATATCACGGGGCAAATAATTCGGTACAAAAATACGAGGTAAACAGGTACGGTACAGAGCCAGCGGTGCGGTTACGGGGTAGCGGTTTCTACAAGCGGTTAATACAAGCTACGTGCAAAATCAGGCAAGAGGAAGCAATCAAGCGGACAAAGCAAAGTTAACCTTCTAAACTAAATACTTGGCCACTATTACTAAAAATAGAAACAACAAACGTTGACAGCGGGTCTTCTCTCCAGGGGTTGCACGGCTGGGCAGCGGGGCTTGTGAAACGGCTAGCTGTAAGGAAATGTATAGTTAGTTACGACCCACGTTTCAACTCATACAGACGGATTGGTAACAACATCCTATGAACAGCGTCTCTACCTTGTCGTATTACGGGCGGTAATCTGAAAAGCAAGAGATGGTTAAGTGCCTGCAAAGGAAAGTATGATTAGCTACGACCCACGTTTCAACTCATACAGACGGATTGGGAACAACATCCTATGAGCCAAACGCGTGGTAAGGTGAGGTACGCCGGATAAGAACAACAGCGTCTCTACCTTGTCGTAGTACGGGCGGTAATCTGAAAGGCAAGGTATGATTAGCACAAAGTTAACAGCGGCCAAGTTTTCCCTAACCTTCTACTTACTTCCTCTGCTTACGGACAGGCACGTCAGTACAGCTTGAACGGCGGAACGGTACTGACTCTAGCTACGGCGGTAGTTACCTCGTCAAGCCCTCGTTCGGCTTGGCGGACATGCGCAGTAAGCGTGGGCGCAATTTACTTATTATCCTTAGTTGACGGTGCTGGACTGGACTGCTGGCGGTGCTGGACTGGACTGCTGCTGGTGCTGGCTGGACAGGAACTGACTCTGCGGCTTCGACGGTGGAACACCTAACACTCCTAGGCAGTAGGCGGCTGCGCTCTGGTCCCCAAGCTCGACTTAGTACAGTCACCAAAGGCGGCTTCTCTGGTGGGCTGGACAGGCAGGACTCTCCTCGTGGACGGCTGGCCAGAAACTGAATGGTCTCCTGGTCAAGTGGAAGCCCTCGACGCTGGTACCCAGTTGGTGTCTGCGCAGTAGTCTTCGAACTGGACTCTGAAATTTCTTACCAAAAGCAGCTACGGCTAGTGGTCTCGGACAGCTCCTCAGCTACTGGGGTGGTAAACAGGCAGGACTGCTCTCGTGGACGGCTGGCCAGGAACTGAAGTGCCTCCTCGGAGTTTGAGAGCCCTCAGTGCCGGGTTGACGGCTGCGCAGCGGTCCTCAGACTCACCAAGCAGCTACGGCTAGTGGTCCTGGCATAATTTTTCTAAGTTCCTTATTCAACTTTCAACTTAGAAAAATCACGAACAGCTCCTCTGGTGTGGAAGTAGTCGACAGACAGGACTGCTCTCGACGACGGCGGGCCAGGAACTGAATCGCTTCCTCGGTGTTAGAACGGCTTCAGTGTTGATCACGGGTTGACGGCTGCGCAATAGACCTAATACGAGACTTGTAAAAATTCACACCAAACAGCTACGGCTAGTGGCCCTGGCAGAATTTTTCAACTTAGAAAAATTACGAACAGCTCCTCTGGTGTGGAAGTAGTGGACAGGCAGGACTGCTCTCGACGACGACGGGCCAGGAACTGAATCGCCTACTCGCTGTTTAAAAGTCTTCGGTACTGTAGACAAGTCGGCGACGGCGCACTGCTCTCCCTTTTGAACTTGTAAATTTCTTACCTTAGCTCGGAGTATTCACAAAATTATTCGAAGTTGATTCAGCGACTAATTTTAGTCGGCGGTCGGCGCGTGAAACTTTTCTAAATTCGTTAGCGATTCTGAAAATTCCAAGCTCTCGTGCGGCAGCGAGTGAGCCACGCGGCAAGTCTTCTCGTTTGGACGGCCTGGGCAGGACTGGCCGGTCAATGCGCTGCGACTGGCTAGGTCTCGATGCGGACGGCAGTGGTTGCGCGGGCTAGCGGAAATTGAAATACATATCGGCGGTCGGTGATAATTTTATTAATGAAAATTCACTTCATTACAATGGAATAATAGAACATAAATCTGGATTGGGTATTATTGAACATTTCGCTTTCTGGCAGATTTCACAGCTACGCACGGTTCTTTTAACATCTTTATAAATGTTATTCCACCATACTTCATGTCTCAAAGAACGCCAAGTTTTATAGGCACCAAAATGCCCAAATATCGAGTGATAAGCTTGAACAAGTTTTAAAGTAAGCCATTTGGTTATGGCTAATAAATAAAATTTTTCATTAGACTCACGAATATATAATAAATTATTGTGGAGAATAAACCGTTTTTGAAGTTTGTTATCTTGTGGAAGTTTATTAATAATGTCACTAAAGTTAACGTCTTCCCGTTGTAGCTGTTTCATGTTTTTAAACAAAGACTGAATATCTGGGGGAAATTTAAAAAATGGAAGTAATTTAAATAATTCGGTGAAGGAGGCCGTATACCAGAATATCTAGACAGAGCATCTGCTACAATATTTTGGGAACCCGGTATATGCATGATATCAAAGTCATATTCTTGAATGGCTAATGCGTATCGAGATATGCGTGGCGATAGTAGACGACAGGTTTTTAAATACGTCAATGCATTTTTGTCCATGTAAACAGTGAATTTACGGCCTAATAAGAATATTTTAAATTTACCAAGAGCCCATACCAAGCTAAGAGTTTCTTTTTCATTCACCGAGTACCTAACTTCACGATCTAACAATAACCGAGATGCCCACGCTACCGGGAGTCTTTTTGACTCAACTATTTGAAACAAATGGCAGCCTAAAGCGGTATCGCAGGCGTCTATTTCTAAACAATATGGTATATCATTCCTAGGATGGTACAATAATGTATTTTCTTTCAGCGTGTCCTTGATTTTTTCAAAACTTTGCTGTTCGCGATCTCCCCACTTCCATGGCGATTTTTTCCTTAACAATAATGACCTGTCAAAGTTAGCAAGCCCCAAAAATGTTTGCAACTGTTTGTCATTTCTTGGTTGACTATAATCGGTTAAAGCCTGAATGTGATCCGGATTCGGTCTAATTCCGCTGGAATCTAATATGCATCCTAAATAAGGAATTTCTTCTCTAAAGAAGGCACATTTTTTAAATTTTAATGTGAAACCCGATTCTTGTAAACGTTTAAAAACCAGCTCTAAATGTTGCATGTGTTTTTTGAAACTACTGGAAGTAATTAGCAAATCGTCTACATAAACCGTCAAAAAAGAATCATATTCTGTACCCAAAATTTGTTGTAAACATCAAACAAAAGTACTTACACTAGTAGATAGCCCAAAAGGTAAAGTACAAAAACAATATGTCCTACCATCAAATTTAAAATCGGTATATTTTTGAGACTGGGGCGTTAATGGAATTTGCCAATACCCGCATGAAAAATTACAAGATGACATATACTTGACCTTTTTCACGGATCGTATAATCTCCTCAATTGGCCTAGGAGTATTATATTTTTTTCTATAATAGAGTTTATAAACCGAGCATCTAAACATATGCGTACAATATTGTCTTTTTTTAACGTGACCATTAATGGTGAAATATATGTGGTGGTCACCTGTGGAATGACGCCCCATTCTTCCATTAAATCTAATTGTTTTTGTATGATGGCTTTATGCGCCGGTTCGAATTTGGGTCCTCTGTTATTCCTTTTATTTGTTAATGACCTTACTGCCACTCTGGACTGCCGAAAACTTATGTATGTATGATTTAAAATTTTTTTCAATCATTTCCTTCTTAAATGACTGTTAGTCTTCAAAGAGAAATAGCTAAAATTGAAGCCTGGTGTAAATTAAATGATTTACATCTAAATGCTAAAAAATGCAATGTTGTTAGCTTTACAAGGAAGAAATCTCTTTGTCATTATAGTTACATAATTAACATAGAAATTAATCGTTTGACTAAAATCAAAGACCTGGGAGTGATTTTCGATCAGGAATTATCTTTTTCATGTCATATCGTGTCCAAGGTGGATGAAGCAATGAAGGCTTGTGGTTTCATACTACAACTGTAAATCGTTTACTAATATCGAATCTCTTGTTATTTTATATTTTTCATATGTCAGAACTAAACTAGAATACCGCTCTACTGTTCGGAACCCATTCTATTTATGTCATAGAGTGTCACTTGAAAAACCACAAAAAAAATCTCAAATATTTATGTCTTAAGATAGATCATGTTTATCCTGTAAAAGGCACTCCTTATAGGCAACTGACTGATAGATTTGGGTTTCAGAGTTTAGATTTGAGGAGAAAATTAAATTCAGTCACTTTCCTTTATAAGTTATTGCATGGTCAAATTGTTTGTCCAGATCTTTTGAGTCAAATTGATTTTCTAATTCTAGAGGTACTGATACTTTTTATTGCTTGCGAACAAGAACTAATCTTTTATATAAGTCACCGCTATACAATATGTGCAACTTATTTAATACAGTGTCGCATCTTTGTGATATAAATCATACCAGCTTAAAATCTATTTTGTTAGCCATTTCACGTACTGTAAATGAAGATTTCTGTTAAGTAGTAATACTTTAAAGTTATTCCCTTTATTTGTTTTTTTTAATTTATTAGTAATTATTATATTTCTAATATTACTTTACCTATTGTTATATATGTAATTGTCCTATTATTGGTCTTGTACTGTTGAGCAATAAAGCATTATTATTATTATTATCATTATCATTATCATTATCATTATCATTATCATTATCATTATCATTATCATTATCATTATCATTATCATTATCATTATCATTATCATTATGCTCTGTAAATGGGTAACTGTTGAGCAATTAAGCTATTTTTATTTTTTTTTTTTCCAGTAAACACCTTCCGAGGCTCCGACACATTCGGAGATGTTCTGGAGAGTCAAGCAATGACCACTCTCCACTGTGTGGAGTCAGTAATCATTGCGCCCGTAAATCGTGTGTTCTGAGCAGACGTAGCGAACCAAGGACGATTGCCTTCTGCATTCTGCCGGCTAAGATCTCTGCCGAATTTCGACAAGCCGGTATGATCTTTAAGTCAGAAAGCAACGTATGTCTCATTCCACCCAGGACGCCTATAATTAGCACCACAATCTTAACAGAGTGGTCTGGATACAGCCTGCGGAGCTCGGAGAGAAGATCTCGATACTTCCTCCGTTTTTCCTCCTCTTTTAGGACGATGTTGTTCTCTGCGGGAGCCGAGAACTCAATCACAAACATCGTCCTAGACGACTGTGTTAATTACACCATCTTGGCAAGCCATTATGAATCCCTCGGTCTCAGAGTTCAGCCCCGCTGACCTCAAAAAAGCAAGGGTCAGCCTTTCAGATAAGCCAAGCCCCTCTAGATGACGGTAGAAGAGACCATGCATTGGCTTATCCTTATGTAGCTGCAGAAGATGACGCGTTTCTGCAGCTTTAATTAGGGCTTTTAACTGAGCAGGATCCGACTCGGTGACAGAGTCTGGATTTTCCCGCTCAGTATCGAACACGAAACCAAGTTCATCGGCTGCTCTTCTCGCTGCCTTATACACAAACGCTCCTATCCCTGCTGCTTCATGGTCTTGGACCATGCAGAGAAGAGGATCCGAGCTCCTGATGACTTTGCAGGCTTCCTCCAAAACCACTCTGTTCTGGAGACACTCCAAACTCAAGAGTCCACGGCCTCCCCGATTTCTTGGGAAGTATAGCCGCGGAACGGACGATCTTGGATGCAAACTCCGATGGAGATGCATAATTTTGCGGGTCCCTACATCGAGTTGCCTCAGCTCTTCTTGTAAGGAGTAGAGAAGCATCGGAACGGCAAGCATATTTGTGGCACTCACCTTGTTCTTACCCGACAGCTCCGAAGACCAGATCTGTCGGAGGCGGTGCCGATACCTGCCGCGGAGAGCGTTTTTCACCGTTGCCACCTCATGAGTGCCCCGCTGTGGGACACCCAAATAGGTGTACGACTCTCCGGCATCTAGATAGTGAAAGATGCTTCCGTCTATGAGCTGGGCGTCCTCTCCGTATGGACCGCATCGTCCTCTCTTGAGATGAACCAGTGCACATTTGTCAGCCCGAACTCCATCCCAACCGCCTGCGTGTACTCATGTACCACTCTGAGGACTGATTTAAATCCCTCTCTCCGGAGGCGTAGAGTTTAAGGTCATCCATATAGAACAAATGGGTGACCTTATGCCTCCGGTCTCCTGGGGTACCGCAGTTGTAACCCGGGTACGACGAAGTGCAACGGATAATGGCAGCAGTGAGATGCAAAATAAGAGGGGACTCAGGGAATCTCCTGGAACACTCCCCTCCTGAACAAAACCGGCTCTGTCTGGACCCTTGCATTAGCCGATGTTATGGTAAAGCGGGTCCTCCAGAGCGGCATGAGTTGTTCAATACATCTCACTATGGGGTCGGCCACCGCAAGGCATTGGAGCAAGTGGATTATTAGCTCATGTGATGTCATATCAAATGCCTTGCGGTAATCTATCCAGGCCATTGAGAGGTTTCGCTTGTACTGCACGGAGTCCTGCGTAATACATCTGTCGATGAGCAGGTTCTCCTTACAGCCAGCTACACCCCTCTTGGACCCTCGCTGCTCGTATATCCGTTGATAAACGGGGTTCACTGCGTGGAGCACACGCGCGTACAAGATGCGAGTAAACACCTTGTAACACGCATTAAGGCAGGTTATTGGACGGTAGTTCTTTGGCTGGGACAAATCTCCGCTCTTAGGGATAAGCACGGTTCTCCCCTCGACAAACCACGCCGGAATTTGCTGCTCTCCATTTAGCCAGGACGTGAATATTCTGGCCAAATGGCGGTGGACACTGGTGAATTTTTTCCACCAGAAGTTGCTGATCCCATCGGGACCAGGAGCAGCGAAGTTCTTCGATCTAATAAATGATCTCCGAACTTCATCCGGGGTTATCGGTGGGCACACCTCTTGTGGCTCTCGAAGCCTTTGACAAAAGGCCTCGAAGTGTGCCAGGGCTGGAGTGTCTCTATCCAGTGGAATCCTGCGGCCATAAAGATCTCTCCAGAAGGCTTCTACCTGATCTACAGTCGGCGGATTGTCCGCAACACGCTGAGCTGCTCAAAAAGTCGAGAAGGCCTTACACGGAACAAATTATTTTGCTCCAACCTTCTCGACCGCCTCACTAGTGACTTTTTTGCAGCCACTAGCATCCGTATCCTGTCGAGAGAATGCTGCTTGATGGTGAGCAGCACCGCTCGATTCAGGGTATGATGGACCCGCCTAAGGGAGGTAGCTATGCGTCTCACCTTAGGTGATTGGCTTCCACGTAGTCCATCACACATTGGATACGGGACGCGTGTTGCCTCGCCGACCGGATCTTAGCCTCCATCTTGTGCACTCGCCGCCGTGCTCTCTCTTGTGGAGAAACGGCATTTTCACGCCCTCTCTCCACCCGAGTCAGCAGTTCAGCGGCTTCGTACACCGCGCAATTGACGCGCCAGATGTCAGCCTCTTCTGGGAGATCCTCACGGAGCGCAGTATCCACTCGAGCCAGATCTGCGGGCTTCGGGGGTTTTATAAAAGGCAACCCCCGACGGGTGCTCAGGTCGTCCTGTTCGCGGGGAATGAAGCGCGGCGCCTCTGCGGGATCATTCAGTGGCTCTTCAACCACTTCATTCACCCTTAGTTGAGGACGCCTCTCATAGCCTCTGCGACGAAGGTAGGATACATAATCCCGCAGATTTTGTGCGGTGACTTCGGGGTGCATGTCACAGCACCGAGCATACATCCGCGCCATGTATCCCCTTCGCCCGGGCTCGCTGCTTTCATAACAGATCAGAAGATCGTCCCTTAGCTCATCAGTCCCTCAAAACTTCCATTTTCATGGCCTTGGTCGTCAACGGGCAATCCATCCGGCTGGGCCCCACCACCTTGCCCATGACCCCCATCCGAATGGGGTCGATTGTGGGGGCCTTCTCTCCTGGCATTAGGAACCGGAGGTTTCAGTGTGTCAGGTGGTTGGCCTGACACATCGACGGCCGGCACCAGAGGAAAGAAGCTCATCCCTCCCGGGTGCGCAGTGCTGCCGGTCCGATTTTACACCCTTTAGCTAGAGTAAGTGGTGTCGCTACTCACCAAGGTCGTGGATGATGGAGGACCACTCCTCCTATTATTATTATTATTATTATATTATTATTATTATTATTATTATTATTATTATTATTATTATTATTATTATTATTATTATTATTATTATTATTATTATTATTATTATTATTATTATTATTATTATTATTATTATTATTATTATTATTATTATTATTATTATTATTATTATTATTATTATTATTATTATTATTATTATTATTATTATTATTATTATTATTATTATTATTATTATTATTATTATTATTATTATTATTATTATTATTATTATTATTATTATTATTATTATTATTATTATTATTATTATTATTATTATTATTATATTATTATTATTATTATTATTATTATTATTATTATTATTATTATTATTATTATTATTATTATTATTATTATTATTATTATTATTATTATTATTATTATTATTATTATTATTATTATTATTATTATTATTATTATTATTATTATTATTATTATTATTATTATTATTATTATTATTATTATTATTATTATTATTATTATTATTATTATTATTATTATTATTATTATTATTATTATTATTATTATTATTATTATTATTATTATTATTATTATTATTATTATTATTATTATTATTATTATTATTATTATTATTATTATTATTATTATTATTATTATTATTATTATTATTATTATTATTATTATTATTATTATTATTATTATTATTATTATTATTATTATTATTATTATTATTATTATTATTATTATTATTATTATTATTATTATTATTATTATTATTATTATTATTATTATTATTATTATTATTATTATTATTATTATTATTATTATTATTATTATTATTATTATTATTATTATTATTATTATTATTATTATTATTATTATTATTATTATTATTATTATTATTATTATTATTATTATTATTATTATTATTATTATTATTATTATTATTATTATTAAGAGTCTAGTCTAGTCTCTCGTCGAGTGAGGACGTTATTTCGGTCGCTCCCGGTTCTAAGTATATTAAATCTATACCTTTTCGCGAAAAGCTGTATCGTACAAGTAGTTTTTGTCAGTAAATCACACTAGCGTGCCATAATAGCGCAGTTATATTATTTATTACCTTTAAATCGGTAAAACAAAGTTTGTATTTTGTACGTAATACATAGTGCGGAATTCGGGCCAGAGCAACCTAGAAAAGAGGCATTTCCGTAGAAAGTTTTGCATCGTTATCGGCGCCAAGTGGGCAAGTGAAGTGAACAAGTGCATAATATAACATCTGGTCTGCAGACCGATAACACACTACTCGAAGGCGGGCAACTGTACCATCAACGGAATTTTAATTTATGCTTGGTGAAAAACTTTGTTTATCGACTATCAGTTTGGCTGATTTGGACTATAGCAATTATTTGCTTCGAATTTACGTTTTGACGAGTGTCAACTGGCATACACTTAGCTTTACTCACAAGTGAATCAAGGCATTAAAATGTCAAAGAATAATACAAATGTGTCATCGATGAATAAATGTAAAAGGTGCAAGAATCCTGTTCAAACTGGCCTGAAATGTATTTCATGTGGTGTCATTTCACATAAAAGCTGCCTTAATGCTTTAAAAACTGTGAAATTTATAGACGAGACAACTGTTAATTGTTGTAGTGTTCCTAATGATGACTTCAGAACTCGAGACCAGACAGATAAGCCTCAAGACCAATTCGATAACCCAATGAGTGTTGAAGAAATAAAAATAAAATACTTAGAAGAACTCATTGCTCAAAAGATATAATTATAGCTCAAAAAGATATAACTATAGCAACACAATCTGTGGCCATAAGCTCACTTCAAGAACAAATATCTTACCTTAAACAGGATAAAATTAGTCATACTACATTCGTGAAAGGTGCGGCAAGTTCTGAGCGATCTTTAACTTCACAAAGCTATGCATCAAAGGTTGCTAATAAGAATAATGCCCCTTCAAACTCTAATAGTAGTAGCAACATAAAGTCGATGCCATCTCAAATCACTTCTGCAGCAGTATCACAAGCTGTTCATATGGCCAAATCGACGGCTACTTGTCAAAATATTATCCACTTAAATGAGGATCTACAGGACGTTACTCACAGTACCGCCTCAGCTTCTCAGAAGAGATTAAGAAATGTGAGAAAATCCAGAAACATCCTGGTGGGTGACGGTGATTGTCACTTTGACAAATCTGTACTGAAAGCCGCTAACGTCATTTCTGTGAAACATCTGCATACGACTAACTGGGACCCAAACACAAACGAAGAATCGCTGGCAAGTTATTTGCGTCAAATAGTACCTGATGCTCAAATACTAAAACTCAATTCTCGCAATCCTTCCAACTATGCATCCTTTAAAGTGACGGTGCCTAGTGAAGAACTACATAAGATCACCAAGTCTGAGGTTTGGCCCAATGGTATCCGTGTAAATCAGTTTTTTCTGGCAAGAAGTTACACCAGCCCCTCCCCCCAAGCTAGAGACACTGCCCAAGAGCTCTCCTAATGTGATTGGTTTATTAGATAAGTACACAATTCTACATTTAAACACCCAAAGTTTGGTGAATAAACTAGATCAACTGCGTCAGCTTTTATCTCAAAATAAATATAGTATAGTTTGTTTTTCTGAGCACTGGCTGGATAATAACTCTATTGGCTGTGTTAAGTTGGAAAATTATTCGCTTGTATCGTACTATTGTCGCAATACATCACATGGCGGAGTTGCAATTTTTGCTCAAACTAAAATTAAGTATAAAGCCATTGACTTAAGTAAATTTTCAATTCCAGTGCACGCTGAGTTTTGTGGCACTGAAATCTTTAACTCACATATTGTTCTTGTGTCTGTATACAGATCATCCAGTACGGGTGATTTTGCAGCTTTCAAAGCTTGTTTTACTCGTCTGGTAGATTATTTGCACCATAAATATAAGTATATTATCATTATGGGTGATTTGAATGTGGAATTGACGAGTGACACCTTGATTGTAAGGCAATTTCTTGATGTATTAGCCACATATGGTTTGAGCTTTAAAATTACTGCTCCCACTCGTGTTACTCCCACATCAGCAACATGTATAGATAATGTTATAACAAATATTGACGATAGTATATTAGAAGTAGGTAACTTTGATCCAGATATATCGGATCATCATGCACAATACATTTCTTTACTAGGCCATCAACAAGATAGCGCACATAACATTAGTTCTAATCGAAGGTGTATTACTGCAAAGGGTTTGGATTTGTTATCAAGTATGTTTTCAATGATATCTTGGGATGAGTTGGATATTGCCCTCTCGGATAGCAATAGTATTGCCTCATTTCTTACTAACTCTATAAAGACTAACATTGACATTTGTTTTCCACTTCACAAAGCTAAAAACAGCAACGCTCACAAAATTAGATGGTATAATAATACATTACGAACTATGAGAAACAATGTTTTCGCCTTAAAAAAAACAGCCCTAAATTCTAAATTGGAATATGACTGGCATGTTTACAAAACTGCCCGTAAAACGTACCAGCGTGCAATATCTAGCGAAAAAAAGAAAGCTTATTCTGAGGCCATTATTAATTCAACCAATAAACCGAAAATGTGCTGGAATATTATTGACTCCGAGAGGGTGAGTAAATCTAAACCTGTTAGTTCATCCATCTCCCCAGAAGACTTTAATCATTATTTTGCAAATATATCTGATACCATAGTAAATTCACTGGCTCGTTCGAAGAATGATGCTATCCATTATATGAATCAAAACCTAAACCAGTCTTTTCATTTTTATGTCAACCATTTTAGAGGCGGATGTACAAAATGCTATTATCTCATTAAAAAATTCGCCTACATTTGATTATTATGGTATTAATAGTAAAATTTTGAAATCTATAATTCCATATTTAATTTATCCTCTCACAACCTTGTTTAATAAATGTTTATCAGAGGGGCATTGGCCTGACGTTTTTAAGATTACTAAAATCATTCCAATGTATAAAAGGAGACACGGACTGTACCGACAATTACAGGCCTATCTCCATAGTGCCAGTCTTGTCAAAAGTTTTTGAACTCATTATTAAAGAAAAGTTGACATCTTATCTCGAATCTAAACACTTGCTGGATGCAGTTCAATATGGCTTTCGAAAATCAAAATCTACAATAGGTGCAATTGCCGATATTTTGGGTACAGTTGTTGATGGTCTGGCTGCAGGTCATTCAACTGATGCAGTTATGTGCGATTTAACTAAGGCATTCGACTCTGTTTCAATAGATATACTTATTTCCAAACTCGAATATTATGGTATAAGATCCCTAGAGTTGGATCTATTTGTTTCTTATCTGACGAACAGGAGGCAGTACGTTAGTTGCGGCGGGGTTGATTCTAACCTATTACCGACAACATATGGTGTACCTCAAGGTTCTATTTTGGGACCGACTCTGTTTCTCATCTATATAAATGATCTTCCCGTGCGATTGATGGACACTGTGTTTTGTTCGCCGATGACACAACGATTTTGTCGGCACAACCTATATCACAACCTTTATTACAGGCTAAAGACTGGTTCTTGGCAAATTACCTCAAATTAAACGAATCAAAAACTCAACGTGTTTGTTTCACTTCCGATAAATGGGCTGTCAAAACTCCATCAGTTAAATTGCTAGGTTTAATGCTAGATTCACACCTAGATTGGAAATCGCATGTCGAATATTTAAGCTCAAAACTATCGACCCAAATATTTGTATTACGGCAGCTAAGATATTGTATATCTCAAAATGTGCTTGTATCCACTTATTATTCTCTAGTGAGTAGTCATTTAAGCTACGGTATAGTCTTTTGGGGTAATTCTGTCAATGTAGGTAGAATCTTCAGCATGCAAAAAGCCGCAGTACGAATACTTAGTAATGTTCCACCTGGTACTCATTGTCGACAAATATTTAAAGATCTGAAGATTCTACCGTTACCATGTATGTATATTCTGGAAACATTATCTTGTATTCATCTCAATTTAAATACTTTTAGTACTCATTCTGGCAATCACAGATATAACACTAGGCATATGAATGACCTGATAACATCTTTTTGTAGAACTAGGACGATAAAAAATAGGTTAGATTTGAGACTCTACAATGTTCTGGTAAATCGTTTTACTCATTGTGATGTAAAAATGATGAATATAAATTCGTTCAAAACCTTCACCAAGAACTATTTGTTGGAACATTGTTTTTATAGTGTGGAAGAGTTCCTGCATGACTGAAATGTATCATGTTTAATCTGGATATTTTGTTACCAGACTTTCTGACATCACATGTACTGTTGTATATAAATGTTGTCAATATTATTATTATTATTATTATTATTATTATTATTATTATTATTATTATTATTATTATTATTATTATTATTATTATTATTATTATTATTATTATTATTATTATTATTATTATTATTATTATTATTATTATTATTATTATTATTATTATTATTATTATTATTATTATTATTATTATTATTATTATTATTATTATTATTATTATTATTATTATTATTATTATTATTATTATTATTATTATTATTATTATTATTATTATTATTATTATTATTATTATTATTATTATTATTATTATTATTATTATTATTATTATTATTATTATTATTATTATTATTATTATTATTATTATTATTATTATTATTATTATTATTATTATTATTATTATTATTATTATTATTATTATTATTATTATTATTATTATTATTATTATTATTATTATTATTATTATTATTATTATTATTATTATTATTATTATTATTATTATTATTATTATTATTATTATTATTATTATTATTATTATTATTATTATTATTATTATTATTATTATTATTATTATTATTATTATTATTATTATTATTATTATTATTATTATTATTATTATTATTATTATTATTATTATTATTATTATTATTATTATTATTATTATTATTATTATTATTATTATTATTATTATTATTATTATTATTATTATTATTATTATTATTATTATTATTATTATTATTATTATTATTATTATTATTATTATTATTATTATTATTATTATTATTATTATTATTATTATTATTATTATTATTATTATTATTATTATTATTATTATTATTATTATTATTATTATTATTATTATTATTATTATTATTATTATTATTATTATTATTATTATTATTATTATTATTATTATTATTATTATTATTATTATTATTATTATTATTATTATTATTATTATTATTATTATTATTATTATTATTATTATTATTATTATTATTATTATTATTATTATTATTATTATTATTATTATTATTATTATTATTATTATTATTATTATTATTATTATTATTATTATTATTATTATTATTATTATTATTATTATTATTATTATTATTATTATTATTATTATTATTATTATTATTATTATTATTATTATTATTATTATTATTATTATTATTATTATTATTATTATTATTATTATTATTATTATTATTATTATTATTATTATTATTATTATTATTATTATTATTATTATTATTATTATTATTATTATTATTATTATTATTATTATTATTATTATTATTATTATTATTATTATTATTATTATTATTATTATTATTATTATTATTATTATTATTATTATTATTATTATTATTATTATTATTATTATTATTATTATTATTATTATTATTATTATTATTATTATTATTATTATTATTATTATTATTATTATTATTATTATTATTATTATTATTATTATTATTATTATTATTATTATTATTATTATTATTATTATTATTATTATTATTATTATTATTATTATTATTATTATTATTATTATTATTATTATTATTATTATTATTATTATTATTATTATTATTATTATTATTATTATTATTATTATTATTATTATTATTATTATTATTATTATTATTATTATTATTATTATTATTATTATTATTATTATTATTATTATTATTATTATTATTATTATTATTATTATTATTATTATTATTATTATTATTATTATTATTATTATTATTATTATTATTATTATTATTATTATTATTATTATTATTATTATTATTATTATTATTATTATTATTATTATTATTATTATTATTATTATTATTATTATTATTATTATTATTATTATTATTATTATTATTATTATTATTATTATTATTATTATTATTATTATTATTATTATTATTATTATTATTATTATTATATATTATATTATATATTATTGGAGAGACTAGTTTACCTGTGCCCAAGACGATCTATTTAATTGTGCTCTCGTAAACTAACTATAAATCTCTGTTATTTGTGTGTTTTAACAACTTTCTTTCTGCAAACTGCAACAGTAGTGTAGTGTGAATGCATCATAGTGTTTGCGGAAGATAATTAGTTAAATTTTACTCTGCCTACAGTAGACAATTTCTGTTATCACAAGTGTGTTTACCGTTTTTGTATTTATTTGGACGGACGTTTATCAACTGGACTGAGATTTCGATACCGATTTATTTATTTATTATGGATGAAAATTCTGATATTTCAAACGGTTCCAGTAAGGACTCTAATAAAAATGTGGCAAGCTCCTGTGCGAGATGCAAACAGATGATCAAGGTTGGTCTCAAATGTATTCGCTGCGGCCGGTTAACACATAAGGCTTGCGCGAAACTATCAAAAAGTATGACCGTGCTGGAGTCTGGAGGAATAATTTGCGGTGATCCATCAAAATTGATGTAAAACATTCTGAAGCACAAGTAAGTACTGTTAAGCCTGTCGTAGAGGACATAGTAGATGTGGATAGTATTAAAATTGGATATCTTGAGGAATTGCTTAAACAAAAGGATCTAATTATTGAAAATCAGTCCATAGCAATAAACGCTCTCAAGGATCAAATCTTTCTATTAAAGCAACAACAACAGAATGTTGCCTCTAAATATGAATCAAAAAAAGGACATCATAAATCTTTTCCAATACTCACCAAACAGATTGACGCAACATCGTCAATTTCCGCTACTAAGTCAACTCCTACTGCGGCTTCAACTTCTACTTCAATTGCAAGTTCCATTCCCAATGCTTCCACTAGTCCAACAGCTATAACTGTCCAGGATGTCTCAGAGGCTATCCATAATATTGAAGCTCGTCGGGTATGTGACAGTCTGGTGAATATTGAGAGGGATATAAATTTTAACCGACCAACTCGTCCACGTAGGGATCGCAGAATTCTTGTTGGCAGTGGTGATGAGTTGAGTGGTTGCCCTTTAAAGCAGCGTCGTTAGCAAGGCTGGAACATTTCCATGCTACCAACTTTGTCGTGGATATACAAGAGAGCGAGTTATGTAATTACTTAAGAGGTTTTGCTCCTAATGTTATTGTAAGAAAACTACAGTCCCGGAGTCCTGATAGTTACTCTTCGTTCAAGATTAGTGTCCCTCCGGATGAAGCGGACAACATTCAGGCTGTTAATATTTGGCCAAGAGAGGTGATATTGAATCGTTTTTTTCGTCCTAGACGATTCAATAGAAATTGATAACGATACTATTTGTGATGTAAATTGGGCCCCTTTGGCATGTTCAGTGATACATATAAATACTCAGAGTATGGCAAATAAAGTAAATCTTTTAAATGATTATTTTGTAAATAATGAATTCGATGTATGCTGTATTTCTGAACACTGGCTTAACCATGCTAAATTGGGTAAAATAAATTTGGTAGACTTTACTCTTATTTCTGCCTTTTGTAGGACTGATATTGCACATGGTGGAGTTGCTATCTTTGCCAAAAATAATGTTCAGTTGAAACCTATTGATGTAAATAGATTTTGTGTGCAACAACACGCTGAGTTCTGTGGTGCTGAATTTATAAACGCAAAGTGTGCCATAGTTACTATATACCGATCATCTAGTCATGGCAACTTGGCAGTATTTAAGGAAAATTGTCCAACTTGATTGATTATTTGTCTGCTAAATTTAAATATTTTGTTTTAATCGGTGACATTAATTTGGATTTGACAAGTGTCACTGAGCATGCTAAGGATGTTCAAAATATTTTAACAATGTACGGTTCTAGTTATTATATCTGTGTCCCCACAAGAGTCACTGATACTTCTAGTTCTTGCCTTGACAATGTCATTTGCAATTTGCCACCGGATGACATTGTTGTAGGAGTGGGTGATCCTCTTATTTCCGATCATTCATCCGTGTATATTAAGTGGAAAAATATGCGTAGGCTCAATAGTCCACAGGATCCTGTTGTTAAAAGGATCTTTAACAATAATAACATTGACAAATTTGCAGATTATATTAGTCACTTTGATTGGTCAAATGTGGCCTCCTTGAATGCGGACCAGTTGTCAAAGCTTCTACTGAACAGTTGAGGGCTGCGCTCGACAATTGCTGCCCTTATAAGAATATTAGTAAAAGAAAGTCAAGGTTAAAATGGTATAATGAGAGGCTCTGTTATATGAGGTCTGAACTACATAAAAGCAAACGAGCATTTGACAGGTCTAAATCTCATGGTGATTGGTTATTATATACTTCTTTACGTAAAGGTTATAAACATGCTCTAAAGGAGGAGAAATATAATTATTATGCTAATTCTATATCATCTTCTGATAATAAAAGTAAAACTATATGGGGTATAGTAAATATGGAACTTCCACCCCGCTCTTCCTCTGGCAGTTGTACTCCATCCTCTTATGAGTTAAATGCTTTCTTTACTTCAGTATCTGAAGCTGTTAATAAAACAATTGCAGTTTCCAATGTAGATCCCCATTTCTTTTAAATAGGGCACTGAGCCCTTCAAAGTCCTTCTATATGGCTCCTGTTGTGGAAATGGATGTAAGACAGGCTATACTCAAGATGAAAACTCTGCTAGTTCGGATTTTTACGATTTTAATAGTCAGATCTTTAAAGCTTCTGCTGATAGTCTTGTCTTACCACTTACCTTGTTATTTAATAAATGTGTTGCTGAAGGTAATTGGCCTAATGGTTTAAAAATTACTAAAATAATTCCTATTTTTAAGAAGGGGGGTGAAGATCTGCCCGATAACTATAGACCAGTTGGAATAGGTCCTATTATTTCTAAAATATTTGAAATTATTATGAAAGAAAGGTTGGTATCCTATTTTGATAGCAAAGATATAATTTCTCCATCCCAATACGGTTTCCGAAAAAATTCCTCCACGGTTAAGGCCCTATTGGCATTAATATGTAGTATAGTTGATGGTCTGGATGAAGGTCTTCCTACACATGCTGTTCTCTGTGATTTGACAAAGGCCTTTGACTGTGTTAATATTGATTTGCTATTGATCAAACTTCATCACTATGGTATACGTGGAAACGTTCTCAAACTGCTGGAATCTTATTTGACGAATAGGTTTCAGTTTGTTAGCTTCAAAGGTGCTGAATCGGATTTGCAACAAATATCTTGTGGAGTTCCCCAAGGTTCTGTATTGGGCCCGCTCTTATTTTTGATATACGTAAATGATCTTCCACCATCTCTGGATAAAGTGGAGTCAATACTTTTTGCGGATGATACAACGATCCTTGCCAGAGGGGAGCTTCAACTTAATACTGGGTTTCAAAAGGCCAAGGTCTGGTTTGATACCAACAGACTAAAGCTTAATGAAACTAAAACAAATAACATATTGTTCAGTTCTGATCGATGGACTGATAAATCTGAACCTGTTCGAATGCTCGGTGTGATGCTTGATACTGGTCTGTGTTGGTCGGCCCAGGTGGACAGCCTTTGTACAAAACTGTCAACTCAAATTTTTGTTATGCGACAGTTAAGACCCTGTTTAGACAACAACACTATGAGAGTAGTCTACTTTGCAATGATCCACAGTTTGCTATCTTACGCGGTTGTACTCTGGGGTAACTCAGTTAAATCTTATAAAGTGTTTTATTTACAGAAAGCTTCAGTAAGGATCATTGACTCTTCACCTCGGGGCACTCATTGTCGACCATTATTTAGGAGGTATGGGATTCTACCGTTGCCTTGTGTTTATATACTTGAGACTTTGCTGCTCATTCATAAAAATTTAAATAATTTAACGTCGCATGGTGACAGACATAATTATGGGACAAGACTGCGCGAGAACCTCATACCACCCTTTTCTCGACTACGAACTACCGAAGTTAATAAATTGACCTCAATTTATATAATAAATTTTGTAACATGCACAGTCAGAAAAATGTAAAATCAATGAAATATACTACTTTCCATAAATTAGCCAAAGACTTTCTTATCAAAGAATGTTTTTACAGTGTTAGGGAATATTTGGACTTTGCAGCATTTACATAAACTTTTACTTTTATCTGTTTGTTATTTATTTATTTTTTTATTAAAGTGCATGATATATTTTAAAGTTGTATTGTTTTCTTAATGTTTTTTTTTAACAGTTGTTTTATTCTGTTTACAATAGTGCCTGGATTTTAAATGACATAAATGTACTTTATATTGTCAATAATATTGTCAATAAAGCCATTCATCTATTCATTATTATTATTATTATTATTATTATTATTATTATTATTATTATTATTATTAATGTATTAATTGTATATATTGTCAATAAAGCTATTATTATTATTATTATTATTATTATTATTATTATTATTATTATTATTATTATTATTATTATTATTATTATTATTATTATTATTATTATTATTATTATTATTATTATTATTATTATTATTATTATTATTATTATTATTATTATTATTATTATTATTATTATTATTATTATTATTATTATTATTATTATTATTATTATTATTATTATTATTATTATTATTATTATTATTATTATTATTATTATTATTATTATTATTATTATTATTATTATTATTATTATTATTATTATTATTATTATTATTATTATTATTATTATTATTATTATTATTATTATTATTATTATTATTATTATTATTATTATTATTATTATTATTATTATTATTATTATTATTATTATTATTATTATTATTATTATTATTATTATTATTATTATTATTATTATTATTATTATTATTATTATTATTATTATTATTATTATTATTATTATTATTATTATTATTATTATTATTATTATTATTATTATTATTATTATTATTATTATTATTATTATTATTATTATTATTATTATTATTATTATTATTATTATTATTATTATTATTATTATTATTATTATTATTATTATTATTATTATTATTATTATTATTATTATTATTATTATTATTATTATTATTATTATTATTATTATTATTATTATTATTATTATTATTATTATTATTATTATTATTATTATTATTATTATTATTATTATTATTATTATTATTATTATTATTATTATTATTATTATTATTATTATTATTATTATTATTATTATTATTATTATTATTATTATTATTATTATTATTATTATTATTATTATTATTATTATTATTATTATTATTATTATTATTATTATTATTATTATTATTATTATTATTATTATTATTATTATTATTATTATTATTATTATTATTATTATTATTATTATTATTATTATTATTATTATTATTATTATTATTATTATTATTATTATTATTATTATTATTATTATTATTATTATTATTATTATTATTATTATTATTATTATTATTATTATTATTATTATTATTATTATTATTATTATTATTATTATTATTATTATTATTATTATTATTATTATTATTATTATTATTATTATTATTATTATTATTATTATTATTATTATTATTATTATTATTATTATTATTATTATTATTATTATTATTATTATTATTATTATTATTATTATTATTATTATTATTATTATTATTATTATTATTATTATTATTATTATTATTATTATTATTATTATTATTATTATTATTATTATTATTATTATTATTATTATTATTATTATTATTATTATTATTATTATTATTATTATTATTATTATTATTATTATTATTATTATTATTATTATTATTATTATTATTATTATTATTATTATTATTATTATTATTATTATTATTATTATTATTATTATTATTATTATTATTATTATTATTATTATTATTATTATTATTATTATTATTATTATTATTATTATTATTATTATTTTATTATTTTTTTTTTTTCAGTAAACACCTTCCGAGGCTCCGACACATTCGGAGATGTTCTGGAGAGTCAAGCAATGACCACTCTCCGTAAATCGTGTGTTCTGAGCAGACGTAGCGAACCAAGGACGATTGCCTTCTGCATTCTGCCGGCTAAGATCTCTGCCGAATTTCGACAAGCCGGTATGATCTTTAAGTCAGAAAGCAACGTATGTCTCATTCCACCCAGGACGCCTATAATTAGCACCACAATCTTAACAGAGTGGTCTGGATACAGCCTGCGGAGCTCGGAGAGAAGATCTCAATACTTCCTCCGTTTTTCCTCCTCTTTAGGACGATGTTGTTCTCTGCGGGAGCCGAGAACTCAATCACAAACATCGTCCTAAGCTGGTGGTCGAGGAGGACTACATCAGGCTTATTGGCTTGGATTTGCCTGAGGGTGGGGAATGAATAGTTCCAATAAATTCGGCACTTCTCATTCCCCACAACGGATTCTATATCCCCCGGAGCATAAGGCAGCACTGGCGTCTCGTCTATCTCATACGAGTGTCGTAAATGGTAATACAACACCCGTAAGGCTAGGCTAAGGCTATTATTATTATTATTATTATTATTATTATTATTATTATTATTATTATTATTATTATTATTATTATTATTATTATTATTATTATTATTATTATTATTATTATTATTATTATTATTATTATTATTATTATTATTATTATTATTATTATTATTATTATTATTATTATTATTATTATTATTATTATTATTATTATTATTATTATTATTATTATTATTATTATTATTATTATTATTATTATTATTATTATTATTATTATTATTATTATGTGTTATTATTATTATTATTATTATTATTATTATTATTATTATTATTATTATTATTATTATTATTATTATTATTATTATTATTATTATTATTATTATTATTATTATTATTATTATTATTATTATTATTATTATTATTATTATTATTATTATTATTATTATTATTATTATTATTATTATTATTATTATTATTATTATTATTATTATTATTATTATTATTATTATTATTATTATTATTATTATTATTATTATTATTATTATTATTATTATTATTATTATTATTATTATTATTATTATTATTATTATTATTATTATTATTATTATTATTATTATTATTATTATTATTATTATTATTATTATTATTATTATTATTATTATTATTATTATTATTATTATTATTATTATTATTATTATTATTATTATTATTATTATTATTATTATTATTATTATTATTATTATTATTATTATTATTATTATTATTATTATTATTATTATTATTATTATTATTATTATTATTATTATTATTATTATTATTATTATTATTATTATTATTATTATTATTATTATTATTATTATTATTATTATTATTATTATTATTATTATTATTATTATCATTATTATTATTATTATTATTATTATTATTATTATTATTATTATTATTATTATTATTATTATTATTATTATTATTATTATTATTATTATTATTATTATTGTTATTATTATTATTATTATTATTATTACTATTATTATTATTATTATTATTATTATTATTATTATTATTATTATTATTATTATTATTATTATTATTATTATTATTATTATTATTATTATTATTATTATTATTATTATTATTATTATTATTATTATTATTATTATTATTATTATTATTATTATTATTATTATTATTATTATTATTATTATTATTATTATTATTATTATTATTATTATTATTATTATTATTATTATTATTATTATTATTATTATTATTATTATTATTATTATTATTATTATTATTATTATTATTATTATTATTATTATTATTATTATTATTATTATTATTATTATTATTATTATTATTATTATTATTATTATTATTATTATTATTATTATTATTATTATTATTATTATTATTATTATTATTATTATTATTATTATTATTATTATTATTATTATTATTATTATTATTATTATTATTATTATTATTATTATTATTATTATTATTATTATTATTATTATTATTATTATTATTATTATTATTATTATTATTATTATTATTATTATTATTATTATTATTATTATTATTATTATTATTATTATTATTATTATTATTATTATTATTATTATTATTATTATTATTATTATTATTATTATTATTATTATTATTATTATTATTATTATTATTATTATTATTATTATTATTATTATTATTATTATTATTATTATTATTATTATTATTATTATTATTATTATTATTATTATTATTATTATTATTATTATTATTATTATTATTATTATTATTATTATTATTATTATTATTATTATTATTATTATTATTATTATTATTATTATTATTATTATTATTATTATTATTATTATTATTATTATTATTATTATTATTATTATTATTATTATTATTATTATTATTATTATTATTATTATTATTATTATTATTATTATTATTATTATTATTATTATTATTATTATTATTATTATTATTATTATTATTATTATTATTATTATTATTATTATTATTATTATTATTATTATTATTATTATTATTATTATTATTATTATTATTATTATTATTATTATTATTATTATTATTATTATTATTATTATTATTATTATTATTATTATTATTATTATTATTATTATTATTATTATTATTATTATTATTATTATTATTATTATTATTATTATTGTAAATCGTGTGTTCTGAGCAGACGTAGCGAACCAAGGACGATTGCCTTCTGCATTCTGCCGGCTAAGATCTCTGCCGAATTTCGACAAGCCGGTATGATCTTTAAGTCAGAAAGCAACGTATGTCTCATTCCACCCAGGACGCCTATAATTAACGATGTTGTTCTGCGGAGCCGAGAACTCAATCACAAACATCGTCCTAAGCTGGTGGTCGAGGAGGACTACATCAGGCTTATTGGCTTGATTTGCCTGAGGGTGGGGAATGAATAGTTCCAATAAATTCGGCACTTCCGAGTGTCGTAAATGGTAATACAACACCCGTAAGGCTGAATCGTGTCTTTGGATATACGCTGTGGCCGCATATACCGGACAGGCCGACAGGAGATGCCTGGCGGCAGGCCCTGCAGTTGGTGTCAGGAACCTCGATACCCAAGACACGACTACGATAGACGAGTTATTATTATTACACCATCTTATTATTATTATGAATTATTATTATTATTATTATTATTCAAAAAATTATTATTATTCAGATAAGCCATTATCTAGATAACGGTAGAAGAGATTATTATTATTATTATTATTATGTATTGCAGAAGATGACGCGCTTCTGCAGCTTTAATTATTATTATTAACTTATTATTATTATTATTATTATTATTATTATTATTATTATTATCGAACACGAGACCAAGTTCATCGGCTATTATTATTATTATACTTATTATTATTATTATTATTATTATTATTATTATTATTATTATTATTATTATTATTATTATTATTATTATTATTATTATTATTATTATTATTATTATTATTATTATTATTATTATTATTATTATTATTATTATTATTATTATTATTATTATTATTATTATTATTATTATTATTATTATTATTATTATTATTATTATTATTATTATTATTATTATTATTATTATTATTATTATTATTATTATTATTATTATTATTATTATTATTATTATTATTATTATTATTATTATTATTATTATTATTATTATTATTATTATTATTATTATTATTATTATTATTATTATTATTATTATTATTATTATTATTATTATTATTATTATTATTATTATTATTATTATTATTATTATTATTATTATTATTATTATTATTATTATTATTATTATTATTATTATTATTATTATTATTATTATTATTATTATTATTATTATTATTATTATTATTATTATTATTATTATTATTATTATTATTATTATTATTATTATTATTATTATTATTATTATTATTATTATTATTATTATTATTATTATTATTATTATTATTATTATTATTATTATTATTATTATTATTATTATTATTATTATTATTATTATTATTATTATTATTATTATTATTATTATTATTATTATTATTATTATTATTATTATTATTATTATTATTATTATTATTATTATTATTATTATTATTATTATTATTATTATTATTATTATTATTATTATTATTATTATTATTATTATTATTATTATTATTATTATTATTATTATTATTATTATTATTATTATTATTATTATTATTATTATTATTATTATTATTATTATTATTATTATTATTATTATTATTATTATTATTATTATTATTATTATTATTATTATTATTATTATTATTATTATTATTATTATTATTATTATTATTATTATTATTATTATTATTATTATTATTATTATTATTATTATTATTATTATTATTATTATTATTATTATTATTATTATTATTATTATTATTATTATTATTATTATTATTATTATTATTATTATTATTATTATTATTATTATTATTATTATTATTATTATTATTATTATTATTATTATTATTATTATTATTATTATTATTATTATTATTATTATTATTATTATTATTATTATTATTATTATTATTATTATTATTATTATTATTATTATTATTATTATTATTATTATTATTATTATTATTATTATTATTATTATTATTATTATTATTATTATTATTATTATTATTATTATTATTATTATTATTATTATTATTATTATTATTATTATTATTATTATTATTATTATTATTATTATTATTATTATTATTATTATTATTATTATTATTATTATTATTATTATTATTATTATTATTATTATTATTATTATTATTATTATTATTATTATTATTATTATTATTATTATTATTATTATTATTATTATTATTATTATTATTATTATTATTATTATTATTATTATTATTATTATTATTATTATTATTATTATTATTATTATTATTATTATTATTATTATTATTATTATTATTATTATTATTATTATTATTATTATTATTATTATTATTATTATTATTATTATTATTATTATTATTATTATTATTAAGAGTCTAGTCTAGTCTCTCGTCGAGTGAGGACGTTATTTCGGTCGCTCCCGGTTCTAAGTATATTAAATCTATACCTTTTCGCGAAAAGCTGTATCGTACAAGTAGTTTTTGTCAGTAAATCACACTAGCGTGCCATAATAGCGCAGTTATATTATTTATTACCTTTAAATCGGTAAAACAAAGTTTGTATTTTGTACGTAATACATAGTGCGGAATTCGGGCCAGAGCAACCTAGAAAGAGGCATTTCCGTAGAAAGTTTTGCATCGTTATCGGCGCCAAGTGGGCAAGTGAAGTGAACAAGTGCATAATATAACATCTGGTCTGCAGACCGATAACACACTACTCGAAGGCGGGCAACTGTACCATCAACGGAATTTTAATTTATGCTTGGTGAAAACTTTGTTTATCGACTATCAGTTTGGCTGATTTGGACTATAGCAATTATTTGCTTCGAATTTACGTTTTGACGAGTGTCAACTGGCATACACTTAGCTTTACTCACAAGTGAATCAAGGCATTAAAATGTCAAAGAATAATACAAATGTGTCATCGATGAATAAATGTAAAAGGTGCAAGAATCCTGTTCAAACTGGCCTGAAATGTATTTCATGTGGTGTCATTTCACATAAAAGCTGCCTTAATGCTACAAAAACTGTGAAATTTATAGACGAGACAACTGTTAATTGTTGTAGTGTTCCTAATGATGACTTCAGAACTCGAGACCAGACAGATAAGCCTCAAGACCAATTCGATAACCCAATGAGTGTTGAAGAAATAAAAATAAAATACTTAGAAGAACTCATTGCTCAAAAGATATAATTATAGCTCAAAAAGATATAACTATAGCAACACAATCTGTGGCCATAAGCTCACTTCAAGAACAAATATCTTACCTTAAACAGGATAAAATTAGTCATACTACATTCGTGAAAGGTGCGGCAAGTTCTGAGCGATCTTTAACTTCACAAAGCTATGCATCAAAGGTTGCTAATAAGAATAATGCCCTTCAAACTCTAATAGTAGTAGCAACATAAAGTCGATGCCATCTCAAATCACTTCTGCAGCAGTATCACAAGCTGTTCATATGGCCAAATCGACGGCTACTTGTCAAAATATTATCCACTTAAATGAGGATCTACAGGACGTTACTCACAGTACCGCCTCAGCTTCTCAGAAGAGATTAAGAAATGTGAGAAAATCCAGAAACATCCTGGTGGGTGACGGTGATTGTCACTTTGACAAATCTGTACTGAAAGCCGCTAACGTCATTTCTGTGAAACATCTGCATACGACTAACTGGGACCCAAACACAAACGAAGAATCGCTGGCAAGTTATTTGCGTCAAATAGTACCTGATGCTCAAATACTAAAACTCAATTCTCGCAATCCTTCCAACTATGCATCCTTTAAAGTGACGGTGCCTAGTGAAGAACTACATAAGATCACCAAGTCTGAGGTTTGGCCCAATGGTATCCGTGTAAATCAGTTTTTTCTGGCAAGAAGTTACACCAGCCCCTCCCCCCAAGCTAGAGACACTGCCCAAGAGCTCTCCTAATGTGATTGGTTTATTAGATAAGTACACAATTCTACATTTAAACACCCAAAGTTTGGTGAATAAACTAGATCAACTGCGTCAGCTTTTATCTCAAAATAAATATAGTATAGTTTGTTTTTCTGAGCACTGGCTGGATAATAACTCTATTGGCTGTGTTAAGTTGGAAAATTATTCGCTTGTATCGTACTATTGTCGCAATACATCACATGGCGGAGTTGCAATTTTTGCTCAAACTAAAATTAAGTATAAAGCCATTGACTTAAGTAAATTTTCAATTCCAGTGCACGCTGAGTTTTGTGGCACTGAAATCTTTAACTCACATATTGTTCTTGTGTCTGTATACAGATCATCCAGTACGGGTGATTTTGCAGCTTTCAAAGCTTGTTTTACTCGTCTGGTAGATTATTTGCACCATAAATATAAGTATATTATCATTATGGGTGATTTGAATGTGGAATTGACGAGTGACACCTTGATTGTAAGGCAATTTCTTGATGTATTAGCCACATATGGTTTGAGCTTTAAAATTACTGCTCCCACTCGTGTTACTCCCACATCAGCAACATGTATAGATAATGTTATAACAAATATTGACGATAGTATATTAGAAGTAGGTAACTTTGATCCAGATATATCGGATCATCATGCACAATACATTTCTTTACTAGGCCATCAACAAGATAGCGCACATAACATTAGTTCTAATCGAAGGTGTATTACTGCAAAGGGTTTGGATTTGTTATCAAGTATGTTTTCAATGATATCTTGGGATGAGTTGGATATTGCCCTCTCGGATAGCAATAGTATTGCCTCATTTCTTACTAACTCTATAAAGACTAACATTGACATTTGTTTTCCACTTCACAAAGCTAAAAACAGCAACGCTCACAAAATTAGATGGTATAATAATACATTACGAACTATGAGAAACAATGTTTTCGCCTTAAAAAAAACAGCCCTAAATTCTAAATTGAATATGACTGGCATGTTTACAAAACTGCCCGTAAAACGTACCAGCGTGCAATATCTAGCGAAAAAAAGAAAGCTTATTCTGAGGCCATTATTAATTCAACCAATAAACCGAAAATGTGCTGGAATATTATTGACTCCGAGAGGGTGAGTAAATCTAAACCTGTTAGTTCATCCATCTCCCCAGAAGACTTTAATCATTATTTTGCAAATATATCTGATACCATAGTAAATTCACTGGCTCGTTCGAAGAATGATGCTATCCATTATATGAATCAAAACCTAAACCAGTCTTTTCATTTTTTATGTCAACCATTTTAGAGGCGGATGTACAAAATGCTATTATCTCATTAAAAAATTCGCCTACATTTGATTATTATGGTATTAATAGTAAAATTTTGAAATCTATAATTCCATATTTAATTTATCCTCTCACAACCTTGTTTAATAAATGTTTATCAGAGGGGCATTGGCCTGACGTTTTTAAGATTACTAAAATCATTCCAATGTATAAAAAAGGAGACACGGACTGTACCGACAATTACAGGCCTATCTCCATAGTGCCAGTCTTGTCAAAAGTTTTTGAACTCATTATTAAAGAAAAGTTGACATCTTATCTCGAATCTAAACACTTGCTGGATGCAGTTCAATATGGCTTTCGAAAATCAAAATCTACAATAGGTGCAATTGCCGATATTTTGGGTACAGTTGTTGATGGTCTGGCTGCAGGTCATTCAACTGATGCAGTTATGTGCGATTTAACTAAGGCATTCGAATCTGTTTCAATAGATATACTTATTTCCAAACTCGAATATTATGGTATAAGATCCCTAGAGTTGGATCTATTTGTTTCTTATCTGACGAACAGGAGGCAGTACGTTAGTTGCGGCGGGGTTGATTCTAACCTATTACCGACAACATATGGTGTACCTCAAGGTTCTATTTTGGGACCGACTCTGTTTCTCATCTATATAAATGATCTTCCCCGTGCGATTGATGGACACTGTGTTTTGTTCGCCGATGACACAACGATTTTGTCGGCACAACCTATATCACAACCTTTATTACAGGCTAAAGACTGGTTCTTGGCAAATTACCTCAAATTAAACGAATCAAAAACTCAACGTGTTTGTTTCACTTCCGATAAATGGGCTGTCAAAACTCCATCAGTTAAATTGCTAGGTTTAATGCTAGATTCACACCTAGATTGGAAATCGCATGTCGAATATTTAAGCTCAAAACTATCGACCCAAATATTTGTATTACGGCAGCTAAGATATTGTATATCTCAAAATGTGCTTGTATCCACTTATTATTCTCTAGTGAGTAGTCATTTAAGCTACGGTATAGTCTTTGGGGTAATTCTGTCAATGTAGGTAGAATCTTCAGCATGCAAAAAGCCGCAGTACGAATACTTAGTAATGTTCCACCTGGTACTCATTGTCGACAAATATTTAAAGATCTGAAGATTCTACCGTTACCATGTATGTATATTCTGGAAACATTATCTTGTATTCATCTCAATTTAAATACTTTTAGTACTCATTCTGGCAATCACAGATATAACACTAGGCATATGAATGACCTGATAACATCTTTTTGTAGAACTAGGACGATAAAAAAATAGGTTAGATTTGAGACTCTACAATGTTCTGGTAAATCGTTTTACTCATTGTGATGTAAAATGATGAATATAAATTCGTTCAAAACCTTCACCAAGAACTATTTGTTGGAACATTGTTTTTATAGTGTGAAGAGTTCCTGCATGACTGAAATGTATCATGTTTAATCTGGATATTTTGTTACCAGACTTTCTGACATCACATGTACTGTTGTATATAAATGTATTATTATTATTATTATTATTATTATTATTATTATTATTATTATTATTATTATTATTATTATTATTATTATTATTATTATTATTATTATTATTATTATTATTATTATTATTATTATTATTATTATTATTATTATTATTATTATTATTATTATTATTATTATTATTATTATTATTATTATTATTATTATTATTATTATTATTATTATTATTATTATTATTATTATTATTATTATTATTATTATTATTATTATTATTATTATTATTATTATTATTATTATTATTATTATTATTATTATTATTATTATTATTATTATTATTATTATTATTATTATTATTATTATTATTATTATTATTATTATTATTATTATTATTATTATTATTATTATTATTATTATTATTATTATTATTATTATTATTATTATTATTATTATTATTATTATTATTATTATTATTATTATTATTATTATTATTATTATTATTATTATTATTATTATTATTATTATTATTATTATTATTATTATTATTATTATTATTATTATTATTATTATTATTATTATTATTATTATTATTATTATTATTATTATTATTATTATTATTATTATTATTATTATTATTATTATTATTATTATTATTATTATTATTATTATTATTATTATTATTATTATTATTATTATTATTATTATTATTATTATTATTATTATTATTATTATTATTATTATTATTATTATTATTATTATTATTATTATTATTATTATTATTATTATTATTATTATTATTATTATTATTATTATTATTATTATTATTATTATTATTATTATTATTATTATTATTATTATTATTATTATTATTATTATTATTATTATTATTATTATTATTATTATTATTATTATTATTATTATTATTATTATTATTATTATTATTATTATTATTATTATTATTATTATTATTATTATTATTATTATTATTATTATTATTATTATTATTATTATTATTATTATTATTATTATTATTATTATTATTATTATTATTATTATTATTATTATTATTATTATTATTATTATTATTATTATTATTATTATTATTATTATTATTATTATTATTATTATTATTATTATTATTATTATTATTATTATTATTATTATTATTATTATTATTATTATTATTATTATTATTATTATTATTATTATTATTATTATTATTATTATTATTATTATTATTATTATTATTATTATTATTATTATTATTATTATTATTATTATTATTATTATTATTATTATTATTATTATTATTATTATTATTATTTTTTTTTTTTTTTTTTCAGTAAACACCTTCCGAGGCTCCGACACATTCGGAGATGTTCTGGAGAGTCAAGCAATGACCACTCTCCGTGGAGTCAGTAATCATTGCGCCCGTAAATCGTGTGTTCTGAGCAGACGTAGCGAACCAAGGACGATTGCCTTCTGCATTCTGCCGGCTAAGATCTCTGCCGAATTTCGACAAGCCGGTATGATCTTTAAGTCAGAAAGCAACGTATGTCTCATTCCACCCAGGACGCCTATAATTAGCACCACAATCTTAACAGAGTGGTCTGGATACAGCCTGCGGAGCTCGGAGAGAAGATCTCGATACTTCCTCCGTTTTTCCTCCTCTTTAGGACGATGTTGTTCTTCTGCGGGAGCCGAGAACTCAATCACAAACATCGTCCTAAGCTGGTGGTCGAGGAGGACTACATCAGGCTTATTGGCTTGATTTGAGGGTGGGGAATGAATAGTTCCAATAAATTCGGCACTTCTCATTCCCCACAACGGATTCTATATCCCCCGGAGCATAAGGCAGCACTGGCGTCTCGTCTATCTCATACGAGTGTCGTAAATGGTAATACAACACCCGTAAGGCTGAATCGTGTCTTTGGATATACGCTGTGGCCGCATATACCGGACAGGCCGACAGGAGATGCATAAGCGTCTCCGGCGCCTGGCGGCAGGCCCTGCAGCTGGTGTCAGGAACCTCGATACCCAAGACACGACTACGATAGACGAGTGTGTTAATTACACCATCTTGGCAAGCCATTATGAATCCCTCAGTCTCAGAGTTCAGCCCCGCTGACCTCAGAAAAGCAAAGGTCAGCCTTTCAGATAAGCCAAGCCTCTCTAGATGACGATAAAAGAGACCATGCATTGGCTTATCCTTATGTAGCTGCAGAAGATGACGCGCTTCTGCAGCTTTAATTTGGGCTTTTAACTGAGCAGGATCCGACTCGGTGACAGAGTCTGAATTTTCCCGCTCAGTATCGAACACGAGACCAAGTTCATCGGCTGCTCTTTTATTATTATTATTATTATTATTATTATTATTATTATTATTATTATTATTATTATTATTATTATTATTATTATTATTATTATTATTATTATTATTATTATTATTATTATTATTATTATTATTATTATTACTTCCTTATTATTATTATTATTATTATTATTATTATTATTATTATTATTATTATTATTATTATTATTATTATTATTATTATTATTATTATTATTATTATTATTATTATTATTATTATTATTATTATTATTATTATTATTATTATTATTATTATTATTATTATTATTATTATTATTATTATTATTATTATTATTATTATTATTATTATTATTATTATTATTATTATTATTATTATTATTATTATTATTATTATTATTATTATTATTATTATTATTATTATTATTATTATTATTATTATTATTATTATTATTATTATTATTATTATTATTATTATTATTATTATTATTATTATTATTATTATTATTATTATTATTATTATTATTATTATTATTATTATTATTATTATTATTATTATTATTATTATTATTATTATTATTGTTATTATTATATTATTATTATTATTATTATTATTATTATTATTATTATTATTATTATTATTATTATTATTATTATTATTATTATTATTATTATTATTATTATTATTATTATTATTATTATTATTATTATTATTATTATTATTATTATTATTATTATTATTATTATTATTATTATTATTATTATTATTATTATTATTATTATTATTATTATTATTATTATTATTATTATTATTATTATTATTATTATTATTATTATTATTATTATTATTATTATTATTATTATTATTATTATTATTATTATTATTATTATTATTATTATTATTATTATTATTATTATTATTATTATTATTATTATTATTATTATTATTATTATTATTATTATTATTATTATTATTATTATTATTATTATTATTATTATTATTATTATTATTATTATTATTATTATTATTATTATTATTATTATTATTATTATTATTATTATTATTATTATTATTATTATTATTATTATTATTATTATTATTATTATTATTATTATTATTATTATTATTATTATTATTATTATTATTATTATTATTATTATTATTATTATTATTATTATTATTATTATTATTATTATTATTATTATTATTATTATTATTATTATTATTATTATTATTATTATTATTATTATTATTATTATTATTATTATTATTATTATTATTATTATTATTATTATTATTATTATTATTATTATTATTATTATTATTATTATTATTATTATTATTATTATTATTATTATTATTATTATTATTATTATTATTATTATTATTATTATTATTATTATTATTATTATTATTATTATTATTATTATTATTATTATTATTATTATTATTATTATTATTATTATTATTATTATTATTATTATTATTATTATTATTATTATTATTATTATTATTATTATTATTATTATTATTATTATTATTATTATTATTATTATTATTATTATTATTATTATTATTATTATTATTATTATTATTATTATTATTATTATTATTATTATTATTATTATTATTATTATTATTATTATTATTATTATTATTATTATTATTATTATTATTATTATTATTATTATTATTATTATTATTATTATTATTATTATTATTATTATTATTATTATTATTATTATTATTATTATTATTATTATTATTATTATTATTATTATTATTATTATTATTATTATTATTATTATTATTATTATTATTATTATTATTATTATTATTATTATTATTATTATTATTATTATTATTATTATTATTATTATTATTATTATTATTATTATTATTATTATTATTATTATTATTATTATTATTATTATTATTATTATTATTATTATTATTATTATTATTATTATTATTATTATTATTATTATTATTATTATTATTATTATTATTATTATTATTATTATTATTATTATTATTATTATTATTATTATTATTATTATTATTATTATTATTATTATTATTATTATTATTATTATTATTATTATTATTATTATTATTATTATTATTATTATTATTATTATTATTATTATTATTATTATTATTATTATTATTATTATTATTATTATTATTATTATTATTATTATTATTATTATTATTATTATTATTATTATTATTATTATTATTATTATTATTATTATTATTATTATTATTATTATTATTATTATTATTATTATTATTATTATTATTATTATTATTATTATTATTATTATTATTATTATTATTATTATTATTATTATTATTATTATTATTATTATTATTATTATTATTATTATTATTATTATTATTATTATTATTATTATTATTATTATTATTATTATTATTATTATTATTATTATTATTATTATTATTATTATTATTATTATTATTATTATTATTATTATTATTATTATTATTATTATTATCATTATCATTATCATTATCATTATCATTATCATTATCATTATCATTATCATTATCATTATCATTATCATTATCATTATCATTATCATTATCATTATGATTATTATTATTATTATTATTATTATTATTATTATTATTATTATTATGCGCAAGCGGAATTGGATACTATTTCAAACAAAATTATTTATCAACCTTTAATTTAATTTCGTGTTCATTTATTTGTGCGACCCGGTATATCAGAGAAAATCTCTTTATATTAATTTAATAGCGAATTCTTTTTCCGGGTAGCCAATTTTACAATTATCAATAATTTGAGAAATTTCACGATCCACGTCTGAGATGTTATCAGTAGTTAACTGGAAATATTTTTTTGTACTGATACTTTTTATTTCAACTGGCCCAATCAAACAACTCGACGTTATTTCCGGAATTTCCACCCATTTCGACTCGATTTTTAAAAGAATTTTATTATATTCTGTCAATTTCGGATGGCAAACTTCGTAAAAAATCCATACCGATAATACCGGTCAGTGGTCGCGCGGTTTAAGGCGTCAGTACTTGAATCGAGGTGACTGGATCGCTGTGGGTTCGACCCCCGCAGCCGGTAGACCGTATATAAGCTATATTCGTGGAGAGATTGGTACCCTCTCTGCGGGTATGGTAGGGTGGAAGAATGTTGGCTTGGGTCAATGTGAGAGATTGTTACCGGTTGAAATTAAAAAAAATTCATAACAAAAAGTATAATCTAAAATGGAAAAAGAAATTAAAGAATGTTGTTTTACGCGCCGTTGTTTTATTTTAAAGGCGCCACTAACTTTTATGCCAGTACAAGGAAAAGTAGGTATATTATTATGAAAATTTTCAATTTGATTCCACACTTCTTCACTTATACAACATATTTCACTGCCGGTGTCTATTAAGACCGGAAAATAAAACCCATAAAATTTAATTTGAATAACTAGTGAATTGGAATTATTACAAGTATTGTCGTACGCATTTTCTTCAAGCAGTTCTTCCCGAGGATTATTATTAGGTAAAAAGGTCTCTTTGTTTGGCATACCCACAACGCGTCGCGCCGATATTTTTGGCGGTGTTGGTGTCCTAAATGATTTGGGACCGAGGGGTACTATCCCTTTTTGTCCTGCCTCATCGCTGTAGACCTGGACAGCCTCGTGAAGGTGGGCCCCATCCATCGTCTACCCCGACCACAAACGTGGCCGGTGTAGGCGTTTTGTGGGACCTCCTCTTATCCTGGCGTGATCCCCGCCGGCAGGGGGCCTCTTCTGGCGCTCTTCTGTCATCAGGTTTCTTTCGCAGAAAATCCCCCATGTCGCCTTATCATGGTCTGCATTTCTAAAATAAAATTGCTGGCAGTTTTTTGTTTGTCTTGATATTTAGAACTTATCATTCCTTCTAAATTGTTAAGGTATTCGGCCGGATAAAAGAAGGTTTTAAAATCTCCCACAAAGTCATCACTCGTCCTCCAGTTATGTTTGTAATTCATATACCACTGGTATGCTTTTCCCTCAAGCAACCCTGGTAAAGTTTTTAGCAACTGTGCATCGGTAATCTCATATTCGTGCTGCATCTGCTCTAGCCTTTCTAGAAATGATATTGGATATGTCTTGCCTACAAATACAATGTTCAGTTTCCGTATTTGATTTAACAGTTCGAAACCTGATGTTCTCGGTGCTTCGGGAACCGATCTGGTTGATACGGAAGCTGCAGGTCGCTCTGCGAGGACTCCCTGACGTAGGAACCTAACTAGGCGTCGTCGCGCCGATATTATTTGGCGGTTTTGATGGCCTAAATGATTTGGGACCGAGGGCCGGTGTAGGCGCTTTGTGGGACCTCCTCTTGTCCTGGCATGACCCCCGCCGGCAGGGGGCCTCTTCTGGCGCTCTTCTGTCATCAGGTTTCTTTCTTCGCACTCTGAGTCTGACCCCCCGGGGGGTAGTCGTCGTCGCGGGCGCGAGTGGCGAACCATTCGCGGCCTGGGGATAGGTTTTTTTTATGGGGTGTGGCTTTGTAGCTAAAGATGCACCGGCCCTTCAGCCTTTGGCTCGGTATCGAGCCCTCGGCTTTCGCGGGCCGGTGCAAGGGTAAAGTTATCAGGGTATGGGTAGGGTTTTGTTTTGTCAGTGTCTCTTCTTGGTTTCTGGTCGTGGCTGTACCTGAAAAAAGAGTTAGCGGGGGAGGGGGAGTGATTAGTGTTGGGGCGGTCACCCCGGGTAAAGAAGTACGTGTCTGGGTCTTTTGTGTTTGTCTGTCACGTCAGGTACATAGTCAACGGCTTGTCGGAGGAGGGGGTTGTCGTGCCCCGCGGCTGCGTCGAATCGTTTTTGTGCTCTGTCTCGTATTGTCTGTGTCATGTTTGTGTATTTTAGGTCTCTTAAAATGTATGTATTTCGTACGTACCAGGGCGCAGCGGTGGTCGTGCGTAAGGCTATGTTTTCCACAGCCTGTAATGACTTGATGTGGCTCTTGGCCGCGTGGCCCCACGTCATGGAGGCATAGGTTAGCTGCGCTTGAAGTACCACCTTGATAAGCGTTCGCTTATTCCTTAGACTAGAGCTTCGCCCTGGTGATCCTCGCACGCGCCACCGTCTCCACGATGTGCGGCTTCCACGTGAGACGCTGTTCCATCGTTACACCCAGGTATCGTGTCATATACCCACAACGAGACCATTTACATGTCGTGGGTCTCCGTCTCGTTTTCCGAGTCATTTCCCGATTTATTTTCGTTTTCTAATTCAATTTTATTAACTTTGGATATATGCTCCTTACTATAAATTGATTTTCCTCTGAATGGTTCGATTTATTTACTTTTAGCATTATCCATACTCGAGAATGACTTATTAAATGAATTAGGATTGGATGTTCGAGATTCGAGGTTATAATAATAGTCAGCCTGACGTAATCGATCCAAAGCCTCAGAAATTGTATGAAGTCAAATTAGTGAACTCGAAATATGTGGAGGAAATACTCTGGCAATTTTTTAAATTAATTCTTTTTCAGCAAAACCTGGTGTCAAATGCTTTGCCATAGTGATGCAGTGCATAAAATGCTGCACTAAAGAGCCGTTTTCATATCGGGCTCTACGTAACCGTTCATACACTTCGGCTTGTACATCGTCATGCCAAAATTGATTAATAAATTCAGTTTTAAAATATTGAAAATTGTGTAATTTATCCAAACATGTTTGTCCCCACAATAGCGTTTCTCCTTTTAACTGATTTAATATTATATATTTAAAATGAGCAAATGGTACTTTACCTAATTGATAATAAAATTCGAGTTGATGGATGAAATCTACAGGGTGTAAGCTGCCCTTGTTATCAAAATATGGCATACGTTTACTTGATTCTAATTGAGTAAAATTTTGTACACTATCATTTACATTACCTGCCCCATCTGCAGTACTGGAATTAGGTAAGTGATTCAATTGTTGCATAGTAGCTACAACTTGAGTAACAATAGACACTAAATTATTATGATCTACAACATGATTTTGTGAACACAGATTAAAATTTACAGGTAACTTAAAATCATTAGGTAAACAATCAGCATTTTTCGATGCCAATGGACTTTTATGCAACTGATTTGCTAATAATAATGTGTTTTGTTTGACATTGTCGATTTGATCTCAATTCAAATGCTGAAACTGTGTATGCAATGATTCGGAACATTGAACATTTTCTTGAAAATTTTGTTCACACCCGGAATGGTGTTCTGAAGCAATATTTAAATTTAAAATGGCGTTTGTACTGTGATGGCCGACAGCATGATTTTCTGATAAAATCTGATGATTTTGCCTACGTACAATATCAAAATTAAGGTGAGTTGGAGGAGATTTTCGCCCATCAACGCCATTTGAATTTTGTAAGCTGATATTTTCTGCATCCCTAGCTAAATTGAGTCCAGGAGACAAGTCTTGAGCTGCGCTTTTTCTGGGATTTTCTGACATCGAATTAAAGAAAATTGGCTCACCTGATTGGGTAGTAGGTGTTACCTCAGCGATGTCGTGTTGTGAAATTAGATCTTCCGACTGCCGGGGTGTGGTAAAGCCTCTCGGTATAACAGCTGCATTATTCTTCCTGATTGCTCCTGTTTCAGGAACTGGCCCTTTTTTTCTTAGATTATATTTGTTCATTTTCACTTATGCTCACGTCAGGGCGCCGGATGTAAGGGTTTGTGCTAATTTCGGTTCATAAGACTCAAAGGACAATAATATTTATTTATTATATAAACGATACACCTAAAAAATAATACAATTAGCAAAATATACAATCACAATGAGAAAAATTATCTTAAATATACTAAAGTGCCACTTACCTAAAAACAGGCCTTGGGTCGTATTTTGACAATAAAATCTGCCCCGGAAACCTCGTGGCTTTTAGCCTTATCATAATATACACCGCTACGTGAAATCGGCCAAGATATAGAATATTAAAAAAGGTAGGTAAAAAAATATATGTTGGTGTGGAGCTCACGACCTCTACTATCAACTAGCAGATTTATTCTTTATACAATCATTTGTTTGTATAGATAGTTTATTTTGTTACAACACACTTTTTCATCGGATAGTGCCTTTCCTGTTCTACCGACTTAATGCTATTAGAAGAGCTGCTATATCCATCAAAAACAGTAGTACATGTTCTGCCTTATGTTTGTATATGTTAGTTGTTGAAACTGAGGATCCTCTTTGCCAGATGATTTGGTTGGTTTAAACAGCTTGTAAAGTACGGATTTTTTGTTTTCCTCATACCACCCTCATTGAATAAGCCCAAGAGAAATAGAGCCAATTCTTGCTGCAAATAATCCTTCATATCGAGGTCACTTTTTTACAGATGCAAATCCATTGGAGAAGCAGGAGATAATCTACTACGTTTTTATCGCGAAGCTTGATATATAATAATAATAATAATAATATCTCTACCCCTCATTCTAATCACAGGGATTAGCCCAGAAGTCGGAGACTTGTGCGGGAGAGGGGGCGGCATATTATTATTAAGCAGGCCGCATTTGCGCCCAGGAACGATTTACGTTGGTAGGCCCTAACCACTATTCAGTGCAGGAATGAGGAAAACCTGGAAAACCTCATTAATTAGGGGGGTAGTCAAATATCAACCGGCATCAATCTCTCACATTGACCCAAGCTAACATTATTCCACCCTACCATACTCACAGAGAGGGTGCCAATCCTCTCCACGAATATAGCTTATATACGGTCTACCGGCAGCTGGGCTCGAACCAACTCCGTCTAGTCACCTCGATTCAAGTACTAACGCCTTAAACCGCGCGACCACTGACCGATCCAACCATGAACTGACAGAGGAAATTAAGGAGTGCTCTCTCTGTAAATGTTTATTTTTTTTTAATTACCGACATTTGAGAGCAGTTATCTCAGAAATGGTGCATTATAGCTCTAAAAAATCTTTGGAGTCAATCTTGTAAATTCTCATTTTTATGTAATTTTTTAACAAAAAACAAAAAAGAGACCTTTGTACCCCCTCCACCCTGAAGCAGACGGGCTAGGAGCGGGGACTTTTAATATTTTTACGTCCTAACTACCACAAACCCATTCCCGCAGAGAAATATTTTCCCCTTTTCAATGCACGCTACAACCCCTTCGTTGCTTAGACTATGGGACCGTTGCTTTCTGAATAATTAATGTGTAATAAAATGTTATGCTTTTTATTACACCTTTTACATGGCTGCAGGGTAAAGTGGTTTTTCTTCAAGCAGTTTAAGTAAAGTTGCAATTGTTTTGCTTCACAAACGCGCTGATTTACAGTTAATTTTATAAATGATTCGCAACGATAAACTGGATGCGAGAACATAATTCTTATATAGGTTTTACCTTTACTTAAATTCTCTAATTTAATTTACAACTAAAGATTGAATAATTACGAACATAAACCGGATAATAATTTTAAGGGTAAATTGCAACTTATTAAAATATAGACAGGATAATAAATTTAGGCTGGAAAATACCTACACAGAGTTAAAGGTAAACTACGGGAAAATCCCAAATACTTTACAATGTACAATCGTTTGCAATAATAATGACACTCATTAAAATTAATTTTGTGATTTCTTTTGAACTTGATGTATTTGTAGTAAATCTATTTTACATTTTTAATATTAGTTGTTTCACACTCACCGATAGAAATTTAATGAAATTTCTACTAAGAACTTCCAGAAGTTCAAAAACTGTTTCAAGAGAGGGTCATTATTTTTGCAAACGATTGTACAGGTAAATTCGAACATGGATCAATGTGTCATTTCTGCTTATATCAATTCAATTATTCGAATAGTTGAATTATTCGAATAGTTTACTTATTTGAGTAGGTAGTTATATTATTCCAATATTTACACTTATTTGAATTTATAGATTGTTAATTCCAATGTTCGAATAATTCGAATATGATTCCTAGCACTAGAAATGACCGGCTCCGAAACAAACTCAAGGTTACCAAAGGATTTAAAAAACTTAACTAAAAAACTTCTGTTTGAACAAATTTTTTATACAGGGTTCTTAAAAAAGTTACTGTATGTTTGTAGTATGTATGTGTGTAGTTTGTATAATCTAAAAACTTTTAGGCATTTGTAAATAAGTAAATCATTTATTTTTTTAAACACTAACACAGTTTTTATATCAATTTTATGAATTGTCTGTGCTATTTATACACATTTTTTACTATTTTACAAACGTTTACTGTTTGTTTACAAATAGCATTGCCAAAAAATATTATAATAGCCCAATATTATTTAGAGAATGAACTGTCTAGTTTAGTCTTTTTAATTACTCTTTAATTACTACTTACTTTTAAAACATACAAATTTACTCAATCAACAAATTGTTAATTTATTTAATTTCTCCAATTACCTCAAAATTAAACTTATAATCACAAAAATTATTTCTTTGCTTATAGAACAAATGTACCTGCATTTTACACCACCGTGTACAAAAGGAACTCATTACTATAGGAACAAAAATGAGGAGCCGCAGATGGGGTTAATATATTAGATGATACATAGAAGGGTTTAATATTACGTAAAACATGTATGCAGATGGCCCACAAATCAAGTATTGTCTGACATGCACGACAAGAAAGAAGGGTTGATGGGAACCTATACCTGCCTACTGGTGCATAATATATTTGAATAAGAGGCCTATTATGAATTTGTTGCGAATATGCATAATTTTAACATATGCAGCTCTGGAAAATGTTTTTTATTTGATTGTTATCAGCAATTTCATGGGAATTAATGGAGCTTGTGATGTTATTTGAAACATTCCATCTATTTTGTCCTTTTCGGCAAGGCTCTTAAATCAAGAGTACCCCTCACTATATATCTATTCATGTTTTGAACTTGACAATAAATTGTGATTTTTTTCATTTCTATGAATAATTTAATATAAAAATTTGAAATATAATTCCATGGAATGGGTTTTATTAGTGTCTCGCTTAAAAGTGGAACAAGCCTGTAACATGCCTACCGTTCGACCGATTTCAATAAACTTTTTTTTGTTGGATACACCTTCCAAAAGTCTATCTTCGACATACTTGGTGTTCTCCAAAATTCGAAACCGTGGCCGACTACGATAAAATTTATGTGGCTTCAAATCGGAAAATCATATTAGGGATTTTTTTATTCGAATGATTCCTTCGAATTCTTAATCAAAACCTCAGAAAATCTTACCAACCAAATTTTCGTTGCTATAGTATACAGGGTGCTCAGAATAACTTGGGTGTCTCGCTTAAAAGTGGAAGAAGCCTGTCACATGCCTACCGTGGGACCGATTTCAATAAACTTTTTTTTGTTGGATACACCTTCAAAAAGTCTATCTTCGACATACTTGGTGTTCTCTAAAATCGAAACCGTGGCCGACTATGATACAATTTATGTGGTTTCAAATAGGAAAATAATATTAGGGATTATTTGATTCGAATAATTCCTACGAATTCTTGATGAGAACCCCAGAAAACCTTACCAACCAAATTTTCGTTCCTCCATTATACAGAGTGCTCAGGAAAACTTGGGTGTCTCGCTTAAAAGTGCAATAAGCCTGTAACATCCCTACCGTTCGACCGATTTCAATAAACTTTTTTTTGTTGAATACGTCTTCAAAAAGTCTATCTTGGACATACCTAGTGTTCTCTAAAGTTCGAAACCGTGGCCGACTGCGATACAATTTATGTGGCTTAAAATCGGAAAATCATATTATCGATTTTTTTTATACGACAAATTCCCTCGAAATATTGATCAGGACCTCAGAAAACCCTACCAACCAAATTTTCGTTGCCACATTGTACAGGGTGCTCAGGATAACTTGAGTGTCTCGCTTAAAAGTGGAACAAGCCTGTAACATGCCTACCGTGCGACCGATTTCAATAAACTTTTTTTTGTTGGAAACATCTTCAAAAAGTCGATCTTGGACATACCTGGTGTTCTTTAAAATTCGAAACCGTGGCCGACTTCGGTAAAATTTATGTGGCTTAAAATCGTAAAATCATATTTGGGATTATTTGATTCGAATAATTTCCGCGAATTCTTGATCAGGACTCTACAAAACCCTACCAACCAAATTTTCGTTGCCACATTATACAAGGTGCTCATGATAACTTGGGTATCTCGTTTGAAAGTGAACATTCCATCTATTTTGTCCTTTTCGGCAAGGCTCTTAAATCAAGAGTACCCCTCACTATATATCTATTCATGTTTTAAACTTGACAATAAATTGTGATTTTTTCCATTTCTGTGAATAATTTAATATAAAAATTTGAAATATAATTCCATGGAATGGGTTTTATTAGTGTCCCGCTTAAAAGTGGAACAAGCCTGTCACATGCCTACCGTTCGACCGATTTCAATAAACTTTTTTTTGTTGGATACGTCTTCAAAAAGTCTATCGTAGACATATCTGGTGTTCTCTAAAATTCGAAACCGTGGCCGACTACGTTACAATTTATGTGGCTTAAAATTAGAAAATCATATTAGGGATTTTTTTATTCGAAAAATTCCCACGAATTCTTGATCAGGACCCCAGCAAACACAATTCCTATCAGTTAATTGATATGTATGTTCTCTTATACCAAATATTTATAGTTAATTAATGAAAATCCTGGTGGTGGTTGAAATATGCGTGAGACGTGGTCAAACTGCCACTAGCGACACATTAATAAACGCAGAATTTAAAATGCTCCAGGCATATGTACATTGTAAGACAGCGCCCTATTTAAATAAATTATTCTGATGATGATTGCAAGAAAACAAAAGGTCCTATGGGTAAAGCAAACCAGGTACGCCATTTTAAAACTAGTCAAAAGTTGCTATGAAGAAGCCTCATTTTCTTGTCAGTATTATTAATAATAATATTATTAACTCTTCTCAGTTGATATTAAAAAACCCCTGAAATTGTGTAATTCACAGTGATGGCGATTTTTTTCAACTTTAATTTTTAATGTTCCCTAAATAAAGCAATACAGCGGACCATGCTAGGTCTTGTTCTCGTTTAGTGAAGTATCTTTTAATGATTTTAAATGTACACGTTTACACTAATAGGTGGAGGACTAGACTTGCTCGCATCGCGGTCTTGCTGAAAACTTTTTGGAGAATTTCGGCCAGTCGCATTAAATAAAAGAGCTAATAAAAACACATTTCCGCAGAACATATTTTGACATAAAAAAAGTACAGTACTATCAGTCAGGAGCGCATAGATAACGACATATGGGGACTGCTTTTGTAAAATTCCGTGATAAACTCGGTACTGAACGGTCCGCGATACGCCTAGATCACGACCTCTTAGAGCGCTGTCTACTTAACTGAAATACATATTTTGTCTTTGATTTAAAATAGAAAAATAATAACCATATAAACATATTTCATAAAATGCTTCGTTTTTAAGATACATAATGGGGAAGCTGTTAATTTACAGATATATTTTTTTAATATCTCAATAACAAAAATATTACATTACTACAAATTTGAGAGGCACTGTACACTGTACTGTAATATCTGAAACTTTAACAACTTAAATTTCTTGTATTTCCAAAATAATACAGTAAGAAAAAACTATTAAAATTTCGATAGTCCATCGGCTCTTCATTTTTTTTCCTTATTTATGAATTATACTGTAAACATAAGATAAATTAGTTATTACTAGCTGCAGTTTATTAGTATTAGTTGAAAGTTAAGTACCTACCTTATTTTGCTTCCAATATTTCTTTTTTATATAGTTTTATGTATAATTTATTTATGAGTTTATAAAAAATCAAACATGGTATTTATTGTCTTTTATTTCAGGTCTATTCAATACTGTACTAATACTAATGCACTAATACTGTAACCTATTATAATGGTTTACTAATAAATTAAAAGAGAAAAGTTGAATCTGACCATCTGCATACATATTGTAACCTCGAAACTAGGTTATCGTTGAAACACGTCACGTAGACAAATAATCTTTATTATCACTCTTGATAATACAAGAAATATTCTTCAACAATTTCGCAACTGTCAACGCTTTACTTTGACGTTTGTCACTTGCGTTTGGCTGCTGAATACAAACTGACTCAGCGGCCGAGAATGATCTGCTTATAGGTTTTTACAGTTCTCGAAGTTTCTGAGATTTCGAGAACGTGTCGAGAAACAAATAGAATATAGCCTGGAATATTCCGGAAAACGTCAAAATAAAGGCATCACAAAAATTGTAAATTCTAACATAAACAGAAACGTAATTTACAAACTAATGAGGTAGGTGAGCTTCAATTATAAATTCTAACGAAAACAGGAACATAATTAACCATCTAAATTGGTAGGTGAGCTTTCGTAACATTGCTCCTCTTAGAACTGATCGTCCTGATCAGGTTACTCCATTGTCCGCATGGCCTTCTTGATAAGGTGTCAAACGATCGATGTGGACAATCTTCATCTTGGCTTGGGGATTCCTCTGATCCTGTAAACTACGTCATTCAATCGTGACACGACAGTATAAGGGCCTTCCCACGATTTCTGCAGCTTCGAGATTTACCCTTGCTTCTTTTGGGTTATACAGCCACACTTTCTCAAGCTCTTGAAACCCGCTGCTGTTGGCACGCAAGTCGTATCTGGTCTTCATTCTGTCGCTTTCTATTTTTATCTTCTCTCGTACTTCTTCATGTACCATCTTTATTCGATCTTTCAGATGGCTGAGATAATCATCTAAGTTTTCCTCGTGTTGCGGTCGATTCATAATTAGATCTATGGGTAGCCGCAATTCTGTGCCGAAAATCACGTTGGCTGGTGTTTTACCCGTGGTCTCATGAATTGCTGCTCGGTAAGCCAGTAAAATGGAGGAAGACAGGTATCCCAGTTGGTCTGTTTCTCGTTGACGGCCGTTCTCAGGAAGTTTTCGATGGTGCGATTGAATCTTTCCACCATTCCATCTGATTGCGGGTGAAGAGGTGTAGTTCTGGTTTTGTGAATGCCTAGCAGCTCACAAACGTTCTGAAATACTTCCGACTCGAAATTTCGTCCTTGGTCGGAATGGACCCCATAACGACATATCCAATTTTCGAATAAAGCTTCGGCTACGGTAACAGCTTCTTGATTAGGTAAGGATATATTTCTGGCCATTTACTGAAGTAGTGATATAACGATTCCCACTGCTGCTACGAGGAAATGGTCCAGCTATGTCAATAGCTATTCTCTCGAATGGAGCTCCAACATTGTACTGCTTCATCTGTCCTCGGCTTCGAGTCCTGGGTCCCTTACTAGAGGCGCAGGTATCACAACGTCGGCACCATTCTTCCACATCGGACCGACTGCCAAGCCAGTAGAATCGTTCTCTAACTTTATTCAGAGTTTTGTTTATTCCAAAGTGCCCACCACCGACTCCACTGTGCAGTGCTTGAAGAACTTCTGGAATTCTTTTCTGGGGCAGTATTGTTTGATAAATCTTTTCTTTGCCGTCTGGGCTCTCCCAGACTCTGTTTAATAGGCCGTTCTCGATGGCTAAAGAATTCCATAACGCCCAGTAACTTTTTAGAGATGGTGACTTATCAGCAATGTCCTGCCAGGTGGGTCTGTCCATGTTGTTTATCTTCCATTGGAAAATTGGTCCAAAATCCGGGTCTTCACTTTGTTCTTTAGCAATGGTTTTAATATCCCAATCCTCTGAGCACTGGATGGTAGTTCTTCTGCAAAGAAATTCATCTTCTTCCTCACTTCTTGTCGCACACAATGTTTACAATTTGAAGGACATGGTCTTCTGGATAGAGCATCAGCATTACGATGGTTAGATCCTTTACGGTGTTCAATTTTGAAGTCATACTCCTGCAACCGTTGAAGCCATCTTGCCACTTGGCCTTCTGGATTCCTGAACTGCAGTAGCCACTTCAAAGAAGCATGATCGGTCCTCAAGACGAACGGCTGACCATAGAGATACTTATGAAAATGCTCCACAGTTTTAACTATGGCAAGCAACTCTCTTCTGGTTACGCAGTAGTTCATTTCTTGCTTAGAGAGGACCTTGCTAAAGTAGGAAATCACTTTTTCTTGCCCATTTTCAATTTGTGATAATATTCCTCCAATTCCAATATTACTAGCATCCGTGTCAACGATGAATGTCTTTCCAGGCTTGGGATATGACAGAATCGGAGAAGAACACAAAGCTTCTTTAATCTCTGAAAAGCTTGTTGACATTGTTCCGTCCAGATAAATGGCTGATTGTTTTCTGTGAGTCGATGTAAGGGTTTCGCAATCTCGGCGAAATTTTTCACAAACTTGCGATAGTAAGTGCAAAGTCCAAGGAAACTCCTTAATTCATGTTTGTCTTTCGGTACTGGCCATTTCCAGACGGTTTCAGTTTTCTCTGGGTCAGTCTTCACTCCGTCAGAGGAAATAATGTGTCCTAAATACTTGACTTCCTTTTGAAAGAGCATGCACTTCTTGGGACTTAGCTTGAGCCGGGCTTCCTCAACTTTTGGAAAACTTCTTGGACATTCTTCAAATGATCTTCAAAGTCTTTTCCCAGTATTATGATGTCATCAAGATAAACGAGACACGTTTTCCAGGTCATTCCTCGTAGAATGGTTTCCATAAGTCTTTCAAAGGTGGCTGGTGCATTGCAGAGACCAAAGGGCATAACGTTGAAGTGCCACAAACCCGTACCAATGGAAAAGGCGGTCTTCTCTTTATCGTTTGGATGAAGCTGCACTTGCCAATAGCCACTCTTCAGGTCTAATGTGGAAAACCATTGAGATCCAGACAGTGTATCCAGGGTGTCGTCTATTCTTGGCAATGGATAACTGTCCTTCTTAGTGACATCGTTTAGTCTTCTATAATCTACACAAAATCTGGTAGAGCCATCCTTCTTCTTTACCAAAACAACCGGCGAGGTCCATGGACTCTGGGATGGTTCAATGACTCCCTGCTGCTGCATGTCTCTCAACATCGTGGATACCTCTTCTTGTTTTGCTAAAGGAATCCGTCGTGGAGCTTGTTTAATTGGCGTGGTGTCGCCGGTATTTATTCGGTGTTGCACAAGATTAGTTCTTCCAACATCATCTTCTGTTAATGAGAAAACATCTTGATAACGCCTCAACAAATCTTCCAATTTTTGGACCTCATCGGCTTGTAGTGGGGACTTGAATCGGTTAACAAGGCCCTGAAGAACTTCAGGTAGTTTTTCAATACTTCGAGATGTTGTTGATGGTTCTATATTGCTGAAGACCGATCCAACTGTTTGACAAACTCCCAAAGGTTCACCTTTCTTGATCTGTTGTGGGTAGTCTTTCAGATTTAGCATTCTGACCAATACCAAATTGTTTTTCCTTTCTGTTAATGTCTTTCCAGTTAATATGCCCTTCCTATACAGGCTGTTCTCTTGCTCTGGTTCTACAATTACAGTTTCTTCAACTGCCGAAGGACTGCTACAAATAGCTTCAATTACAACTTCTGAACCTGCTGGAAGTTCTATGTCTGCTGACGCTTCCACAGTTCTAATAGGAAGGTTTCTGATTTCGGGAAACTGCATGATGATTTCTTCATCTTTGGTCTTCAATGATCTTCGAGAAAGGTCCAGCACAAAATGATGTTCAGTCATGACATCAAGTCCAAGAATGACATCATCAGTTATATCTGCTACTAAGATGTTGTGTTGGAAAGTGGTTGTCCCCAGGGTTATTCTAGCTAGATGGATGCCTTTCACTGATATGACTTCTCCATTTGCTGTCTCCAAGATGTAGTTCCGGTCTGGCTTTTGTATTCTGCAGTGAGCGACGATGTTCGGTCTTACTATGGTGTGACTAGAGCCTGTATCAAGGACCATTTCACAATCCCGTCCGCATATACGCCCTGGTACTACCAAACTCGTTCCATTATTTTGCAGACGGGTTACCTTGATCTTAATAGTTGGTGGGGCTTGGTAACACCTAGCCAGCTTTTGCCCCTTAAAGCTGACTAGTTGGCGTTTTCCTGGTCCTGACTAGATGTATTCTTAGGGCATCGATTCCTAAGATGCCCTTCAACTCCACAATTCCAACACTGATGGGTCTTCGTCTGCTATATACAGTGGAATTAGTACGGTCATGTTCTTGCTGGAAGTTATTCATTAAATCTTGCAAACTCTTCATAAATCCTTCCAGGTTATTTTCACTTGATCGTTGTTTACTAGTTTGAAACTTAACTTGTCTTATTCTGCCTTGACTGTTTCTGGAAGCCTGTCGGGCGGCTTCAATTTCCAGTGCCTGGGCCAGAGCTTCAGATATGTTTTTATGTCTGGCTAACCTTAACGCTTGGCTGATCTCGGAGTCTCGCAGGCCATCAATGAAGCTACTTATTGCTAACTGTTCTTGGAATTCTGTCGGTGCGGTGGGGTAGGCTAGCTTCACCATACGTGCTATATCTGCCTCAAATTGCTGCAGATTTTCTTCGAAGCGTTGTCTTCGGCCTTTTAATTGTGCTTGATAAACGTGTTGTAGATGAGCATCGCCATACCTCATTTCTAAAGCACTCTTCAGCGTTTGATAGTCTTTATCCTCGGCTAGTGTTCGTAATATCTCCATGGCTTCACCTCGTAGAGCAACTATTAGTGATGTAGACTTTTCTTCTTCTGACCAGTTATTTGCCAAGGCAGCTGCTTCAAACTGTTTAAGGTAAGTACTCCATGACACCTTTCCATCAAATGTTGGTGGCTTCACCCTTGACGATGGAAGAAAGCTGCTTTCAGTCTTAATGAGTTCCCTCGCGGACAACTGGGATTTTAGATTTGTAACCTCGTGTTCTAATTTTACTATATTTTCTTCTACGATTTTTGTGACTTCATTCTGTAGCTTGCCAATATCTTGCACCTCACTTCTCAATTGATTGATTTCGTCTTCAACAGTCTCCTCAAATTCGTTAAGTTTCACCTTAATTGTTTCTTCCAACTTCTTATTGTTTTCTTGTAAACTGGTTTTCATTTCGTTTCTCAATTCTTCTTGACTACTTTCCATTTTCTCTAAACTGTTCTTCACTTCCTCTTGATTGTACTTCATTTCCTTTTTCAAGTCTTCCATCATATCTTTCATCATTTCGTCTTGGTTAGTCTTCATTTCATCCTGGCTGTTCTTCATTTCTTTTTTTAAGTCTTCTTTCATATCTTCTTGACTCTTCTTCATATCTTGCATCATTCCCATTAACTGTTTCAATGTCTCCTCCATTTCTGTTGCTCTCGCTCGTTACCGGCATTCACTTATCTACTCCAAATGTCTTCTTTGTGGAACGTCACACTTCTGACACCAATGTAACCTCGAAACTAGGTTATCGTTGAAACACGTCACGTAGACAAATAATCTTTATTATCACTCTTGATAATACAAGAAATATTCTTCAACAATTTCGCAACTGTCAACGCTTTACTTTGACGTTTGTCACTTGCGTTTGGCTGCTGAATACAAACTGACTCAGCGGCCGAGAATGATCTGCTTATATAGGTTTTACAGTTCTCGAAGTTTCTGAGATTTCGAGAACGTGTCGAGAAACAAATAGAATATAGCCTGGAATATTCCGGAAAACGTCAAAATAAAGGCATCACAAAAATTATAAATTCTAACATGAACAGAAACGTAATTTACAAACTAACGAGGTAGGTGAGCTTCAATTATAAATTCTAACGAAAACAGGAACATAATTAACCATCTAAAAAGGTAGGTGAGCTTTCGTAACAATATCTATACAGTGTTCGCCTTCTGAAAATAATAATTAATATTGAACTTAGGAATTGAGTCACATGCTCCATACAAAAACTTAAACTTTGATAAATAGGAATTAGATCAATTTCCCAAATGATTTTGAAAAAAATAAACGAATTATATCCAAAAGCGACAATTTCTTAATTTCAAAATGTAGTTTTTATTTCAATATCAAGAACAACTACCTATCCTGTATACTGTGGCAACGAAAATTTAGTTGGTAGTGTGTTCTGAGGTCCTGATCAAGAATTCGTGGGAATTTTGCGAATAAAAAATTCCTAATATGATTTTACGATTTCAAGCCACATAAATTGTTTCGTAGTCGGCCACGGTTTCGAAATTTAGAGAACACCAGGTATGTCAAAGATAGACTTTTCGAAGATGTTTCCAACAAAAAAAAGTTTATTGAAATCGGTCGCACGGTAGGCATGTGACAGGCTTGTTCCACTTTTAAGCGAGACACCCAAGTTATCCTGAGCATCCTGTATACTATGGCAACGAAAATTTGGTTGGTAAGATTTTCTGGGGTTCTGATTAAGAATTCGAAGGAATCATTCGAATCAAATAATCCCTAATATGATTTTCCGATTTTAAGCCACATAAATTGTGTCGTAGTCGGCCACGCTTTCGAATTTTAGAGAACACCAGGTATGTCGAAGATAGACTTTTTGAAGGGGTATCCAACAAAAAAAGTTTATTGAAATCGGTCGTACGGTAGGCATGTTAGAGGCTTGTTCTACTTTCAAGCGAGACACCCAAGTTATCCTGAGCACCCTGTGTACTATGCCAACGAAAATTTGGTTGGTAAGGTTTTCTGGGGTTCTGATTAAGAATTCGTAGGAATTATTCGAATCAAATAATCCTATTTTAAGCCTCATAAATTGTGTCGTAGTCGGCCACTGTTTCGAATTTTAGAGAATACCAGGTATATCCAAGAGAGACATTTTGAAGATGTATCCAACAAAAAAAATATATATATATATAGCTCCTGTTAAGTCATTAGTTATCATTAACATCATAACGTTGAAATTATAATAAAAACAGTCAATTTGAAATAAAATTGACACATTCCGGTGAACAGGTACAAATGTATTGCACTTCAGGATTAACTGGCCAGACTTAAAATTCCATTTCGTTTTTGTCAAAATAATAAAATAGCTATATAAAAGAATATGTTGAAATTTGAAAATATATACGGGGTATGATCATTGATTATATAAGCTATGTATCTTATATACCATTGTATGATTGATCTTGGAAATATGACTCCACTGTATTCGATAAAACAGACCATGCGCGAATTATTACATCGGTATCACGGTAGCAAAGCATAGGGCTCCCACACAAATGATGCCGCATCACAGGAACTTGCGATGCGAATTTCTGCGATACGATTTTGTGCGGCAAACCGTTTGCAAATCTACATCATATTCCGCCATTCTATAAACAAAGAAGGCGTCTTTCTCTAAAGCTGTCTCAGAGCGGACTAAAAGCACAGCTTAAATAACAATCAGCTCACAGACTCGTATGAGCGGGAACGTCTCGCGCAGGTCTTCGCGCACGCCGCCATTTTGGGATAAAAGGCGGCAGGGACGTGTGGTTGTAAAATATGCCCTTATAGCCATACCGTCAACGACTGCGTTATTGGCGCACGAATGCTGTATTTTGTGGTTTGTTGATTTTCTTGTATTTTATACTGTTATGTTATTTTATTTTTAAACAATTTCAAGTCAAACAAATTTATATTTAGTATGGCACTTTCTAAATTGGGACAACTATTTTTAATCCGGTCCTGACTTGTATCCCAAACGAGAGAGAGACAACAAGCTTCAGGGGCAAATTTTCAGGTTTTAATACTTCAAAGGTGCCGCCGTAGAGTCTGTGAGCTGATTGTTATTTAAGCTGTGCTAAAAGTCTTTTAAAAGGGGCGTCACCAAGTATGACGTAATATCGCAGGAATGCGCGATGCGAATGAGATCGGACGTTCTTGCGGTGCATTCGTGCGAGTTCGCAGATATTTACGATGCGATGCGAGTTTGCAGTTTTGTGTAGGAGCCCTTTAATCACGAAAAAATTAAAAATTTCTAAGCCTATGATTTATTTTTTAACTTTTTGCACATTTCAATTTATTTCAAATCGTATATTTATAGAAAAAATAATTTGCAAAAAAATTGCATTTAATTTTTACGCGCCTCTACCATTCATTCTACAGATATTTGAAGCGTAATACCCAATCTTCAAGTGCTACCCAACAAATATCAGATACGGTCAACGACGAATGAAGACTGGTAATGGAACCAGGTTAATAAATATAGATAGATTAATTTCTTTAAATAATTATTGAATAGAGCATTGTATGTGGAATTGTTCATTAGCATAACTAGATGTTTGGTATCAGAGAGCATACATATGACTTGACTTCATTGATAGGAATTGTAGGAGATTTGATTTATATTAGCTTAAAATATACCTTTCTAATACAGTAACTACGTTGAAGCTCAATACACAGAGTTTTATCCCAGTTACACGAATAGTCAGCAGAAGAAATCTTTGCTCGATTACAGCACCTTTAAGAATCACGCTCGTTTCGTCATCGACTGCTCTAGGCGAGACGAAGGCATGACATCGGCTACCGTGGACGTAAGATTGGACATTGAAGCAATCCAAGGTTTTCACGCTAATATCAGCGCCTACTGCATAATCGTACACGACTGTATCATGGAACACCTCCCACTTAGTGAAATGGTTAAGAATCTAGCATAAAAAATGTGATGCTGTTGAAACCAATATGTAAGTCGTTTGATAATCGTCCGAGATGAAGGTTGTGGCTTTAGACATCGAGGGTTTTATGTTACTAAGTACCAACGGGGGTTATGAATTTTATCCCAAGGAAATAACGATTCAGGATGCGCGTCAAGTAAACCATCATTTACTCAAACCACCTACGAGTTTTCGCAGTTTGTCTCGGTTGAATCAGAAACAAGTAAGATACACAGAACAAAATATAAACGACATCCGATATAATTTATGTAAGTGGTCGTCTAAAGCTGGATTATTTCGAGAAGATAATACTACAATTGGCTTCCTCCTCCTCCTCCTCCTCCTCCTCCAACAGACAATTACCCAATGTGATAAACGTCGAAAAATTTAATAATTACTGGAATAACCCCCCACCCCTTGTAAAAGTAGATGAGCCTCGCTGCTGTTCGTATCACAGTTACAACAAAACAATCAGATGCAGCAAGAGGAACTGCGAGGATCTTTTCTGCTGGGTGTACAACTTATTACCGCAATGAAGAAAACAGTTACCTTCGCTAAATCTACGAGAGTGTACGAAATGAGAACGTGGGCGTATGCGTTCACTGCAGCTCGACGTAGATACTGGGAATTTTTTGCTGTGGACAGACTTAGATTCAAGAGACGAATTGAAAGGACTGCCAAAATTCTTCAACCTTTCTTAGATGAACATCTTAAAAACATTTGAAAATTAACATCTTAAAAACATTTGAAAATTAAAATCCGATATAGCTCGATACGCTAACCAGTGTGCACGACTAAACAGTTTCAGAAGATGACCATTAGTGATAAGTGGGACAATGTATTTACGAATCTACGTCGATTTTCCGCAACGAAAGATGCCCCTACAAGAATTATAATACCAATTACTTTATAATATTATTGTATTTCTTTTAATATGCTTAATATATATGGTTATTTCCTCTCTCTCTCCATATAATATAAGACTTTACAAATCATTATGTAGCTCGTTCGTTTATAGTCGCCCTGTTGCTTAAGAACAACAACGATGGCAGTTTTACGTTTCAATTTCATCATCTTGAGTACAATACTACAAAATATGTTGTACGTACATGACTTCCACAACGTATACGAAATGTATGTGTGCTACAGAAATTCCAGCGACATAGACACGTGCTTGCATACGTTAACTCAGATGACTCGTGCCATAGTTAATGGCGGAAAACTGAGAACCTTTGCTGCGGCGATTTCAAAAGATTCTAAATTCTATAGGTTGAGAATAACCTTTCAAGATAAATCGATTGGAGATTTCGATACCTGGCGATCGTTAACTTTGCTCCGATTATGAAGACATATACGCAGATGCACTCCTAGAAGCGTCCGAGAATACGACAACAGATATGCATACAATTTCTGAACTTATTTACTTTATAACAGTTGCTACAATTGCTTTGATACTTAAGAGTATAGCAAAAATCTTTCGAAAGTATTATGAATAAGATGAATTTAATCATTAGATGTTATTCTTATTATATGTATATCGTAGTCAAGTGCAGCGATAGGTCTTGTTAAGAAGCACAATGTCTGGCGTGAGACCAATCGAAGTAATGTCAAATTCACTGTCTGAGGACGAATGCTGGGGACCGGTTGAAGTTAAAACTTGCAAAATATGTCAAAGACACAAGCGAAACGTAATTTTCCTACCTTGCGGCCACGTGAAAGTCTGTTGGATTTGTGGAAAGTTTATAAAATTCTGTACTTTATGTCATGGAAAACTTGATGCTGCTATAGCAATCTAACTGTATAATCATATCAATAAAAAGAAAAAGTCTATTTCTTGTGTACTGCCATTAACCTCTATTTGCAACATTGCAATAAATGCAGTAGCACGGGTCAAACATCCTATACATCCGCCCGTCGTCAATGGCAATATATCTTTCCTCAGCAAATTTATATATATTATGTAGTTATTATGAAATAAAATTAGAGTTTTACCTGAACGGTGTTTCAATGAACATCATTAGAACTACATGGCGATCCTGCCAACTAAAAATTTACAATACAAAAAAGTAGTGAAAGTGCAAAATGGGTGCACAATGGGGACAAAAGTCCACAAATTTATTCTGCGATCATTATTTCTGGAACAATACTCTTAATTTCACTTTTAGTGATCTGCTGCTTAGGAATCTTCTTCTGCACTAAAATGTTTAAGAAACGAATGACCGCAAGTGTTATAAGAGACATAAAAGCACAGGCAACCACATCAGTCTAAAAATAATAATTATAAGTGAAAATTAAAATTTAAGTGAAAAACTAACACAAAATTAATTAGTGCAAATACATTAATATAAATAAATAAAAGACTAAATATAAAAGTTTAAATCACTTCTATAATCGTTACAAAAACATTCTCGCAACGAATTTTCAAATAAAAGTTTCCGACAACAAACATGAATTGCTGCCCACCCTGGACCACTGCTAGTTAGCAGCCTTCGACAAAATTGAGACCACCTCCAACTAGGCCCAGTAAAACCATCTCCGACGAGACCTAGCAAAAACTTTCTTCTACCAGGCTCAGCGACCTCATCCGACCAGGCTCAGAAGACTCCAAAATATGTGTCAAGTGAAGGTGTAAGTTGTATTGTGCATATTTTTATAAATGTCTAGTTATAATATGTAATAATTTATGACTTCCTATCAATCTCTATTATCCATTTTAGCAGATACAGAAGTAATTAATAAGAATTTAAGAAAACAGCCTTATAGAGTATATAAAGAGTCGAGTCTTTTGCAAAAATTAAATCAAATAAAACTTCTGCATACAAATTTTGTTGAAACATATACTTCTAGAGAAAACTGTTAATTTAGCTGATAAATTAGTAATTAATGACATAAAAATCAAATTTAAAACATTAGTAAATGACTGTAATAACCGAATTGATAATTTGTTGCAAATTTCTATTAAAGAACCTAGTTCAAGTAATATATCATTTGAGCAATCATCTAGTTTAAGTAAAACTAATTTAAAAAACGCATCTGAAGAGGTAATTGTCAAAATGGAATTTGATTTCAAAGTAGCTTCACATATTATACCAGATTTTTCAGGTGAACCTGACAATGTTGTTGATTTTATTGATGCTGCCGAATATTACAATGATTCATTAAAAGACGAAGCAAATAAACAACTTTTAACTTTTATTTTAAAAACTAAAATTAAAGGTAATGCAAAAATACTTTAATTTATGACCCCGAAAATTTTAGCGAATTAAAGAAAACTGTCACCGATCGTTTTAAACCAAAAAAGACGCTTGCATCAGTTCATTCAGAATTAAGTAAAGTTAAGCAAGGCCCAAAATCAATTTCTGTTTATGCATCTGAAATAGAAGCTCTTATTTCCGATCTAAATAAAATAAATATTTCTTCACAAGGTATTCAAGCTCGTGATACGATAATAAAACTAAATGATCAAGAGGCATTAAATTTTTTTAAAAATGGTCTAAATAAAGATATTAGAGGCGTAATTTTAGCGTCAAGAGTAAAAACATTTAATGAAGCAGTTGAAATAGCACTAGAAGCTGAAGTTTCTCAGTCTCAGTCAGTTAGTCCTACTCAAAATTTACAAAATATTTACCATGTTAAAAAAAAAAAAAAAACATTTCCGCGAACAGATATAATAACCGGCATATACGAGGTACTCGAGGTAGACCAGGTACTAATGTCACAAATCGGTATGAAAATAATAGCCACAATAACTATAATCAAAACCAACAAATTTTAGCCAGCAATTTAGAGGGCATAAAAATCAAAATTACTCATATAGAGGTAGATATCCTCACCGTGGACAATATTTACAAAGTCGACGACCCTACCAACGTAACACTCGGTACGTTTACTCACAAAACACCGAACCGTCGGAAAACTATCAGGACCAACTCTCTCGATCAAATCAGAGAAGTGTGAGGGAGTTGGATACGATAACGGAAAATTAATATTTTTAACTACTGGTGAAACAAATTATATCGAGATATTTTGTGAAATGACAGGCAAATTAACAACTTTTCTAATTGATACCGGATCAGATATTAGTCTTTGTAAAATCTCTTGCATTAATCATGATCAAAAATATAACCCCCAAAATAAATGTCAGATAGGAGGCATCACAAAATCTAAAATTGAAACTTTTGGCACTACTGTAACTAATATATATATTAATAAGCAAAATAAATTAATACACGAATTTCATTTAGTAAGTGGCGATTTTCCAATTGTAACAGATGGTATAATAGGTAGAGATTTTTTGTCAAAATATAACTGTAAAATAGATTATAATACTTGGACTTTAAGTATATTTTTTAAACACGAGGAACACGTTATTCCTTTAAAAATTAAATTACCTTTCACTAACAAAATTGAGATACCTGCTAGGACAGAAATTGTATGTCCTATAGACAGATATTTTTCTGAAGACAGTTTAATTTTAAATCAAGAAATAAAAAAAGGAATATTTATTGCTAACACATTAGTTTCAAAATTAGGCATACCTCATATTAGATTAATTAATACGACTTGTAATGATGTCGTAATAGACAATTTAAAACTGCAAACACAACCGCTCTCAGATTACGAAATTTGTAAAACAGCTGTAAATAAATACGACACTCAGGTTAGTCACAGAATAACACAGTTATTTGAGGAACTGAAATTTAATAATGTAGACACCGATGCTTTGGAATCAATCAAAAATATTTGTAAAGAATATAATGACATTTTTTACTTAAAAGGTGATAATCTTTCTGCTAACAATTTTTACAAACAAAAAATTAGAGTAACAGATAATGATCCAGTATACATAAAAAATTATAGATTACCACAATCACAAAAAGACGAAATAAAAGACAAGTACAAAAATTATTGAAAAATGACACAATTGAACATTCCACTAGTCCATATAACTCACCCTTATTAGTAGTCAAGAAAAAGTCCAGTACAGAAAAACCAGATTGGCGATTGGTAGTAGATTTTAGGCAATTAAATAAAAAATTATTCAAGATAAGTTTGTACTGCCTAATATCGAAGATATTTTAGATGAATTAGGTCGAGCTAAATATTTTTCTACAATAGATTTAGCTAGTTCTTTTCATCAGATAGAATTAGAAAAAGAAAGTCGTCCACTAACAGCATTTTCTACAAATTCAGGACATTATCAATATAAAAGATTACCATTTGGACTCAATATTTCAACAAATAGCTTTTCTCGCATGATTACGATAGCAATGTCAGGTCTCAAAGAAAGCGCTTTTATATACGTTGATGATATTATTGTTTTCGGATGTAGCCTTAAACATCATAATACAAATCTTATTAATGTATTCGAAAGATGTCGAAAATATAATTTAAAATTAAATCCAACTAAGTGTAATTTTTTGCAACGCGAAGTAAATTATTTAGGTCATCTAATTTCTGACAAAGGAATTAGTCCCGATCCAAAAAAATATGAAGCAGTAAAAAATTATCCAATACCAAAAAATGCGGACGATGTCAGGCGATTTATTGCTTTATTAAATTATTATCCGTAGGTTTATACCACATTTTGCCGATATTGCATATTCGTTAAATAAATTGTTAAGAAAAATTCAAACATTTAATTGGTCATTAGAATGCAGCGAAGCATTTAATATTTTAAAGAAAAATTAATCGAACCGCCCATTTTACAATACCCCGATTTTTCAAAACCATTTATTTTAACAACAGACGCATCAAACTTTGCGCTAGGATGCGTGCTGTCCCAAGGCGAAATAGGACACGATCTTCCAATAGCGTATGCAAGCAGAACTTTGACAAAACATGAAATAAATAAACCCGTTATTCTAAAAGAATTATTAGCAATATATTGGGGAATAACACATTTTCGTCCATATCTGTACAATGCTAATAAAAAATTTATAGTCGTTACCGATCACAGACCGTTAGTCGGACTTTTTACTCATAAATCTCCATCTTCAAAATTAACAAGAATACGTTTAGATTTACTGGACTATAACTAACTTTGAAATACCAATCAAACCAGGAAAACAAATACCAATGCGGATGCCTTATCACGCATAAAATTAGATTCAGATATACTAAAAGCTATGATCCCGACAGTAGCTGTCACTACGAGGTCAATGACAAAATCAGATCATTGTACCACAAAAAATCAAATAAACATCTCGGACGACCAGTCTGGCCAACTGGGAATTTGGGAAGTTACTTCTTTAACCGAAATAAACAAAGTAAAAACGTTAACGTTCAAAATATATGACCAAAAAAACAAAAATAATTCAGCGCGCGTAAAAACACATATAAATAAAGCAAAATATATAATTGAGTGCGATAAAGTTATAAAAATTACATTATCAAGTGATAATCTAGAGCAGAATTTAGATTTTGCACTGGAGAAGCTGATAAAAGAAAATGTTTACTCTTATTTATGTTTATCAATGCAAGATGACATATTTAATTATATAAAGGTACCTATATTCAAGAAAAATATAACGCACTATATGATAAATACAAGTCAAGATTAAAAATTTTATTATTTACACCACCAAAAAATAAATGATATTGACATTCAAAATGAACTTATAAAAATTATCATAACACGTTAATAGGAGGACACACAGGTGTAAAGCGAACTCTAAATAAGTTAAAGCAAAAATACGTATCAAAAATGGTAAAAAGCATGTATTAAGTTGCGAAGAGTGTAATAAAAGCAAAATAATTAAGCATACTATTGAACCACTCGTAATTACAGAAACTCCTTCAACAAGCTTCGAATCAATTTCAGTGGATACCGTAGGACCATTGAAAATTACAGAAAATAATATGAGATATATATTAACCATACAATGTAACTTAACAAAATTTATACAAGCTATTCCATTAGAAAGTAAAGATGCTAAAACTGTATCTAAAGCGTTAGTTGAAGAATTTATGATGAAATTTGGTATTTTTAAAATTTTAAAAACAGATTTAGAAACCGAATACGTAAACGAACTACAAACATCAATTAATAAATTCTTTCATATAAAACATATACAATCAACAGCATACCACCATGAATCATTAGGTAGTATAGAAAGAAATCATAGAGTATTAAACGAATATCTTATTTCTAACTCAGCTAATTCTAATTGGGATACCTTATTATGTCTTTGCATATAATATAACTCCTCACACAGATATAAACTATTCGCCATATGAATTAGTCTTTGGCAAAATAGCAAATTTACCATATGAAAATGTAACCAAAAGATCACCAATATATAATATAGAAGATTACTCAAATGAACTAAAATTTAGACTAAATGAAGCTCACAGAAGAGCACAAGAATTTTTAGAAATAGCTAAAGAAAAACGAAAACTACATTATGATAAACATATCAATCCATCTAATTTCGAGATAAATGACCTATTTAAAAACATGTCAAAAGCAAAAGCTAGATACTCCATAGCCATGTCCATATAAAGGTGTAAATAAAAGTGGCGTTAATTCCACAATTATTGTAGAAAATAAGCGTATTACTGTAAACAACAATAGATTAGTTAAGTATAGAAATAATTAATCTGTATTTTAATCTGATGGTACCATAGGATAAAATATATATATTTATAATGTATTCATAGAAATAAAATATTTGTTTATTGTAATAGATTTTAGGTTATACATTGTAAGGGGAAAGGTGTACTGCCATTAACCTCTATTTGCAACATTGCAATAAATGCAGTAGCACGGGTCAAAGATCCTATACATCCGCCCGTCGTCAATGGCAATATATCTTTCCTCAGCAAATTTATATATATTATGTAGTTATTATGAAATAAAATTAGAGTTTTACCTTTAAGTAATTTTATTATTTATTATTATTATTTATTATTATTTTAGAGTAATTTCTTTCAACTCTATCAGTTATTAGTTTCCTACCAGAGCTAATTATTTTCTAACGGTTTCCTCTTTTCTTCTTCTTATCAGTTTCCTGTTTCGTTAGTCGTCGTCGTCGTCGTCGCCAATACAACATAATAATACTTATTACATTAAATAAAATTTAACATTCAAATTATATTTTAAACCGCAAGTGTAAGTCACAACAACAACAGCAACGCTAAATATATATGCCTCCGCCTATGACTATATAAAGGGGAACCAGCATCACCATCATTATGTAAAATAAAAGATAAAACGACTACGACGCTACTGATACAAAGATTCAAACTCGAGCGCAAATACATTAAAAACTAAGGGCGTTTTCAGAACAAAGTTATCCAAAAAGATCTATTGTGTATTTTGTTCCAATATTTTAAAAAAAGAAGTTAAAAGTTGAAATAAAAGTCATTAAAATTATTACAACATTAAGATTATTTTAAGGTCAGCAATTATTTCTTTTAAATAAACATTATTTTAAATTAGCTAACTTTACAGGTCTGAACCTGTTTTTTACTGCCAGGTACCTGTTTTTTATAAGTCACAATGTTTGGGAAGGGTTACAACTGTGTAGATAGATGACGCTCAGCACGAGTATAATACTATTATTATTATTAAAGTAGCTTAGCGAAAGTGTTTAACACTTGAAGTTTATTGTTTAATCGATTTTCTTCTGATATAATGAGCGATCAAAAGCGGGTTGTGTTTAATTTAGACAATAATAAATCCATTATACTTATGGATCTTGATGGTTGGTTCTAAAAAGCAAGAAAATCAGATTGGATGCAGATGGCTAGAGATAGAGCTCGCTTTCATAGAAGAATCAGTGATGTATCATTTATTATAAGTAGTGTTTTAGACAATAATCATCGATCACGTATTTACTATGAAAGGTTTTGTTGCATGTCTATTACTATAAAATAAAGTTTTATTTTCATCACTCTGTATATTATTTTGAGGATACCTAACCTGTTTAGTGTATGGGCTGTTATAAAAGTAGGTGACGCTCAGTTATTTCAATTATTATCAAATTAGAATCGTGCTGAGCGGAAGTGTTATTAATTGCAATATGCCTGTTTCAGTAAAGTATAAGTGCATCAAATGTGGTGGAGATTGCGACCTACCAAACAGAAAATGTTTCACATGTGACTCTAAGGATTATTTTGAGGGTGCTGATGGATCAGAACATGTTCCTAGTTCTTACTTTGATAAAAGTGATTCCAAGTAACTGTTGCTGGCTGTGTTAATTAAAGAATATCTAACTGGTACATCTTACTTAATTTCATTACTTTTTAATATTTTATAATTAAACACAGTGAGGTTTTAAAATACTTTTATTAAGACAAGCGGTCCGCAAATATTCATAGTGGGTGACGTTGTGCGCATCAGCAGGAATGTTGCAGGCACGTCTTCGATAAGGGATACACACCTAATTGGACGACGGAGCTATTTAAAATTGCGTCGGTTAAAATTACGAAGCCGACAACATACCTCTTGGAAGATATGCAGGGACATCCTATAAGAGGCACCTTCTATACAAAGGAACTACAGGAAACCTCCAACCCCGACATCTATCTCTTCAAGAAGGTATTAAGGAGAAGGGGGAGGAAAGTTTTCATTAAATGGCTGGGGCTTGATAAGAAACATAATAGCTGGATCGCGAACACCAATGTCATTTAGTCTGTTCTAGTTCGTCGTCGAGCGAGCAAGTTGTACGTCTTCAAAATAAAAGTGACATTTTTAAGTAAAAATGTCCTATGTAAATGTGGATGATGCTTACAGCAGCAGCAGTAGCAGCAATGGTGATATGAAGGTCGCCGATGAAATTATCGAAAAATCTAATGAACAGTATATGAAAACTGTGGATGAAATTATCGAAAAATATGAAGAAGCTGCACGATGGGAACAGAATTATTTACTAAATAGTGCTTTCCCTCTTAATAACTATATTCAAATCCAGTGTGGTTTAAGTCCGGCTAGATCTTTTAACGCTGCAATAATTATGCGCAATTGTCACTGGCTGCAAAATATCGTTTTCTACCTATGAATGGCTCTCCTGGACATACTGCAACGTTTAAAAACAGATTTTTTCCAAGCACCCATACAAGATTGGTCAGATGAGTATGAACTTGTGACTCATCGCTGTGGGGATTACGCTAGAGTTACCCAATTGGTCTACAAAGATACTAAAAGGTTACATATCACCAAATATAATATGTACATCGAACTTTTCCTATTCGAAGTTGATGGACTGCTAAAGCTTGATACTTGTGTACTTTTTCATAGAATAAGTATGTTAAATTCGTTGGAATTATGAATACTATTATCATGTCTTGTTGCGTTAAAAAATACTACTTTTAATATTAAACTCGTTTATTAAAGAAAATTTGCATATTAACATTTTATCTAATTTCCACAAACGTTGCTAGTCATAGCTCCTTTTCTTCACATCGCCCTGTAAATAATTACCGATATAGGTTGTTCTTGTACCACTCATTTATTCTTTTTTGTTTTGTAATTTAATTTTTTAATTGTATTTATTCCGACCCTCGAGCACTGCAATGGATAGCGCGGGCAATTATTCATATTCAAATTTAAAATATTAGGCAGTTGGCAACCTTCATACCTTTCCCGCTCATTTTTTTTCTCCAAGAGAGACACGAATATACACCTAAGAAAAACAAAACCCAATTTGTCATAGTCGTCAATAGGATTCTTTAAGTAAATTATTGATTGAGTTAGCGTCTTACCTTTAAAACTTCCTTGGAAATAGTTTCGGTAAATCTTTCTATTATCTTATCTCGCCACCTATTGACTAGTGGAAGAACTCAATTTTGAGTAAATGTAGTTCTCGATGCAGGATTTAGAACAAGGATAAGCAAGGTTGCTCGACTTTGTTGGTTAGCAGGAAGACATTCTGTGTGGTAGCAGACAAGCCGTGTTAGATTTTGGTTTTCAATAATCATCTGTTTTGGGATTAATTCTATCGACGTGTATTTAGTGGTTTGTGCGATCTATTTGAGCACATTGATATTTCTTAAGAAAACCACGCCGATTGGGATATTTGGCTACCAGACCGTCTTCAGTTGAAGCATCCTCGTTTAAGAAAACGAGTTCATCTTAAGGAAACCCTTCAACGAAGGTAGGATTGTTTTTAGTTACTTTCTCTTTTAAATGTTCTGTTTATGCAATTTTGTTGATTTATTTCCGCCGAAACCGGCATGTACGGAAAATGTACGACTTATACAGAGTGTTTTATGGTTACTCGTAGGGTTTTCCTGGTTAGCTGTTCGTTAAGTGGATTCCTCGTCTCCAGGTGTGCAGGCACCGTATCATATTGGCGAATCAACCCTTGCTGGCTTCCTTCATCCCTTGGCCGATTCTTGCAGTTCTTTGCAACAAGAGGGTAACTAGCCAACCTAGTGGACCAACATCAGGAGCCTGCCCCAGCGGATTTTCACGCGAGTGGACCTTATTTTAAGCCATTTTTATTGTAATTTTCCGATTTTACATATAAGGAAAAAGTGCATTTGTGCCACATTTATTGCACATTTGGATACAATTTGAATATTTTGTTGGATAAACTTGTACATAGTAATTACACCTTTCCATCCATTTTCTATAACATTTTTTTTTTTTATTGGAGAATTTCTAATGAGGCAGGAGCAACGTAGTTGGCTTGTTATAACCATGTGGCGCCCTAAAAATAATACTTTTTTTATGAGCCTACCCCTTCTCCCCTACAGCTAGTCGGCCAACTATACCTGCTAAGAGTACAAGATATAGTATCTTTTGTAAATCCTTGGGTGTTTTAAGTAAACTTTTGAACATCATTATTACCTACTGATTATTGCCTTGCAACTATTTTACGGTCTGTTTACGCCACAGTCTTAGCTATACTAAGTGAGTTCTCATAAAATTAGTTTAAATTTTGAAGAAATTACTAATAGGTTTTGTGATGTATCTAATGATAGTATATTAATTAATGCTCTACGTGAATATCTTTACTTTTATAAAACTAGTGGTATAGTTAGTATTATATACCATATAATAAATATATAATAAAATGTAATGTTAAGAGTATTGTCTTTTATTTTTTTCCCAACACATCACATTTATGCCACGATGTCGCGTTTATGTCACGTTTATGTCACGTTTATGTCGCGTTTATGTCACGTTTATGTCACATTTGTCACATTTATGTCACGATATCACGTTTATGTCACATTTAAGTCACGTTTTCACGTTTATGTCACGTTTTCACGTTTATGTCACGTTTGACACGATGTCAAATTTATGTCACGTTTATGTCACAGTTATCCGTTTTTATGTCAGAATTTCCCGCCTAATTTTAAATCTCATCAAATAAATTTACCGCCTAATCTTAAATCTCACCAGTTTGAATTTAACGCCTAATGTTAAATGTTCTACCAATTTGAATTTACCGCCATTTCTGTCACTTTGAATATCCCTCCTAATTTTAAATCTCACCAGTTTAAATTTACCATCACTATTTCCAGCGCAAGCCCATATATTACCCATTCATATTACCACAGAATATATAGCTAACGCTACAGAAGGCTCGTCAAGAGGTGTTTAAATGTAGTCCCCGAAAAGAAGCCGGCTCCAAAAGCCAGCTTCTTTCAAACTGCGCATGTACAGTAGAAAGAGTAAGTTTAGCTATTAGCTCGTAGGTCACGCCACAGGCGCGTCGATTTTAGCGCGCAATTCAGAAAGCGTTGCCAAATGTAAATTTTACGAAAGTTATTAGAATATTATACCTAAATAATAAAAAGTATTAAATAACAATAATAATATGTATTCTTACACATGAGTGTTTACAGTAATTGTAATTAAAAATAAGGTAGACACATATGTAAATAAATAGGCACGCAAAAATTGTAAATTGTGTTAGAATAATAATAATACATCAATAACAATTTGAGAAAACGTAATTTCATATTTCAATAAATGAAAGGCATTTCCGCAAATTAAACATATTAAAAAAATAATGAACATAAAAAACTCCTTTTTGTTATATATAAAAAATTACCTGTTTACAATTTTTTCTAATTTTGAAGAGGGCGATATCATAAATATATCTAATACAATGATAATATATATAATAAAAATCCTTTTTGTCTTTATCCAAAATATAGATTTTTCTTTAGTTTTGTTGGGTTTTTGCCACACTTCTGAAAAAATAATAAAGATTAATTAAATAAGCCCTTGCGCCAAACGGAACAGTCAAGGTAAACAAATTTTAAACTGATATTTCTAACTCGCCGAATGAATGAGCTTATTTATGAAAACATATTCTGTACCGCAAGTATAAGCTTATTCACACGTCGCACAATACATACAATTCAATTCAATTTCTTGAAAACCGTAGCACATAGCAAAGTAAATTTTAAAATTTTGCCTAAATTTGCCTCGGTATAGTTATAGATCAATTTTTAATAATTAATATAGTCGCATACTAACATGTTTAATGCATAAATTTACTGGTACGACTTTGAAACAAATTTTTTCGAAAAGGCTTTAACTTATCAAAAATTGGTGTGTACCATTAGAAGCGCTATAGTTTTTTTATATAGGTTGTAAAAGAATTATGAACATTAGTAAAATCGCTGTTTTACAACTGCGATGTAATAAAAAACATAATTATTGTCAAATAAAATCCAAGCATCCATAATTTGATTTTAAGTTCGGCCCTACTGAAAAAAGTTGTATATTTTAAATTATGGTAAACGTTCAAGCTTAAAAAAATGAACTACCAATAAGCGAGTTAGCGAGGCGATTTTACTCCACTATTAAATTCATAAACGCAACACACTTTATAAAGACGGCGATATATGGCAACACAGGCAGCGGTCGTCAAGGAAACGAACGCGCTACGCTCCTTCTTTCGAACAGCGCATATTTCTGAGTTTTAAAATTTTAACAAATACGTATCGTTGCGCCATCTGTCAACAACCTCAGGCCCTATACCCTAATATGTCCCCATGAGAGTTCTGTTGCGTAGCTATATTTTCTGTGATATTACTCATCAACTATACGATGCGATGGTCTAGCGCTAACGTACACGCTTTGCACTCTAGAGGTCCGTGGTTCAATTCCCAGCGCTACCAGTTTTTTTTTCATACATATTTCTAAATACTTTATATCATTAATAGAGTTATTGTTATAGCTTAGACTGCTTGGTGGGGGACGCCTTCAAGCGCTCTCTGATTCATATATTACGCAGTTACTGTAACATTTTGTTAATAGTCATAGTGGTCTTGTGGTAACGCGTCTGCTTTGCATGCGAGAGGTCCCGGATTCAAATCACACACAGAGTAAAGTTTTTTTTTCATTTAAATAACAACGTCGATGAGGAACCAATCAAATCAGTTTTCAAATTTAGTTATTAGCAAAGAAACAGAAAGTCCTTTAAACTTCCAGCTAAATCCCACTTCTGACACCACATTGTCACGGATTTCCTACCCGACTTTTTCTTTTAAAAAAAACAATCCGTTAATTAATTACTTATCTTTATTAACTACTCTGTACACTACTGAATACTAATTACAACTCAACTAAGCACTATTTCACTTTGAAACTCCAGGTAATTTCCAACTAAACACTCCAATTCAAGACTGTAATTCAAGACTGACTGACTCGGTCGTTTATTCTTCTTTTATAGACCAAACGAATATTCCAGGTATTTTCTAACATTTCTAGATCCATTTTCCGAACGACTCTCGAACGCTTCTCGTCGTTTCTCAGATTTTCCAGTTGCACGTCGATACACGGCATTATTTGTTTGTTTACCAGAATCGCGTATGAGCGATCGGGGCAATCAAGCGTTTCGCGATACCCCAGTAGTCGAATTGGGTGCGAGCGGGGCAAATTCTGTGACAATAATTTATAAATTTATTGTATAGATTGAGATCAATTTTATTAAGTTGAGTCATCTTAAGTCTAGAAGAGGTAGGTACAAGATTCTACCACCGCCTGGTATAATTATAATTATACCTATACGCATGTGAAGATAGGTTATTCATATTTTTTTGTATGATTAGTAGGTTTTCCAATATAAATATGCCAAGGCATGGGTAAAATCTTGTACTTCTTAAAGAGTGGTCTGCAACGCGTTCCATATGGAGCAGAGTCTATAATTCTGACTGCTGCATTTTGTAAATGAAAATTTTTTAGTGCTGTCGATGCATTGCCCCAAAGTACAATGGCATACGACAGCACGCTGTGCAGCAAGGCAAAGTAGACTATTCTCATGGCATTGCTATCTAAGCATGATCTCAGTTGACGCATAACTAAAAACTTTGTGGAAAGTTTTGCAGAGACACACACCAAGCAAGCGCACTGGCTCCGATTTATCCACCCAGCGATCAGAAATAAACACATAAATTTTTAGTTTTCAACTCATTCAGTTTTAGTTTATTTGTATCAAACCATATTTTAGCCCTATCAAGACGTTCCTGAATCAAAGCCGGATCACTTTTGGTGAACAGCGTTGTATCATCTGCAAAAAGTACGCAATTTATATTACCCAATGATGAAGGAAGATCATTAATATATAATAGAAATAGTAAAGGTCCCAAGACAGATCCTTGTGGGACACCACAGGATATATCCTTCAAACCAGACACGTTGCCATTGAAACTAACAAACTGAGACCGATTAAATTTTTGACATTCCCCCGTATGCCATAATGTTCCAAATTCAAAAGAAGAATCTCTGTATTAACGCAATCAAACGCTTTAGTCAAGTCACACAGTACTCCGTGAGTAGGGACTCCTTCCTCTAAACCCTCAACTATATTGTCCAATAACTCTAACAAAGCCTTGACTGTAGACACCTCTACAAAAACCAAACTGTGACATAGAAATTATGTTTCTGGTATCGAAATAAACAGTAAGTCTCCTTGATTATAATTTCAAAGATTTTTGAGATGATCGGTACAATTGCAATCGGTCTGTAATTATCCGGTAAATCTACATGTCCTTACTTAAATATGGGAATGATTTTACTTATTTTCAAGTCTTTGGGCCAAAAACATTCTATAAGACATTTGTTAAAAAGATCTGAAAGGGGCATAACAAGATGATCAATGGAAGCCTTAATGACATGACTATTGAGTTCGTAAAAATCCAAACAACTTGAGTTTTTTAGTTTTAAGATTGCTTCCTTAACGTCAGATTCTAGCAATAATAATAATGATAATGATAATGATAATGATAATGATAATGATAATGATAATGATAATGATAATGATAATGATAATGATAATGATAATGATAATGATAATGATAATTAGTAATAATAAAACTAATAGTAATAGTAATATTAATAGCAATAGTAATATCAATAGTAATAGTAATAGTGATAGTGATAGTGATAGTGACAGTGACAGTGACAGTGACAGTGACAGTGACAGTCACGGTAACGGTAACGATAATGGTAATAGTAACAGTAACAGTAACAGTAATAGCAATAGCAATAGTAATAGATAGATAGATAAACTTTATTGACATTCAGGTACAAAAAGTGGCACATTTATAGTGATAACATGGGGTGAGTATTGTTCATAAAAGATAAAAATTCATCTACAGAATAAAAACAATGTGTTACAACAAAAGATTTAGTAAATTTCCGCAAGATATTAAGACATATTTTTAATCTGTTTCTGTTTAAAAAAATTATCAAGTTTATTATACAAATTTATTGCAGGTTTGTTACGCTTAGTTAAAGTGATCCTAGAAAAAGATTGAACCAGATTTCCAGCATGCCTATTATTATACTGATGAATATCAGAATGAGTGTTTGTGGAGATAACTCACTCCACAGATGCTCTGCTACCAATATTCGTGGATATAACTCAACCCAACCACGCTCTGCTACCAATGTTCGTGGAGATAACTAAATAACTTTCCACTAACAACGTTTACCTTTATTTTTCTCTTTACAAAAGCAGAATTGACAGTTTTTCTAGATTCTTATTTCTATATATGACAGACACACACTTAATTATTTTTTTTTTACAAGTACACAAGTACGAGTACTAACAAGATTACTAATTACATGATTACTAATTCCAACATGCCCCCCAGCTTGAAAGGGCTAGAAAACTTTCAAAACATGAGCTATTAAAAAAACAATGATCACTCTTGTTTATGGCTCGAAATCTTAACTATAAACTAAGCACAGTCACTAACACACAACACTTAGCTAAGAGCTTAACAGTTAGTCCTCATCAATAGGTAAAGGGCATATCTTCGAAAATGATCGCCTGATGATCCCGTTTTGAGTACGGACTGTTGCCACTCGTGACACTCCGTCCTTCCCAGGGTGCATCTCCTCTACTCTGCCCATTTTCCATCTTAAAGGTGGTTGATTATCCTCCTTTATTAAGACTAGGGTTCCCTTTAGCAATTTGTCATGGTTAGTACGCCATTTTGACCTGGTCTGGAGCTCTGAAACATACTCTTTACTCCAACGACTCCACAAATGCTGAACGACTTGCTGCATATGCTTATATACGGACAGGCGGCCAACAGGAACGGTAGATACGTCATGCTCTGGAACGGCTGTTAGCGGTCGGCCCACAAGAAAATGCGCAGGGGTCAAGGGGTTTAAGTCTTCCGGTGAATTGGAGAGAGCAGTCAACGGTCTAGAACTGAGGATTGCTTCTACCTGAACCAAGATCTTATAAAACTGCTCAAATGTAAAGTGAACGTCTTTCATTATTCGTTTCAAATGAAACTTTACGCTTTTAACCCCCGCTTCCCATAGTCCTCCAAAATGAGGAGAATGAGGAGGGATAAATTTCCACTCAATTCCCTCCTTATGTGCAGAAAACTCTATATCATTACTATTTGAACTGAAAAAATAGCTAAGTTCACGTAACTCATGAGACGCGGCCACATAATTTGTCCCATTGTCACTATATATTAGACTACATTTACCACGTCTAGAAACAAATCTACGCAATGCAGCCATAAATGCATCTTTAGTTAATTCATGAACCAGCTCAAGATTAATAGCTTTTACACTAAAACATACAAATAAGCATATATATGACTTTGACAACCGAAATCCCCTACCAGCCTTATTTTTAATACTAAATGGTCCTGTGTAATCAACGCCTGTGACCTCAAATGGGTATCTTGGACTAAGACGAAGCTCAGGTAAGGGAGCCATAATTGGTGTTATTGCATTGGCTTTAAAACGGTAACATGTAATGCACTGATTGATTACCTTAGTGCACAAAGGGTTACCAGCTACAATACTAAATTCTTCCCTAATATTAGCTAAGACATGCCTCGGTCCTGTAAATTCTTTCCATCGCTTTTTTATCGGTAGGGGCACAGGTTCATCCCAAGATAATTTTTCAAGCCAAAGCTTTTGCAATAGAATTTTGACACCGATTACGCAAGGACCAATCAATCCCAACGGATAAAAAATTCTAGATATTTCTGAAAGCATTACTCTTTTTGTTATTTCTAAATCATTACAAGTCCGCGCGATTTTGTATTGTAAAAGATCGGAACATGGGCACCAAATAATGCCTAACGTTTTTGCATTTTCCTGCTCTCCAAACTCAATAACCTTATTATCTGAACATTCATCATAGACATGTTTAAGTACTTCACGATCATTTGAATAAAATTTCCTCAACTCAAAACATCCCTGCTTTAATATATCAGATACACCCTTACAAATGTTCACGGCATCGTTTATCGCATCGGCGCCGGTTAATAAGTCGTCAACGTAAAAGTCGGATTTGATAATTCGAACTAAGTCCGGATGACTAGCACTATTTTCTAATGCAGATTCCTTTGTCATTTGTTCCAGGTTGGATAATGCACGAACATGGTTTTGTACTAGCAACCTATCGCTATTATACCTTTCTAACAGTGCATTCCATGCTACTTCATAATTAGCATCAGACAATTCAAGAGCTTTTATAATCTGAGCTGCGTCTCCGTCCAAACTAGCTCGAAGGTAGTGAAACTTTTGTTCACCTGTCAAAGAAGCATTTTTATGTATTAAGGATTGAAAAGTATCACGGAATTCAAGCCAATTATGATATGAACCAGTATACTTAGGCAAGGAAATTGTCGGCAAACCTATATTTGATAATTGATAACTTGTATCGATTTGAGTTTGACTAATAGAACTTTGAGAAGAAGCGATTTGAGGGGACCTTTCATGATCATTTATAATTTTACGTGCCAAAGCTATATTTGAAAAATAGCTATTCTCAAATAACTCTCTTTCTTTTAGTTGGTTTTCTAACTCATTGGAATCGTCAATACATTCCTCTAATTCCGATTGAAACTGATCGAAGTTCACTTTACAATCCTCTATAGCAGTAACCCTTTCTTTTAATTCAAATACATCTAATTCAATTAATTCTTTTGATTCGTAACCCAGCAACAAATTTTACAAACAATGTCAATATAGCTTTGCAAGTACCTCTCTTTTTAACTAACTGGGCTAAATCCATGTTTAATTAATATTTTTCAATTTTCTTACGTGTCTATACACGCGAAACAATGCAACCCACTTACTACAATAAAGCAACCTTTATCTAGACCGCGACGCAAGGATACTCTACAATTTGGGAGCTGCGCCGATCAACATTCAGTGGACCGCTACAGCTTACCTCGTTTCTTCTCGCGCTGCCGCCTATAAGTCGTTCAGATTCTAGCTGCTTGCCTGGTTCGCTTCTCTAGCACGCACCTGCACCTCGGCTCCTTACTGCGTCCAACGTGGCAAAAATACCTATGTATGCCTCGGCTCCTTGTCCGGTCACGTTCAGGGGACGCTGCTTAGCTTTGTGCCCTTTTCAACGGTGGTACTTTTTCCAGTCACCACAACAAACAGCAAAACCACGCTCTGCTACCAATGTTTGTGGAGATAACTCAACCCACAGATGCTCTGCTACCAATATTCGTGGATATAACTCAACCCAACCACGCTCTGCTACCAATGTTCGTGGAGATAACTAAATAACTTTCCACTAACAACGTTTACTTTAATTTTTCTCTTTACAAAAGCAGAATTGACAGTTTTCTAGATTCTTATTTCTATATATGACAGACACACACTTAATTAATTTTTATATTACAAGTACACAAGTACGAGTACTAACAAGATTACTAATTACATGATTACTAATTCCAACAATGAGACTGAAGATTACATAAACTAGAATGTACAAGTTGAAGTGAATCAAGTAAATATAGACATGCCAAAGGTAGAATCTTAAATTTAAGAAATATCTTCTTACTGGGTGTCAAAGTAGAGTCACCCAGTAAGAGTGGCAAGAAGACGAACAGCTGCTTTTTAAATTACAAAAACTTTATGTGAGCCACCAGAGTTACTCCACAGTTGCACACAATAGCTTAACTGACTACGAACTAAGGAAAAGTAAACCGTCTTCATCACACTGTTAGAAACAAAGGGTCTTAACTGCCTCATGAAAAATATCTGCGTGGCAAGCTTTGAGCAGTCTATTGACATGAGGCAGCCAAGTCAATCCACCATCAAGAGTAATCCCTAATAAGTTCACTGGGTCAGACATTTCAGATCTTTTGCTAGCTGTAAAAGTTATAGTTAGTTTTATTAATATTTAATTTTAAGTTGTTTGCTGAAAACCATTAATTTTCAAGATCGAGACTATGTCTAAATGTACCACAGCAAAGTACAGTACAGCAATTAAACGTGCTCCTACAAAAAGCAGTGGTGTCTTTAATAAAATAAATCCAATGAATGAATGATTCTGATTTCTTAAATAGTAAATTTTTTATTTATTTTTTTATACATATATTTTTTTATAATTTTAGTGCAAATAATTTTTTTTATAATTTTTATTTCATATATTTTTGTTTGTAATACGCAATTTCACATAAAACCTGATACTAATTATTGGAACTCAATTTTAGCCTAAAAAATTCAATCGAAGTGAATAAGATATATACAGGGTTGGAAAACGGTGATGGTTCATCTGCCGTTACATGAGAGCGACAAAGTAAAGTGTAGAAATTCGTGCGATAGACAAGGATGGCTATAGGAAAACGTTTTATAAATTAGAATAACATCTGAGCAGTCACTCCCCCTTTTATTTGTTTTGAATGGCGAAACGGGCGGTGACTCTTTAGATTTTAAAACGTCGTCAATATAGTCATCCTTGTCTATCGCACGGATTTCTATACTTTACTTTGTCGCTCTCATGTAACGGTAGATAGATCATCAGCGTTCTCCAACCCTGTATAAGAGTAACTGCAAGTAGTCAGCCGTCAGTATTTTGAGAGCAGCAACATCCGCAACACGGTCGGAAGAGATTGCAGCTGTTAGTGATGAAGTTGTTAATAAATTCCAGTGAAAACGTTACTGAAAACTGGATATAACCCCAAGGAGAGAGATAATTGGATAAAGCAGTAAATCAAAGTAAAATCTCATTATAGACTTTGCAATAAGGCAATAATTCGGAATGATGATTTATCTGTAGGTGCATTACGAAAATTGCAAACAAGTATACGTCATTTAACAAGATTTAAAAATATAATTGAAAAGGAAAGCTACACCGGAGGATCACTGAAACACTAGCATATTAATAAAGTGGGAGGAATTAGTATCAGTTTTTAAGATTAGAGTTCGCACTGGGATAATTATTAATTTGGATCATACAAATTTGAATAATTTTTTTCAAGATGCTTTTTATTTTTTCAAAATCAGAATAATAAATACTATTAAAAAATGCCTGTCTTTAAAGTTAAAACTTGTTTCTGTGCAGAGTTTGTAAGGAAATCAGCTGATAATGAAATTATCGAAAAAAGATGTTAACACTAAAAATAAAATTATTGATGCAGGAACGGATTTGAAGCAATGGTTTAACATTAATGTCAAAGATTGTATTTTTAATGATCTATCTGAATTTGCAAAATCAGGAAGTGGTTGGGCTTCAAATGAAATTTGTAATTTGGAAGTTAATATAAATAAATACGAATGGGAAATGGGGCAGGCTCATCCTACATTCGACTGCCTGAAAAAATGTTAAAAATGAGAGCTTGCATGTCGAAAACATGTACGATGAGGTGTGCTTGCTTGAGCTATAATTAGTGCCATTTATATTGCAGATGTAAATTCAGATAGAGTTTTTTCATATCCTCATTATGATGTGCTAAATTTGAAAGACATTGAGTTTCCCATGACACTACAACAAATTTCTACATTTGAATAAAATAATATTCCGGTTAATGTATTTGGCTTGGAAATAAATATCAAATCAAAATTTTTCTGTAGTTCCCATCCGCTTAACTAAGCGTAAACTGGAAACACATCTCAATTTATTGATGATTTAAAATAAATACGTTCCTAAAATTAATGAATTTGAAAATATTCCTCTGGTAGAGGAGGGGGAGGTGAAGGAAATTAAATACCAATACTGCTACATTAAAGATTTATCCCGACTTAAATTATCAGCTCTCTAGTCATAAAAAAAATGTTGTGTTTAAATTATTTTTGTTCGGAGGATAAGTTAAATAATCATATTGAGTATTGTGAAAAACTTAACGATTGCAAAATTGAATTTCCTAGAGAACAATATATTACATTCACAAATTTCGTTCACAAGGAAATGGTTTCGTTTATCATTTATGCAGATTTTGAATCCATGCTTGAGCCATTCAATGATGTAGGAAAAAAACTAAAGCTGCCAGAAGTATCCGATATCAAAAACATGTAGCCTACAGTGCAGGGTATTATTTAAAATGTAGTTATAACAATGACTGGTCATATTATAAAAGTACTCGAGGTTTAGACTGTATGTCTTGGTTTGAGGAGGAATTACATAATATTGCTCAATTTGTATCTTCCAAGTTAAAACACATGGAGCCCATGAACGTAGAAGTTAGTTTACGGGATGCCAGTAAAACGCGTCATATTTGTGAGAAGGAATTTAAGGAAACAGATAAAATCGTTAGGGATCATTGCCACTTCACATTAAATTTTAGGGCATAATAAATGTAATTTAAATTATAAGTTCTTTTGTAAATCCAGTAGAATTTCATAAATTAAAATTTAGATTTATTTTCTCCTTTAGATTCATGGGTTCCCCATTAGATGTCTTTTAATGTATCAATGACGCCAGCAGCAGACAACTTTGAGAATCTTAGAAACGAATTTTTTTACGACTACATAGCTTAGAAAAGTTAAACGAAACTCAACTACCAGACATTAAACTTAAGGGTTAAGAGGCATATTATACACATGCGCAAACCGTTTGGAAAAATTTTAATTTAAGAGCTCTAGGGGATTATAAAGATTTATATATGAAAACCGGTATTATGCTTTTAACATGTATTTTCAAAACCTTTTGTGAGACTTGTCACAAGGCATACGGTCTAGATCCTGCATACTATTATATAATTCCAGTATATACCTGGGACTGTATGCTGAAATATACAGGGTGCAGACTAGAAACTGTTCAGGATGTAGATAGATGTATTGAACTGAAAAAGTCAATATATTTTTTAATAAACCTTTGTATATAGAAATGGCAATGACATTTCTAAAATGTACCGATATGAATTTCACTATGACTATATGCTGGAAAAATTCCCAATAGAAAAATGTAAACTGTTATATACTGACAGTTTGGTTTACGAACTTCAGTGCAATGATATGTATGAGGAGGTAATTACGATATCCATCGTTTCGATACGTAGCGATTACCCAAAAGAAAACACATGGAATATTGCCCTAGTAAATAAAAAAATCTGCGGTTTAATGAAAGATGAGAACAAAGGAAAGGTATTGACCCACTTTATCGGTTTACGTTCTAAACAGTACACATATAAAGTTGAGTCTAACAAAGAAGTGAAGAAACCAAAGGTGTACAATCTAATGTTGGAAAAACAACATCAGTTTTGAGGATTACCTCAACTGACTAAAGAAATTTACTGAGAAAATTCCTCAGGAAGAGTGTTTGCAAAACAAAACTCAGCACTGTATGCAATCAAAGTTACATGAAGTATACAGCATTGAACAAACAAAGATAGCTTTAAATCCTTTTGACGATAAGCGATATATTCTTCCTGGGATCCAGTAATCACCTTGTATTTAGAATTTTTAATGTCTAAAGCATTTTTACATATATAGATTTTCCCGTGTTGTGCAGCCTCACGATATTGACCACTGATTTTATCAATTTCTTCCCAGTAATTGAAATTCTCCACTGAGGAAGCTGCAGGACTTGCTGGACTGGAAGTCATGATTTGCAGTTCTCTCCATCAAAACACATAAAACTAATGAGTAACACCTGTGATCATCTCCCTTTTATATCTTGCTCAATTTTCAAAGAAATGTAAACATTCTGATTTTCTCCAATCTATACGAATTATCCATGATAAACAATGCAATTTCAATGATTTCAAGGGGTATAACACATTTCATCATTAAAATACATGTAAAACAGAGAACAGGTTGAAGAAGGTTATCAGCATCGATCCAGCTATAGTGAGATGCGTCGAAATTTAACCATTTTACGTAAACTTTTTTCCCGCATTTACGTAACATTTACGTAACACCTTTTCTACGAGGTATATATCGGGAGTGTTTGTTTTCTGGAGCTCTTCTTCGTAGAATCACCCATTAATAGGTTTACCGTAACTTCAACAAATAAGTTGTAGGATTGGTAATTCGAACATTTGCTATTTTAAATAATTTCGAGGTCCACATACGCGTGTATCCTTTGGTAAACACATGCTTATTCTTACTCACTCATAAAATATCTCCAGTCTTGTATCTTCTCGGTGCTGCCAACTTAACATGACTATACGTTGATCTTAAAATTTGTTTTTCGTTGTCCTTGTTTACATCGTTGGGTTTCATTCCAATAGTTCGATGACGTCGATTATTATATTCCTTAACGACATCAACGAGTAATCTATCCATTTGTATGAGCCGTTTAAACTAAAGTATTTGTATAACCTCTACTTTAATGTTCTTATTACTCTTTTAACTATAGCTGCTTTCTACACAGTATGTGCTGTAGTGGTTTACGTTATATTTTTTCATCAAGTTTTTGACGTATACATTGTAAAATTCAGCAGCCTGATCTGTATTTAAATTATTGCAACTTAACTTGCTCTCGTTGAAAATCGCATCCATTGTATCTGTAACTTCAGGTCCGGTCTTATTTCTTAATACATACGAATTTTGAAGTCTATTACAAGCATCCTTATATATTAAAATCCGTTGTTTTTTCTCTCTCGCGAAAAAGTGGCAAAGTGTCCGGGTAAAGGCTTTTTTCGCGAGCCGCGCAGCGGCGAACCCGGGTGCGCGGAGTCGAGTTCGGTCCTTGGGTCGTCTGTTAGGCGTATTTTCCTGAGTTCGTTTTACTCTTTTCCGGGCGAATTTTGCGTTTTTCCGGAGGTCCGCGGCCGCCACTTTTCGATTTTCGCGAGGATTTCGCGAAAAAAAGAGATAGATAACGTCAGTCGGATATGGGTAGACGTCAAACTATTTCGGATTCGATATTTTCGTATTTTCCCGCATTCATTTCCATAAAGCCCTATCGAAACGTAAACTTTGAACTTTCTACCATGTGTCGTGTGCCTCAGATCTAGGTTTAAAATTCGATTTTATAGTGAATATAACGAAAGTTTGACTCAATTACACGTTCGGCGGTATTCGCATTCGCTCGGCAGCCAGCCGTCCTAAACGTCAAACGGCTAGCCGGACGGTGCACGGCCTGTGACTGTGACTCAAAAAAGCTCGATGTACGGGGTGACGAGAAAAAATAAAAATTACAGATTCGAGGAAATTTTCGGTTTTTTTCGCTTCGGAGGGGTTGTCTGACGTGCGAAAGACCATTTTATATAAGTGTTGGAAAAATGTCGAACATTAAAAAAATTTCAAAATTAAGGGAACTGAAAATTTTTTTGGTACGAAACTTCCGTCGGGGGTCTCTTACCGCACTAACTATCGAAAAAAATACGGGGTGTTTAAAAAAACCGAACCACTCCCTAAAAATCCTCAATATTCGTGGAATTAAAAATTAGTTTTGGTTTCTGATGAAACTTTTTACAATAGTTTGTAAAAAAACTATAAAAAATATATACTTAGGTATTATTATGTATATAAATACATACTTATGAAAAAATACAGGGTATAAAATAAAGAACCGTTCTCTAGATCCACAAAATTTATGGAATTTTTTTTTTATGAAACTTTTCACGATTGTAAAAAAATTATACTAATGAGAAAATACAGGGTGCTTAACGAAACCAAACCATTCTATAGGAATCCTAACAATTCATGGAATATTTTTTTATGAATCTTTTCACAATGGTCTGTAAGAAAACTATACTAATTAAAAAACTACTGGGTGTTTAAGAACACTGAACCAATATTGAAACTCCCAAAATTCATGGAAAAATTTTTTTTATTTATTAAACTTCCATCAAGGATTTATTATGACACTCACTAACGAAACAAATAGAGAGTGTTTAATAATAACGAACCATTCTCTAAAAATCCTCAAAATTCATGGAATTAAAAAATTCTTTTTGATGAAACTTTATACAATGTTCTGTAGGAAAAATAGACTAAAGAAGAAATACAGAGTGTTTAAAAATAACGAACCATTCTCTAAAAATCCTCAAAATTCATGGAATTAAAAAATTCTTTTTGATGAAACGTTTCACAATAGTTTGTAAAAACTATACTAATGAAAAATACAGGAGGTTTAAAAACCGAACCATTCTCTAAAAATCAACAAAATTAATGGAATTAAAAATTCTTTTGATTAAACTTTTACAATGTTCTGTAGGAAAAATATACTAATGAAAAATACGGGGTGTTTAAAAATAACGAACCGTTCCCTAAAAATCCTGAAAATTCGTGGATTTAAATTTTTTTTTTTTATTTATGATGAAAATTTTTACAGTATTTTGTAAAAAAACAAAAAAAATATATACTTTGGTATTATTATGTATATAAATACATACGTATGAAAAAATACAGGGTGTAAAATAAAGAACCATTCTCTAGATCCACAAAATTTATGGAATTTATTTTTTTTATGAAACTTTTCACGATTGTAAAAAAAGTATACTAATGAAAAAATACGGGGTGTTTAGCAAAACCAAACCATTCTCTAAGAATCCTCACAATTCATGGAATATTTTCTTATGAACCTTTTCACAATGGTCTGTAAGAAAACTATACTAATTAAAAAACTACTGGGTGTTTAAAATCACTGAACCATTCTCTAGAAACCTTCATGGAAGTATAATATTCTTTTGATGAAACTTTTAACAATGGTCTATATGGAAACTATTTTAATGAAAACAATACAGGGTGTTTAAGACAACTGAATCAATATTGAAACTTCCAAAATTCATGGAATAATTTTTTTTTTGCTTCGGATGGGTTGTCGGATGTACGAAAGACCGTTTTATATACGTCTTGGAAAAATGTTGAACGTTAAAAAAATCTCAAAATTAAGAGAACTGACAATTTTTTTTACTCAACTTCCATCGGGGGTCTCTTAACGCACTAATTATCGAAAAAATACAGGGTATTTAAAAAAACGAACCCTACCCAAGAAAGGTCAAGTCGGCGATAGCCGACTTGCCACCTTTCTAGTATATCTTAAATTCCGATTGTCCTTGGCATAATTACCCATTTCGGCTAAATCTGCTTGCCACCAGTTGTCTATGCCTTTTATGACTGTGCACCTGAGCTTGTATTTTTTGCGCGCAGGCTTATGCAGTTCGTTAACTAATTTATTTTTTTTCCTTTGAATTCTTCATCCTGCTCATGCGTGCTAGCTATAACGATGTTGTACAAATTAATTAACCGATAGAAAATCAACAGACGCTTTTATAATAATTGTATGCCTCTCACTATTTTGTTCTGTTGAGCCCCGTGTCAATTCTGTTCACTACGCCAGACAGAGAGTTAATATGTGAATGTAGCGGCCTTATCAGTATTAAATTTTTGTCAACCTACTTTTTATTAACAGCGCTATCATCTTCTATGATCGACTAAACATTATATAATTTCAACTTTTCAATATCGATGTTTTCATCTGCGGTAAAAATTAATCCCCGATGACGTGACGAAACCATCTGCTGATTTCACCACCACTCCGAGCTAATGTAGACCGTCTGAACTTATTGGGACTCATAATTATAATGATCGATGTAGTTGTCGATCATAGTGTAATAGATAACTCCGGCTTTGCGTAGTTCGTTAACATTACCTAAAATCTAATTATCGTGAGAATCGGTATTTCCAGCCTCCTTGGATACAATTGTTTTAGCATATTAACAAGCTCGTATATATCATTCCAATAGATGTATTCAATGGGCTTTTCATTGTAAATCATATTGTTTATCCCCGACCTACTACGTGATTTGGTTGATTTCATCTTTGATGTATCACTGCTCTTAAATAATAGCGCCTCATACACGGGCGGATTATCCGTACAGTTCTGATACGTAGAAATTTGATTCGACAGATCCAGATCGGACGAACTAAATCTTTTCTTGTCCATTGATTAACATACTAAGCACGCGTGCCAGATCTGCATGCATGATTTGAGGTATCAAATCCGTCCGTTAGTGGTGTAAAATTCTACATTTCAGACAAATCTGATCTGGCGCGTGGTCTTTTAGATGCACTAAAAGATTTGGCTAGCAGAGGCAGATTTTAGTGATAAGTAAGTGTTTAAAATATTTGTGCAAAGCAAGAAACGGAGAGCTATTGCTTGTACTGGCATTATAGTGGTTTCAGAATATATACGCAAAAAAGGAATAAGAAGAAAATGGGTGAAGAATTGGTTATCGCGACGAAACGATTTTAGCCATATGTCATTTTTGAGAGAGCTGCGAACAACTGATCCAAATGATTTTCGCAATTATTTACGAATGGACGAAAATACATTTAACCTTCTATTAAACCTTGTTGGAGAACATTTGCAGAAACAGAATACAGTAATGCGACAAGCAATTCCTTCCGAAGAACGACTAATTGCCACTCTTCGGTTTCTGGCAACTGGCAGATCGTACGAAGACTTGAAATTTTCTACCTGCATTGCAGCTCAAACATTGGGGCAAGTCATACCAGAAACCTGTCAAGTAATATATAATGTATTAAAAGAAAAATATATGAAGGTAAGAAATAAACTTTAATTAGAAAAATTGCGAAAAGAATACCAACTACAATTTTTAAGTAAATCAGAAAGGTAAATGTTCAATTATTATATCAAAAATTCAAAGATTATACAATCTGGTCGCATTGACGTAAAAATCACTTAAGTCTGTAGAATTGGAACTGCTTTCAGCAGAAGATGTGGGTCTTGCGTGACCAGGAGGAATGGCAGCAGGCATCTCCGCGACAACTGTTGTTCGTGTTAACTCATTGAACAAGCCTTTTGTAATTATTTGATTGATTAATGACTCGGATAAATATGCTTGTTCTGATGACATCTTCTTTAGTTTCGCCGCGATATTTATAGCAATCGCCGTGAATTCATCAACCTCTTCTTTTTGTAATAAAGCGGTGGAACAGACATTCATGGATTTCTTTAATTCTGTCGCATGGTCGTTTGCCTTTCTTTTTTGCGACGGGATTCTACTGGAAGATGTAGTTGGTGTCTTAAAAACCTACAAATAAATGTATACTTTTAGTGCCTACAAGTTCATACAAATCTGTTCCTCTTTTCCAAAGAAGAACATCATGCTAAACATTGTTATAATCAGACATCACTTAGGAGGATGGCTTGATGCAAATGTAATTTTTGAATTCTTTCGTTTTATAGTTTCCGAGTAATAAACAAGAATGGAGAGAAATTACGCAAGGTTTCAAAAATCGTTGGCAGATGATAAATTGCGGAGGAGCACTGGACGGAAAACATATTAGGATTGAACGTCCGCCTTTATCAGGAGCTCAATATTATAATTACAAAAACTTTTATAGTATTGTGCTGATGGCATTAGTTAATTCCAACTACGAATTCGTGTACGTTGATGTAGGGAAGCAAGGAAGATTATCTGATGGTGGAGTTATATCGTTAACAAAGTTTTACTTGTTAGTAAGGGACGAACTCCAATTCCCAAATAACGATAAAAACGATGAAAAACTGAATTTTGTCATAATTGGAGATGAAGCTATTGCTCTACATGAACACATTTTAAAGCCGTTTTCTCAGAGAAATTTGACCAATGAAAGACGTTTATTTATAATTACCGGATTTCCAGATGTCGAAATGTAGTTGAGAACGCTTTCGGTTTGATGGCATCTCGGTTTAGAATTCTACACACAAAAATAAGCATTGATCCCCAAAAAGCGATATATATTATTTTAGCAATCTGTATGCTACATAATTTTTTAAGAAAAATCTGTACATCTTATATAACTCCGTCATCAGTAGACGTTGAAGATCTTATTAATCGCAAAATTATTGAAGGAGATTGGAGAAGAGATACGCATAACAGCCTTGTTCCACTTCAGCCAAATCCAACGAAAAATGTTCCACTGGAAGCAATAAATAATCGACAAAAATATTTGGAATATTTTAATGGAGTCGGAGAAGTGGAGTGGCAGCATAATATGATTCTACAAGGAAGGGCTTAAATATTTTTTTGATTTCTTCATGTTGACGTAATTATATTTCAGTAATATATTAATTTACTTACTTGTCCATTTCTTTCTGATTTACAGTTTATATTTTCTTGCACATTCACTTCTGAAGCTTCGTCGACACCAACATTTTCTTCTTCAGTATTATTCGATTCTGTAGTGGGGGATGCAATGTTTGAGATGCTATCTAATGGAGTGTCTTAGTCTATAGTAAATAAGAGTAAATCGTAATACCTATAAAAAACAAAAAAGATCACACTATTTTGTTTAAAAGCAGAAGAAACCTAACATACTTACCAAAGTGTGGGTATATACACATCTTCGGAAGAGGTGCCACTTCTTTGAGACTCTTTTACTTTATTTGCCTCCTTCCGAAATGCAGCTCGGATATTTTGTATTTTTTTCGTCACAAAACCACGATCTACGTTTGAAAAATAGGCCTGGCAATATTTTACGAGCTCATCATAAGCGCGATTTTTTAGATTTTTGTTGGTATATTCTTTTGCTTTTATTTGCCATAAGCAAGTATGAGTTCTGTAAATTTCTATAAAGTCCGTTAAAATTTCTCGTGTCCAATCACCCATGAAGATAAGATATTTTTATACTGTTTATCGCGCGTACAAGTACAGCTTAGCAACAAAAAATTCGAACAATACGATCCCTAAAACTATTTTAATTATAATGTGAACGTGTCTGTCGTTGAAAGTCAGATCTGAACCTACCCCAGCCCCACAAAAGAAATATTACGAAAGCATAACCTAGAAATGATTGATTGTTGTTTATTTATTTATGTTTCTGATGGATAAAATATGTTTAAAAAGAACTCTACATCTGTCAAATAGTAGGCAATGAACTATAATTTCTGTATTTCATATGATACAGAACTAAAATAAAGCAACTGGTTTTTGCTAGGAAGAATCACCTGCAAACGTACTATACTCAGAAGGTACCTATCAAATAATCATTTAAAGCTAGATAATAATGTGTAATTATTCTTTTTATCTTTCAGTTATGTGTGTATAGTGCCACAAATTACATTAAAACAAAACGATTCATAGCATCCGACACCAGAAAGAATAATCGAAATATATTACACAGACATTTTCTTGGAAATAATTCTAAACATGGAATGATGGATAATATTATAAAGAAGTCTCTAACTCACTTTGAAGAGTATTCTATAAGACATTAAATTCAGTTGTCTGTCGTGGGTTTTAAAATTTCTAAACGAATAAAATTAAGAAACATAAACTAATTTCATAATTCTATGTACAGTATGAAAACATCTCTTTAGAATATCTTAAAAATGTTGAAAGCTAACTGTTGTTACAATATACACAATATAACGTAATAAGGTAGGTATCGAACAATGAAATGGCAAGATTTGTTTCTAATTGTACATGCATTACCATCCCTTAGACCCACGACAGACAACTGAATTTAATGTCTTATAGTGAGTGTAATGTGTCTTCAAAGAGAGTTAGAGACTTCTTTATAATATTATCCATCATTCGATGTTTAGAATTATATATTATAACTAAAGATCTGCAGCAGAGATAAGCGACTTGGAGTGGTAGCGTTATAGTAGTGACGTCACACTTTATTTTAGATAAATGCTGTTCCCCTTTATATAGTCATAGGTGGAGTCATATATATTTAGCGTTGTTGGTGCTGTGACTTACACTTGCGGTTTAAAACATAATTTGAATGTTGAATTTTACTTAATGTAATAAGTATGATTATGTTGTCTTAACAGAAAAAACATGCGCAGTAGGTTACAGAAAAACATGCGCAGAAGACTAAAGAAAAAACTAAAGATCTGCAGCAGTGATAAGCGATTTGGAGTGGTAGCGTTATAGTAAAGTGACGTCACACCTAGTTTTTTGCTAATAACTCGAGAACGGTACAAGATAACCAAAATTTGAAAGCTGATTTGATTGGTTCCTCATCGAGATCTACCACGTGATGTTGGTTTTTTCGTGACTAGTGCCCTTCTAGATTTTAGCAGTTTGGAGCATGACTTGCATTTACTACTGTTTGAAATAAAATAGTTTTAATATTGAATAAATTTGGAATGTGGTGCTATCACAGTGTAACGGAAACGCAGCATGATAAGAAAGGAATAGTTTACAATGTATTTGCGCTCGAGTTTGAATTTTTATATCGTCGTCGTTTTATCTTTTATTTTAGATAATGATCCTGTTCCCCTTTATATAGTCATAGGCGGAGTGATATATATTTAGCGTTGTTTGTGTTGTGACTTACACTTGCGGTTTAAAATATAATTTGAATGTGGAATTTTTTATTTAATGTAATAAGTATTATTATTGTAACAGGAAACCGTTAGAAAACAGCAAACGCTGGCTGAATGTGATAAGAGAGGAGTCAAGGCCGAAAAACAGGAAAACTGTTAGAAGATAATTAGCTCTGGCAGGAAACTGATATGTCCCTAACACCTCACGCCTCCCGGTTCAAAATGACCGAAACTGATGACTACATTGTACGCGCTAAATTAAATTATTATTGAAAATGTAATGTGTAGGGAATAATAAAAGACAATACTACTACTCTTAACATTTCATTTTATTATATCAGATATCAGATAAAACATTAGTTTTATAAAAGTAAAGATATTCACATAGAACATTACTTAATATACTATCATTAGATACATCACAAAAGCTATTAATAATTTCTTCAAAATTTAAACTAATTTTATGGGAATTTATCCAATCACTTATAATAGCCAAGACATGATAATAAATAATAATTCCAAAGAATTTAACATACTTATTCTTTGAGAAATTACACACGTATCAAGCTTTAGCAGTCCATCAACTTCGAATATGAGAAGTTCGATGTACATATTATGTTTGGTAATATGTAATCTTTTAGTATCTTCGTATACCAATTGGATAACTGTAGCGTAATCTCTACACCGATGAGTCACAGGGTCATACTCATCTGGCAAACCTTGAAGGGGTGCTTGGAAGAAATCTGTTTTCAAACGTTGCAGTAGGTCCAGGAGAGTGTGCCATTCATAGGTAGAAAACGATATTTTGGAACCAGTGACGTAATTTCGCATTTCGGGGTTGGAGCTTTTCTGTAGTTCCTCTGTGTAGAAGGCGCCTCTTATAGGATGCCCCTGCATATCTTCCAAGAGGTATGTCGTTGGATTCGTAATTTTAACCGACACAATTTTAAATAGTTCCGTCATCCAATTGGGTGTGTATCCCTTATCGAATACGTGCTTATTCTTGCTGATGCGCTAAATATTTGTGGACCGCTTATCTTAATGTGCAGACTTTAACATTCTCTTCTCGTTGGACTTATTTACGTGAGACGGTTTGTATCCGGTGGCACGATGTCGGATTTCGTTGTATGAATTAGTAATTTCCTGTAAAACGTCTATCCACTTGTTACGGTTTTATTTTGATGTCTTTAACAGTTACCTTAAATTAGTATAAATTCTGTCATCATTTTATTGGTTCACCTCGTGTATGGATATGTGCTCATTACGGTCAAATCTTTGTTACCACTTTAAGTTATTTATCAGAGTTATTATATGTACATCGTACCATGATCACCTAACGTAAATAATGCATTTGTCAAACACTACTGTTTGTTTACTTAATCCTTATTAAACACCTCTCATTAATCCATTTATTACCGTTGTCATCCGTATGCAACCAGATATACTTATTTCTAGTTTGACCGTGGAACACATCCTTTGCGTATCGATGGTAAATGTTGAACTGAGGCCTCACCGAAGTTCAAAGATCTTCTGTTATACTGCGTTCTATGGGTTTTCTGTATTCGATTGATCACTGGTTTTCAAAGGCAACGGGCTGTCGCTGTCATTCTTCAACTTGTAATGCACGCTTGAAAGTTTTGTTGTATTCAACGTTGGGAAAAATATCGCTTTAATTCTAAAGCATCCGTAAAGGAATTTATCATCAACGTTGAGTGTGTAGATTCCCCATTATTGTGGAGTTATTTGGATATAGTATTTTGTACGTTTATGGAGAATCTTATCAGCTTGTGAAATTGTGCAACAAATGTAACCGACCACGATGGCTTTTGAACATCAAGTCCTTGTGTGCTTGCTGTTGGCTCCTGTTAGTGGAAACCATGATCCCGCTTTAACCAGAGGCTTGTCCTGTTCGCTTCTGTGCTTGGAAAGGAAACCCTGGGTAACTAGATTTTTATTTGCTATTTGGGTTCCTCTGTTACGGCTGTTGTCGTCACGATACCGGCTGTCCCATTGCTTGGCTCACGAGTCCACGAGCGAGTACCTCGTTTCCAGTGGCGTGCCCATTTTCTTGAGGAGTTCCAATCATCCCTGGCATCCTGCGAGTCCTTCAAACCAGGTGACCAGTCCTCTAGTACACGAATGCTGTCCTGTGAGTAGGAGCCTGTAGAGGTCCATTTCATCGTACCTGCGAGTACTCCTTGTTTTGCCGTTGAAGCCAGAGCGTATCGCTGCCACTGTACAGCGTAGACATCTGCCAACCTCCTGTGAAACCGATAAGTATCATAGTTTAGACGTTCACTATTTTGTGCTCTGTTCTTTTCGCATATGCGAGTGTAACGTATTATATTTGGATAATACGTATAGAGTGTATACTGTATATTTATAGATTTACGAGTAAAAATTATTAGCTTACCGTTCAGGCTTCACCTGTTTTCTTGACTGTGAATTAGTCACACGTTCAGTATATTTCTGTGTCAGTTATAACGTTCCTGGAAACCTTTTACTTAGGTATAAATGCTTTTGTTTAGATATAACTTTTATTGAGGACACTTACTTAGATTTAAGGCGTAGCGTTGAAATTTACTGTCAACCACTTGTAGCTACAATTGGGTTCTGTGCACACTCTCAGTGGCACACACACACTGTACTTAATAGATAATTAAGACCTATCTTGGCCTTCAGCCTATCACCCAGTCTAGCAGACTGGTATTACATTACACCATATTGCCAATACGCTATCAGCTATTACTTTTTTTTATCTAGCACTTTGTTATCGACTCAATTATTACTTGACACCTTTGTATTGTCAACGTCTCCAACCAGCAAATATACTGAGTATTATTTTGAAATTTTTGCAGTTTTATTGCACCATCGTATTAAAGAAGGAATATTCTTGTAAGAGTTCTCAAGCTCTAATTTTGTCTTTATCTTATTTTAGTGTGACAGTATACGTCTTGTTCCCTGGGCAATTTTGGCAGACCACCGCCACTGAACGACCCTGAGAAATACGTCATCGAACTAAACCTCGCACTAGGCCGCTTGGGCCGACCTTAGTGAGACCTGTGTCTTATATATTAAACTTTTTTTTTGCTATAAAATTTTTGCCCAGTGTTATAACCAACCTCTAGCAGAGGCTGTGGTAGGACACTTATATGTACCGTTTAAGCTAAAGTACTTGCACAGCTTTGATTTCAAAGTTCTTATCACTCGTTCTGCAATGGCTGCCTTTTTCACGCTGTACGTATTATAATGATTAATATGGTGTTTCTTGAGGAGCTGTTGGAATTTTTGGATGAAGAATTCAGTACCCTGATCATATTGTAAATTTTTACACGTTCATTAACTTGTTTCTAGATGTTCTGGAACGCCTTCGTCACCTCGTCGCAAGTCTTTCTTTTTACAGGTCTGTCCACATGAATTTCGAGAATAAGTCGATAACTACTAAAATGTACTTAAAATTTATATTCATTTTAGAGTAATTCTCCATTTCGGCGAAGTCCATTTGCCAAAGGTCATCAAGCCCTTAATAATCGTACGTCTGCGAGCATAGTTTTTTCTCATAGGCTTATGAAGCTCATTTACCAGTTGAATTTTGTCCTTGGAATGTTTGATTCGCGTCACAGACAGTAAACTGATGTTTAACCACCAATTCACGATGTAATATACTCTTAAATGGGATTTTTATTAATAGTTTTGAGTATGTGCTGCTGTAGTGTATCAACCATTGTTTTAATATCTTCAATATCCTCCTCATGCTTCTTACTCACTTGGTTAATAACATCTGTAAGCCGTTTGACATTAAGTGCATCGAGTATATCTGTACTCATACTAAGTACGCTATCTTTTCTCGCTTTAGCACTAGTTTCCAAATCTTTGTCTAACTTAGAAATTTCCGCTGTAATTCTTTTAATATCACTCTCTTGATGTTTTTCCAAGTTTCTCATGGACTTGAGTAGGTTGCTGGAATCATTGTGTTGGAGCTGCTTTAGAGTATCATGTATTTCATCAACATATTCTTTAGTGGTGACATCAATGGGCTGTTTCACGTAACATATCCTCAAATTACCAATATTAAAGTTTCCCTCGGGAGTATATGAAAATCCAATTGTATGAGGTATGTAAGGTTCGTTAAAATCACGATGGTGACGATGAGAGCTACGTGTCCGAATTTATCGAGACTCATCGTGTAGAATGACTGGAAATCGTTTGATGCACAACTTTATAGTATTTGATCTAAGTAGGAATGTGTGACGTAAAGCGTGACATAAATGTGACATAAAAACGGGTAACTGCGACGTAAAGACCGTGACATAAACGTGTCATAAATGTGACATAAAAACGGGTAACTGCGACGTAAATGTGACATCGTGACGTAAAACGTGACATAAATGTGACATAAAAACAGGTAACTGCGACGTAAACGTGACATCGTGATGTAAAACGTTACATAAATGTGACATAAAAACGGGTAACTGCGACGTAAACGTGACATCGTGACGTAAAACGTTATATAAATGTGACATAAAAACGGGTAACTGCAACGTAAACGTGACATCGTGACATAAAACGTGACATAAATGTGACATAAAAACTGGTAACTGCGACGTAAATGTGACATAAACGTGACGTAAATAAAGGTAACTAACCTAAGATATTATTTTAGCCTCTTTTAGCCTCAGACAATCGACAAGTTCGTTGGGATCATCCCAGTAAATATATTCCATCGGTTTTGTATTGTAAGTTAACTTGTTAGATACTAAGCCTCTGCCAGTAGTTTTACGCGGTCCTTAATGAATAGCGGTCTAATAATTTCTCTATACTTGAACGAACTGGAGCTCTTTAAGCGTCCTACTTGTCTTTGTGTCAGTCATTTGAAGAATATTTTTATAAGATTTCTTATCCTCTTCATTGAAAGACGGGTCATGATAGAAAATCAATTGGTACAATCCTGGTGTTGCTTTGAATTGCTGTCCATCGATTACTATATTATCAGTACGAATGTTAAAATCGATACGTTTGTTACCGAGTAACCATGATGAGGTTGAGGAATCGTATACTGGTCCATAATTCTTATCAATTACGTCGCTGTTAGCCCAATGTTCTGTAACGTACTTTGGAGATATTTCAGGTATATCTCCAGGTTGAGTTTCTGGTTCCTCTCCAAATGTTCCATCATCATCATCATCACTTCTAGATGGTGAAGACGAGGCTACGTCTTTCAATGGTAAAAAGGCTGTCTGGTCGAATGTAGACGGTTTTTCTTCTACTTTCAATTCCTTCTTCTCCTCTTTCTTAACGGAGGGAACGTTAATTCTTTCATTTAACTTGAGTGATGTGCTGGTTATTTCTTTTCACGATGTTGCAATGGGCTTAAACATCATCGAACATTCCATCTTCCTCCGTTTTCCCTAGTTTTAGAGCCAAGTAGTTTCGCTTAATCGACTTTGCGAGTTTGTTGATTTTTTTCTTTCGCGCTGTCTTGATGATGACGTCTTCAGCCGTTGGATTCATTGTAATTAATGTCAGCATTCACCATCTTTATATACTGATCAAAACCTTTTCGATAGCGTCCTTTGTGAAAATCAGTCTTTTACGATCACGATTGTACCATATTTGTCGGCCCAACATTCTGAGCACCAGTTTTTGAATTGATCGTACGTCATGTCAGGGGATACGTGTTCCTCGTAGACGTGTTTTATATTTACTTCATCTTGTTTGAAAAGAACTATTAGATTGCAATTATCTCGAATAAGCTGCTTCGGTATCTTGGAATATGTCTGACATAGGTAGGCGGCATCGATATTCTTGTGTCTGCACATCGAGTAGTATTCACGTATCTTTTCCTATTTATCACATGGTACATCGCCGAATATGAATATGGAATGATGTCGAGCATCTGTCGGACTAATAATTCCATCGCTAGCCACATATGGGAAATATCCGATTTCCTTCACTTTACTCAAGACGTCTCCCAACAGTTGATTTTTAGGCTGGTATAGGGACTTTGAGTATACGTAGACGTTTTCAAATTTAGCGCCATTCGGATGAAATAGAAGCGATAATATTACGTTGGTCTTCCCGCAAGCGCTGGGCCCGCATACGACGGATCTGAATGAATTTGGTAGCAACGAGCCATGTTTGCCTACAATACCAGGATTTTCGCCGAAATCTAAGTTTTCAATGGGTAGCGTCTGCTCTTGTTGAACTACCTTCTTGGTTTGTAGACATCCATTAAATTACTTTGCATAAATATAGATACCGCTGTCCGTTTAAAACATTTCTAATGCCGATGCGATACGGTGAAGGTGTGTTAAATTCGCTGATAGATAAACTACCATTTGAATTACATATTCCAGGCGGATATCAATTCTGCGGACCAGGTAATAATAGTATGAGCTGTAGGACAGCAAAATATCGCATAAGTTCTTTTGATCTTTTATTACGTTTTCTCTCTGTCTTCATTAGGAACAAAACTTGATAAAAGGTTGGCCAAAGGTCAAAAGGGCATAAATCCTTTGGATTCGGCTTGTCGGGAGCACGATATAGCCTACTCTCAAAATAAGTGCGTAGAAGATAGACATAAGGCCGATATAGTGTTGGAGAATAGAGCTTGGGAACGTGTTAAGTCTAAAGACGCGAAACTAGGAGAAAAAGCAACCTCTTGGTTCGTAACTACAGCCATGAAGGCAAAACGTAATCTCGGAATGGGCTTGAAAAAGAATGGAAAAGGACAACGACCACGACGTCAAGTCGCATTGTTCCGGAGAGATGTAGTAACAAAAATTGCAAACAGTTTGAAAAAGCAGCAACTCAGTACTTCGTTGAGAAGAAACGCTTTGTCGGCTTTAAAAGCAGCAAGGGTAGCAGTTAAAAGGGCTGGTGGTAAGAAAAACATTCGCATTCCGAGAATCATTCCGCTCGCCGGAGAACACTCTGGAGGTTTCATACCTTTGCTAATGCCTATTTATACTCGGCGCCCTCGGAGCTCTCGGTTCGCTAGCGGGAGGTGCGGGGGCCGTCGCGAAGACCGTAAGCGATGATAAGAATGCAGCAAAATAACTTGTGGAAGAGCGCCGACACAACGAAGCCATGGAAGCTACAGGGGCTAAAAGATCCGGTCTATATTTGAGAAAGAATTGGCACGGAGGTGACGGTTTATTCTTGAAAAAGCAAAAAAAAACTACCAATAAATCTACCCGATAAGCCGCTGTCTGACGCCGACCTGATGAGATACGCCAAACGACTACGAATTCCATATTTTCGAGGATTAGATCCACAATTCAGTTACGGGTTGGCTCTTCTTAGTTTTCACTCATACAACAGTATACCGAACATTGAAGCAAATCAAAAGATTTATTTGTACGAGAACAATGACTCGAAGAAAGACACCGTTATAGAATTTGCCGAAGGCGCCTACGAAATTCGGGGCATTGAAAATTATATTAGAAGGGGACATACCGACAAGGACCCCAAAGCTGATGAGATATTTTCGCTAAAACCTAATAATAACACTCTAAGGTGTGAAATATACAGCGACAAATACACGGTGGACTTTGAAAAAGAAGACAGTATCGATAGGACGTTGGGATTTTCGAAAAAGATAATAGCATCTAAGAACCTCCACAAATCCGATTTACCGGTAGATATTATAAAAGTACACACCATCCACCTGGACTGTAACATTACTTCGGGAGCCTTCTACAACGACAGACCATCACATACAATATACGAGTTTCCCGTAAGCGTCGACCCGGGATTTGCCATCGACGAAGCCCCGAACCACCTCATCTACCTACCTATAAACAGAACCGAAATAAGCACTCTGACAATCGACGTGTTGGATCAGAATTTTGAGCCTGTAAATTTGAGAGGTGAAGAAATCATCGTTCGCTTGGAGATTAAGAAACTTACATAATGTTAGTTTTCGAGAACACACTGCAAAATTCTATTCATATAAGGGAACCGCTATCGAGGCATAAGTCAGTATCACGAGAAACATCTCACGATAAGGTCACATTAGCTAAGCAACAGAAGCCTCTGTCTCTAACGCATACATTGTTCCTAAAATCTCTGGGTTATAATGTTATCCCATCAAACGTTCGATCTTTTCCGTCGGCCCGCAATGGACGAATTCATACAAAAGGTGGAGTGGCAAACGTATTACCCCTACATAAAGTCCTTTCGAAACGACGACGTCATTGAAATTACCATCAATCAGGCCGATGTTTTCGATGTCACATACAACGGCCAGATATGTATTAGCGGAAAGATTACAAAGGCTGGCGGCAACGGAGACGTATCCTTTGTATACAACGCAGCTGCATTTATGTTTTCATCGGCCGTATATGAAATAAACGCCAAGGAAGTGGAAAGTATACGCGAAGTTGATCTAGTGAGCACCGTTCGCGGGTATTTATGCTATTCCAGCGAGGATTCTAAACCTTATCCATAGCCGGATGGAACTATCCCAATGCGCCTTCCCTAAACGACGATGGTTGAATTCCGTTGAAGCATCTTTTCAACATTTTCAACGACTACCGAGCGGTGGCGTGCAACAAGCAATGTATCAAATTAATAAGGAACAGTAACGATTCCCATTGTTTCCTCGTTAGGGAAAAGGTTGCTACCGACCACACAACAGTGACGCTGGACATTCAAAACGTTGAGGTTAAAATTAAACGGCTGTACCCTAGCGACGAAATAAAACTTAGCCTACTAAAAGCCATCAGAGCCGATACTCCTATACTGACGCCATATAGACAATGGGATTTGCATATGTTACCCGCCCTCACCGCCGGCGCTACCAAAGAAATTTGGGCTGTCAAGACTACTTCTTCAATCGAAAGCCCCAGATACGTCATCGTAGATTTCCAGACGGCTAAACAAAACAACTTGACAGCAGATCCTACGCGCTTTGATAACATCAATATTACCAACATCAGATTAACGCTAAACGGAGAGAGTTTCCCCAACGAGAGGATGCAATTAAATTTTGCTAAGAACAACTACATTGAAGCTCACTACAAATACACAGACTTTTATCCCAGTTACACGAATAGTCAGCAGAAGAAATCTTTGCTCGATTACAGCACCTTTAAGAATGTTTTCGTCATCGACTGCTCGAGGCGAGACGAAAGCATGAAATCGGCTACCGTGAACGTAAGATTGGACATTGAAGAAACCCAAGGTTTTTTTATTTATTAATATGCATGGCAACCCAACATACAATTACAGGGTGCCCAATTAAGACAAAATAACAGATACTTAAGCAAAATCAAGTACACTGAGGTACACTACTAGTTAACTTAATGATAAACACTTACACTAGACTAAAAATACAAATTAAACAAACAAACGAAAAAAAAAGAAGTAAATTAGAAAGGAGCAAATACTCAAGCATTAACAATTTTTAAATACAAGAAAGGCTTGACTTTTTACAGAATGTAATGATAGATTTAATATGTCTATGTGATTAAAAAATTGATTATAATGGTTTTGTAACATACAAATAGGTGAGTTAATAGAAGCATTTGTATTATATATTTGAAAATAGAATAAATTTGATGATGGAGATGAATGGTGTTTAATATTGAAACACAAACGACCTAGAATATAACTACATTTAATTTTACCAGTAAAAAGATGAAACAAAAATGATATATATATATATATATATATATATATATATATATATATATATATATATATATATGCAATAATTCTTCTACAACTTAATTTAAACATATTATAATGACTTAATCTTAAATCATAGCATTGAAACCGCAAGTTTTGATTATATCGATAATGAAGATGTTGAGTAAATTTTTTTTGAACATTTTCAATGCGGTCGATATATTTGACATATTGAGGATTCCAAATTAAACTTGCAAATTCAAGATGCGATCTAACAAATGCATTATATAAAACAATCAAAGTCTTAGGATCACAAAAGGACTTGGAAACGCTCAGAATAAATCCCAAATTACGCAAGGCTTTCCCTACAATATTATTTATGTGGTTTTCAAAGGACAATTTGACATCTAAAGTTATCCCCAAATCTTTTATACATATATTCAACTTTCTTTAGTGAAACATCATTAATTGAGTAAGTAAAATCCGAACTTGTTTTTAAACGAGTAAATTTAATGAAGTTACATTTATCGATATTTAAAGACAGTCTGTTAATACATAAATACAGAAAATAGATTAAGATCACCTTGCCATGTTGACAATCATTCAGAGATGATACAGACTTGAACACTTTTAGGTCATCTGCATATAAAATAAAATTTGAGTGTGGAAAACAAGAGGCAATATTGCCAATAAATAAAGAAAATAGTAAAGGGCCCAGATGTGATCCCTGCGGTACACCTGATGTAATGTTAACAAAATCTGAAGAGGAATTGTTGATTCTAACACACTGTCATCTATTGGAGAGATATGATTTGATCCACCTTAAAAGATTACCATGCACACCTAAATTTTTCAATTTGGCAAACAAAGTAGGATGATGAATTTTGTCAAAAGCTTTAGAAAAATCGGTGTACACGGCATCTACTTCACATCTCTCATCCATATTTTCAGATATAAATTGAATATAAGGTACAAGATTAGTTACAACAGATCGACCTTGAAAAAAACCATGCTGTTCTTCTATAATGATGTGTTTAAAATTAAAAAATAATTCCTCTGTTATAATTGCTTCCAACAATTTACCAAATATCGAGAGTAGAGATATTGGTCGATAGTTTTTTACATCGCTTATACTTCCGCCTTTATGAATGGGGGCAATTTTTGCTATTTTCCAAGTAGGTACTTGGAAACACACCTTCAGAAATAGATTTATTAAACATTAGATAAAGGGGATGTAAAAGGGACTGTTTGCAACAATTGATAAAAACTTCTGGTAAACCATCTGGCCCCGAACCTTTACTACCACACAATCTATTTAATTGTTTCTCAATCTGAGAAATACTAATGTGGTTGATTGTTAAAGACATATTTGATTCGTCAGAAATTTTAATATTAGAAGTATTCGACGACGATTTATAAACACTACTAAAATAATCTGAAAAAGCATTGGCAATATCTTTGTCAGTGTAAAATATATTATTGTTGTATGATATAGAAGTTGGTACAGACTTATTTTTGATTCATCAATACTAAGGCTACGAAATAAAAACTCCCAGATAATAATATCAATTTCTCTATTAATGGCGTTGTAATCTGCTATATTAAATTTTTATGTTTCGTAAGACGCTTTGCTTTTCAAGTTTACATTATCAGATAAATTTAAATCAATATTAAGAGATTTATGATGAGGGTCTTCTGGTACAAAAGGTGTATCGGAAGCAGAAGTAATGACGTTAACTATATTGCTATAAACAAGATCTAATAATTTATTATTTGCGTTTAAGATACCATTGTATTGATCAAATTGAAGAAGATTATAAGTATCAGCAAGGTTTTCACCAAAACGATCGCTGATTTCAGTAATGACATAACAACTCTTATTCATATTAAAGTCCCACTGAAGTGGGACGTTGGTTTTGGGGCATTATAGTCACCAATAATAAGAAAATATTCATTAGGATGTCGATCTACAATTTCTGAGACACTATTTAAATGAGCAACAAATTGTCTTCAGTGGCGTGCGGTGGCACATAAACACAACAAATATTCAATATAATTTTAGAACTAATAAATAACAATACCCATATATCCTCACAGATGCCTTGAGACGACCACGTGTTACGTAATTGTGATAGAATTTTTTCTTCACTGCAAGCAGCACACCCCCTCCATCCTTTTTCCCACTGAAGATAGCATCAGGATCTCGACGAAAAACTTGAAATATGTCCAAATAAAACAACTCCCCGTCCTTAATATTGTTGTTGAGCCAAGTTTCTGTTAAACAAATAATATCAGCTGAAGAACTAGTAGATGATATAAAAAAGTTTTGTGTTTTGTAATATACCGTAAGACCCATTAAAAATAAAATGCAGGAAGAATGAACTTGCATAGGATAAAATAATTTATGAGGTTTTCAGTTTATTTAAACTGTTTACATCAGATATACAGTGTATTTTACCATTCTGAGACATGCGCACGTATATTATTATTATTTTTAGGAGTTAGGTGATCGTTCAGAAAAATTGGATTTTTATTTTGGAAACCAATTTCATTTAATGTCCATCCTTTACGTTTTTTCACAGCAGCTAAACATTATCTTTATCAGATCGTAAATGCATCTTTATTATGACAGAACGTGGATTTTTATTTTTAGAATCGAAATGAGGAACTCGAAAAATAGATTCATAAGAAGTTGTCAAACTAAGAACAGCAAAGACATTATTAATAGATGTAGATAAATTTTCATTCGAAACATCAGGAATACCATTTATTTCAATACTGTTTAGACGAGCGTGTTGCTGGATTTGGTTAACTTCTGCTTAGAGTTCAATCACAGTGGATGATAGAGAAGTAACATCAGATTTAAGTTTAGGAACAACTTTCAATTTTGTTTCAAATTCGTTTATTTTCGTTGTAAAATCATCGATTTTATGACCATAGAATTCAAGAGATTGTGTGACAGAATTTTGTTGACTTTTTACTGTTTCCATTTTATTGAATAATCCTTTCATACACGCAATGTATATACCGATTTTCTCGTTTTCCCCCTGAGTTCTACGCTTGATCTCTTCAAACAAATTGCGATCAAACTGTTCCGACAAAAATTGTTCTTTCATTAAGTTAGTTAAGGACGTCCAATCGGTTGCCCAATCTTTAACCATATTGTACCACGTGTAGGCATCACCTTCAAAGAGATCTACAGCCTCCCTATATAAAATAGCACGAGAAATACCCCTAGAACGTCTCTTATTTTCCACTTGTTCAAGAAAAGTACTAAATGTCGCCTTTCTTACCGGTAAATTTTAATCCCCAATCTCTAACAGGAACAGGTTTCATTTTAACACGACCTTCCTCATCATCGCTAGAATCGGAAGAAGAAGAAACTATACGAGAGCTCTGAGGCGGCCCACTAGTATGACGCAAGACCGAGATATCAAGAACAGTAGGATCTTTATGACGGCGATCTTTCTTTACTTTTTCTTTTAATTTGTCGAATGTCAATAGTAATTTAAGTCTGATATCAGCCTTAGTTTCCCTGTCCACCTCACTTTTAGGATTAGATCTATTTACACGACCCAATGAATGTGCAATTTTAGAAGTGATAGCTTTAAATTTACTATCATTCTCGATTCCCAAAAAATCACTAATTAGTCTCTCAATAACACTAATGTTCTCTATTAAAGTCGCGCTATCTTGCTCAAATGTATACGGATATGTCGGAGTTTTAATAGCAAGTGAAGTTTTCTCTAACTGTAAAGCATCACGAAGAACGGTTCTAAGTTCAGTAACAGTTAGATCACCACCGTCCCCTAAACCACGAACTTTTAACTCATAAAATTTGTGAACTCATTTTTAACAGTAACTATACCAATACAATAACAAATATATCATAAAAAAAAGGAAATTATGTAGAAAAACAAACTATAAAATCAATAAAATCGCAATGGCAATACTGCAGTATTACCCTATAAACATAAATGTTCAAGACCAACAAATAAAATCAAAATCTTAACAGCTAGGACCAAGTAATAAGGAGTTAATAAAGTTTTAGCCAACAAAAACAGGTTTGTGATCTCAAAACCGACATAACTGCATTAATCATATATAAATACATACATATATAGTACAAATTCAACTTCGACGCCAGGCGTCGTTATGAAAATATCTATAAATTATTAATCTTTACACTATATAATCAACAAATTCAAATAAATTTGGAATATCTAAGGAAGTACAAGTGTCGGGGCGCCTTCGCGTCTCAGGCGTCTTAAAAAAAATCGTCTTATATAACTCAAGGCCCCACGTTGGGCGCCAAAATTTGCGACGCGTTTTTCTCTCTCTTAATTTGAAATTGTAACAAGTTGTATTTAACTATAAAGTTTAATAAAAATAAAATAAAATAAAATATCAAATATATTTACTATTTCAGAATCAGGACAAAATCTTAGAAGTGAACTGCGGTTTAGCGTCGCAACAAAACTGCTGAATGCACGGTACTCAGTCAGTGAGTGGGGTGGGTGAATTAATTCCAACCAAACATAAAAAAATAAGGGGCGCCACTAGTTTTCTTTATCGCTGCATAAAACTAGAAAGCCTCGATATATTTAGAAGTCCACTTCAGCAAATATTAATAAATTCACTTGTTTATTTATTTTCCCAAAATTCCAAATATATATGTTGTTAAAGATTAATAGCAAAAAAAAAGAAAAGAAAAACTATCTGTGACAAAGTAGCTATCTGTATATTAAGTTAAATTGTATATGACAAGTTTCAGCTTATCGTATTATTATAAGTAGATATCCACTTATATTAATAAAAAAAGAGTATTATGACTTCCCACCGTACGTGTACACATAGGGTTTACAAGAATTCACATAAGTCATAAATAACGTTCTTAACAATAATAATAATAACTTATAATAAGCATCACTTTTATTTATGTTATGATATTATTTTAATGAAGTGAAATATAAGAAATATATTATAAAAAAAAGAAAAGTAGTTGAAGATTGTATTAGGTACTTAATTAATTTGATGTGATACCATAATTTCCTGGCTCATAAAAAAAACTTATAGGAAAAGTATTAATACCAAATAGCAAAACGCTGTATGCACGCTCTATTTTAATTATATGATTTGATTTGTTCATATATTATATCGCTAGAAAACTTAAGACGTATATCAAATTTATCGCATAAAGCACGAATTAATCTTAAAATAAAGAAAACTAAATAATAAAAAAAAATCATGCAGCTTAGCTGAATTTCCTTAGGTACGCCAATGGTTCCTTCTACGTTTGTGGAAAATTTGGAATAGGTAACTCATGTAGTTCTGAGAGCACAATCTGGACGAAATTTTCTGAATAGCACTGTATATATCATAAATATGTAATACTGCAGCAAACCAAGCCTCAAGTACCATTAATGTGTGGACACCAACGGGTAGTAATACTCCAAACTAAAACCCTAAAACAATATCATCCCCATTGCGGGACTTGCACAAACAAAAAAAGTATTATGAAACCTTACCTCTCTTGGAGGGTTTTACTTCTGATAAACTATATGAAACCAAGTAGGCTGATGTGATATAGCCAAGACTGTAGAGAAGAGAAAATAATATTTAACTAAAAGTTCTAATTTTAAAAGAATTGACTTACAAAATGGTGGAAAGCCGACTGATAAGAAAATCCTCCCACGGAGAACAATTTCCAGAAATATTTCAAAATTCTGAAGAATCACAACCAACTGGACAATTGTCTTTCTACACAAATTAGTGAGAAAATCGCAACAAATGGATACTAAACCATTATCTGTACTCCCTAACAGTTCGTCAACGGCTCCCTCGTGTTAAAAATCTCTTCGCCGCGCTGTTCCCACGGCTCGCGGAGGTGTCCGATGAAAGATATTTTCTATTTCTTTTCGCCTACCAATTAGTCCAATTAAAAGAAACTATTCAAATAGATTCGGTACCGCGCAGTCTACAATATTTATCGCTTAAAATGTGTTCCACACATAGGCAACAATATATACGCGAATTTTGATGATATGAGAGGTGATATTTTCGATAGCTTATCCATAATAATATGATTGTTGTTGTAATGATTAAAATAAATCGTTACACGAAGGATGCCCCTACAAGAATTATTATACCAATTACTTTATAATATTATTGTATTTCCTTTAATATGCTTAATATACACGCTTATTTCTCCTTGTTTGTTTTATTCCCCCCCCCCCCTCTCTCACTCTCCCTATAATATAAGACTTTACAAATCATTATGTAGCTCATTCGTTTATAGCCGCCCTGTTGCTTCACAACAACAACGATGGCAGTTTTACGTTCCAATTTCATCATCTTGAGTGCAATACTACAAAATATGCTGTACATACATGATATACACAACGTACACGAAATGTATGTGTGCTACAGAAATTCCAGCGACATAGACACGTGCCCGCATACGTTAACTCAGATGACTCACCATGGTTAATGGTGGGAAGGTGAGAACCTCTGCTGCGCCGATTCCAGATCATTCTAAATTCTACAAGTTGAAAATAAACTTTCAAGATAAGTCTATTGGAGATTTCGATGCCTGGCGACCGTTATCTTTCTTAAACTGCTCTTATTATGAAGACGTATACGCAGATCCACTCCTAGAAGCGTCCGAGAATATGAAAACAGATATGCATACAATTTCTGGGCTTATTTACTTTATAACAGTTGCTACAATTGCTTTGATCCTTAAAAGTATAGCAAAAATTCTTCGAAAGTATAAGATAAGATGAATTTAATCATTAGATGTTACTCTTAGTATTAGTATAGTCAAGTGCAGCGATAGGTCCTGTTAAGAAACACAATGTCTGGCGTGAGACCAATCGAAGTAATGCCAAATTCAGTACCTGAGAACGAATGCTGGGGACCACCGGTTGAAGCTAAAACTTGTAAAATATGTCAAAGACACATGCGAAACGTACTTTTCCTACCTTCCGGCCCATAAAACTTGAAGTTACTATGGTAATCCACCCTGTATAATCTTATCATTCATTTTTTTCAACTCTATTAAAAAGACTAAGTCGTTTCTACACAGTACATGCGAATTTGAACCTGAACCTCATAGAAGTAGGTGTATTTAATATTAATAGACAATTTGAATCTTAGGTTAGTACAAACGCACTGAGCTAATTTAACGACTAAACTGATATATAACTTATTACTGAAAGAAAAATTCGCTGCGAACAGGATTCGAACCTGTGCGGGCAGAGTCCATTTGATTTCAAGTCAAACTCCTTCACCACTCGGACATCGCAGCCTTGTTATTATTATTGTAAATTATATTTTAAACCGCTAATAGAAAGATGAAAATAAAACATAACTGTATTTTATTACAAAATATTTATTTTTTTAATATTTATCATTATTATAACATAAAAGATACGCGGTGTAGAACTAACTACATCTATCGGCCATTCGCTACTTCATGCCGGACTGAAAATGTCACAGACACGAAGCGTTCTACATGCAGTAGACACCATTGAAAGCTGTCGACCTTTATCGCGATCGGCGAGAAACGATATTTTGCAAATACGGAATTCCAGGAAACAACTACTCTGCGGGCTAATGCCCCGACCAGCATTGAATTACACCTGGAAAACCTATAGCAACAGCTAGAGTCATTCGTCAGAAGCCCACCAGACATATACCGGTTTTGAGCCTATTAGCTCTCAGTATGCTATAGGTGAGGTGTCTGATGAATAATCCTAGCTGTTTAGTCTGTCTAACCCGACAGAAGGGACCATGAGTACGCGGTGTAGAACTAACTACATCTATCGGCCATTCGCTACTCCATGCCGGACTGAAAATGTCACAGACACGAAGCGTTCTACATGCAGTAGACACCATTGAAAGCTGTCGACCTTTATCGCGATCGGCGAGAAACGATATTTTGCAAACTCGGAAACAGCTAGGATTATTCGTCGGATACCTTACCTATGGCATACTGATGAGAGCTAATATGATCGAAACCGGTATATGTCTGGTGGGCTTCTGACGAATGACTCTAGCTGTTGCTATAGGTTTTTCAGGTGTAATTCAATGCTGGTCGGGGCATTAGCCCGCAGAGTAGTTGTTTCCTGGAATTCCGTGTTTGCAAAATATCGTTTCTTGCCGATCGCGATAAAGGTCGACAGCTTTCAATGGTGTCTACTGCATGTAGAACGCTTCGTGTCTGTGACATTTTCAGTCCGGCATGGAGTAGCGAATGGCCGATAGATGTAGTTAGTTCTACACCGCGTACTCATGGTCCCTTCTGTCGGGTTAGACAGACTAAACAGCTAGGTTTATTCGTCGGATACCTTACCTATGGCATACTGATGAGAGCTAATAAGCTCGAAACCGGTATATGTCTGGTGGGCTTCTGACGAATGACTCTAGCTGTTGCTATAGGTTTTCCAGGTGTAATTCAATGCTGGTCGGGGCATTAGCCCGCAGAGTAGTTATTTCCTGGAATTCCGTGTTTACATAAAAGATAGTTAACTATGCTGATGCAGGCTGTTCCGATTGATGTAGCTCTACTATCTCGAAATTGACAGCAGGATGGGAGCGTTGACAGTCCACCAGTCCTCTGAACACAAAACCGTATCTCTCAATTTGAAGTTAACCAGGTTGGCTTCTATAGCCGCCAATGATCTCTTCGGTAGGAAGACAATTTTTTTTAGACAATTTCCACAATTTTTATGTCCCATATAGGTGGAGGCATATCGATCGGTAGCTCCTGCAGTTTGATTATGGGTTTCCGTTTAATTGATGAAGCGGCGTTGATCTCGTTTAGATTCATACTAGAATAATAGAAAATTTGCATATTAATATAAAAAGCTTATAAAAGAAATAAAGAACAGGCATACAGAGTTATTAAATATTAAATAAAAACTTACTTGTATTCGTAAATGAAGCACTGAACACTACTACACCAAATAATTTGAATAATATATTGTTGTTGCTGGCTGCTGTTGCTGCTGTAAGTTATCGATGTGGACTGGTGAATAATTCATTTAATTTCAATTTATATAAAAGTGGTATGTCAGTAGACCTTGACTTGACTCTTATTAGTTTCCTGCCAGAGCTAATTATTTTCTAACGGTTTTCCTATTTTTCGGCCTTGACTCGGCTCTTATCACATTCAGCCAGCGTTCGCTGTTTTCTAACTTTTTCCTGTTTGTGCGCGTGTTGGGACTTATCAGTTTCCTGCCAGAGCTAATTATTTTCTAACGGTTTTCCTGTTTTTCGGCCTTGACTCCTCTCTTATCACATTCAGCCAGCGTTCGCTGTTTTCTAACGGTTTCCTGTTACAATAATAATCCTTATTACATTAAATAAAAAATTACACATTCAAATTATATTTTAAACCGCAAGTGTAAGTCACAACACAAACAACGCTAAATATATATATCACTCCGCCTATGACTATATAAAGGGGAACAGCATTATTATCTAAAATAAAAGATAAAACGACGACGCTACTGATATAAAAATTGAAACTTGAGCGCAAATACATTGTAAGCTATTCCTTGCCTATCATGCTGCGCTTCCGTTACACTGTGATAACACCACATTCTAAATTTATTCAATATTAAAACTATTTTATTTCAAACAGTAGTAAATGCAAGTCATGCTCCAAACTGCTAAAATCTAGAAGGGCACTGGTCACGACAAAACCAACAACGTCACGTGATAGATCTCGATGAGGAACCAATCAAATCAGCTTTCAAATTTTAGTTATCTTGTACCGTTCTCGAGTTATTAGCAAAAAACTGTAAGTGTGACGTCACTACTATAACGCTACCACTCCAAGTCGCTTATCTCTGCTGCAGATCTTTAGTTTTTTCTTTAGTATACTGCGCATGTTTTTCTGCTAGGTTAGTTCGCTACTGCGCATATTTCTTCTATCTTTCTACTGCTCATGTTTTTTCCGTTAGGTTAGATTCTATTTCCATATGCCAAGTCGCTTATCTCTGCTACAGATCTTTACTTTTTTCTATAGTCTACTGCGCATGTTTTTCTCTTAGGTTAGATCCTTTTTCCTTAGTTTGAACTTCCCGCCACTCCTGTCACTTTTCAATTTGACATATATTACTCGCCTTGAAGCGCTCTCTGATTCATATATTACGCAGTTACTGTAACCTTTTCGTAATAGTCATAGTGGTCTCGTGGTAACGTGCATGCGAGAGGTCCCGCGTTCAAATCGCACACAAAGTAACGTTTTTTTCATTTAAATAAATTGTCCACAAATAATGCTGGATTCTCCAATACAATAGAGCATGCGCAGATTTGAATTTACTGAGATTTGGAACTTGCGCAGGAACAGATTTGAATTTAGATTAGGTCGCTACTGCGCATGTTTTTTCTCTTAGGTTAGATCCTTAGGTTAGGTCGCTTATCCCAGCGTTCCGCACCCCGCATCCCGCACCCTACATCCCAGCACCCCGCACACTTCTTCTTGCACGAAGAACTCTTCAGCGACACCAATGACCACAAGGAGTCGCTGCAAACTCTATGGACGCTGTCCATGTGACGTCATTTCCGGTCCAGAAGCGGCCTCATCTATCTACTACTGACATTTTTAAATTGTTCCATTATAATGTTACTGCAGTGTACATAATAATTAGGTACCCATATTTTTTATCATAACATAATTTACAAAAGTGTGTAAGTACCTAAAGAATGTCCCTTTTTTCCAACTGCTGTAATAATTATTGATTACTTATTTAGTAACAAATAAATTCGAACAAAACGATTCCTAAAACTATGATAATTATAATATGAAGGTGTTTGTCGTTGAAAAGCAGATCTGAACCTACCCCCGCCCCACAAAAGAAATATTACGAAAGCATAACCTAGAAATTATTGATTGTTGTGTCCACATCACGTCCACATATTTCAGTACTTTATTTATATTTCTGATGGATAAAATATGTGTTACGCAAATCTGGAGTGCGTGGCGGAAGAAGACCGGCGCAGTAGAAACCACGGCGGGGCCCGGTCATAGGAAGGGCAGTTCTAGTGGAGACGACTTACGGCGAACAGGCGTACGGCGAGCGGGCCTGCTATCACTAATAATTACTGGTGTATCTTCCATAAATAAATGACGTTGATGTGAAAGGTGTTTTCATTTAAAAATATCGTAATACAGTTCAGAAGTGGGATAGCTACGTGCTGTGTAAAAAAAAGTGTAGTTCCTTGGCGTTAAGGAGAAAAGGGCGAAAACGGTAAAACTGGGCGTTGGCCGTGCAACAGGTGCTTGGTGGATCGACGGCGACGATCAAAAATCAAAAAGACGGTGTGGTGTGTTTGTGTCACAGGAGGCGACTGTAAGTACAAACTATTTACTATAATTATGGCAAAATAATTAAGGCGTCCTGACTAAATCCCGTTGAAACTTGTTGGTTACGTGGCGATTAGGCGAGCCAGCCAGCTCGGCGTTCTAAGATATAAAATTGCAAGGTAATTAGACATTATAGGCGAATACCAACGGCGATAGTGGTATTTTTTAGAAATTTAATGCATCAGAGGCGTGCTGTTTGCATTTTTAGGCGAATACCAACGGCAATATTGGTATTTTTAGAAATTTAATGCATCAGAGGCGTGCTGTTTGTATTTTTAGGCGAATACCAGCGGCGATAATAAGTATTTTTAGAAATTTATGCATCAGAGGCGTGCTGTTTGCATTCCTGCGTGTACCAATGGTGCTATTGGTGTTTTAAAAAGAAATTCTACATAACAGTGGCGTACTAATAAATATGTCTAGGAATATACCAACGGTGTTATTGGTATTTTATAAATTCTACGCATCAGCGGCGTGCTGACGTATATTTTAGCGTAAAGCAACGGCGATTGTTGTTTTGAAAAAAAAGTCTATTTGTCAGCGGCGCACTGATTATATTTGGGTGAGGAATAATAAATTTTATGTTTTCCAGAGGCACTGAAATGAGTGACACGGAAGCCATGGAGTTGGAATTAGGCGAGGATCAACTGCTGGTGGATGAAGAGGATAATCCAGGGCCGGCGGCTGTAGGATCATCACGGCGATCCTCTAGACAGGCGGGCGTGTCTGATGGCGACCTGACAGGCGTACCGGTGCAGGATCTAATGAAGACGTTGCTGGCGGGTGGTCTCACTGCTACCATCCAGAAAATAGCAAAGCAACAGGCAGCTCTGGTGGTGGGCGACGTGTCCGACGCGGTGGCGTCAACATCCAGGCGTAGTGATGTTTCGGCGACTAGATACTAAGGTGGTAGCATGGAAAGGCGTTCCATAATAGTGGGACATGAAATGGTGGATCGATTCGACCCTGACGATCCAGACACTAATATCGAGCAGTGGCCCCAAAAGATCGACCAGCTAGGTGCGATTCACGGCTGGACGAACTACGAACGATCGACCTTGGCGCAGGCAAAGTTGGCGGGTGCAGCAAGACGGTGGTTCTACCAGTTAGAAGAGTACGATCTGACGTGGGACCAATGGAAAGAGAAGCTGAGAGCGGCGTTCCCCCGGCGGAGGGACTTTGCGGATATGCTGGAGGAGATGGTGGATAGGCGCAAGCTCACGGCGGAGAGCATGACGACATACTACCATTCTAAGTTGGCGTTATGCCATCGAGTTAAGATCGTCGGCGAAGATGCGGTGTCCTGTATAATCATATAATCAAGGGGTTGCCGGCGGAGCTAAGGGCTAATGCGCGGGCAGCAAGGTGCCCCACCCCCGAGGCGTTATATAACTCCTTCCTGGCTGGTCTGGAGAGTTACCACGGCGAGAGTACTCCCCGGCGAGTTGCATCGAGAGTCCAACTACCGCAGGGGCAGGCGAATGTCTCTCAAGCCAGTGCCGCAACGAGGGGACTAAAGAGGTGCTATAATTGCCAGCGCTTTACCGACCACGTCAGCAAGGATTGTCCTCGACCAGCGGCTGACAGGTATAGGTCTTGTGGCGAGGTAGGACATTGGGAGTCTAACTGTCCTAAAAGGCGTATCCAAGGCGAAAGCGGCGGCCCAAACCAACGAGGCGACAGTAGAAGCGGCGTAACCGGACCGGCGAAGGTAAGACTATTACTTGATCCGGCAGATAAATGTTTCAGGCCGGTGGTCTATGTTAATGGCGAGAAGGTTAAGGCGTACTTGGACACCGGTAGCGAACAGAATCTGATGCCCGAGATTGTGACACGGCGATTGAGACTCACGATTGGCGAAGAAGGGCGAGGACAGATTTTGCACGGTTTTGGCGGCGGCGTTGTTCACAGTAAGGGGAGTGTCCAGTTTGATATGGCAATGGCGGATTGTCAACTATTCATCACGGCGTTGGTGACAGACTCTGACATGGGGCGAATAGAGTTACTTCTAGGTCAACCGGCCATCAATAGTTCCGGCGTGACTATGGTTGTTAGGGGCGGTAAAACCTTTTTGACTACAGTTCCTGACATCAACGAACTCCTGAGATGCATTAGCATCGGCGAAGGTGAGGCGAGACCGAGGGCTGTCTTGGCGGAAGACGTAACCCTTCAGCCAAACATGGTGAACCGGGTGAGGGTAGAAATTCTTGATGGGGTACACAGCGTACAGTACCACATGGGTAAAAAGGAGTTCCCTTGTGGCGTGTCCTCAGTCGTGATTCTGGCGAGAATACTAAGAGGACAACAAGAGGAAATTACGGTGGTGAGCCTAGGCGATAGCGGCGTAGAATGGAAAAAGGGGCGATTAGTATCACGGTTGGAGGCGTGCCTACCGGATCCAAAGGCGACAGCGGCCGGCGGCCACCAGGTGAGAGTTTTAACTGCATCTTCTAATGATCTAGATACTTCAGGGGTAATACTAGGCGATGTATCGGAACGATGTAAGCGGCGTTTATTTGACTTGTTACGGCGTAAGTCTAATTGTTTTTCTAGAGGTGATAGCGATCTTGGTCTAACAAGCCTAGGGCAGATGCAGATTAAATTAACTTCGGAGGTGCCTGTCTATTTCAGACCTTACAGGTTATCGTACCACGAAAGGGCGCTGATGAGGGACAAGTTGCAGACCCTTTTAGAAGCCGGCGTTATAAGGGAGAGCGAGTTGGCGTACGCTAGTCCTATCGTTTTAATTCCCAAAAAGTCTGGCGAGGTGAGAATGTGTGTTGATTATAGGGCGTTAAATGTGATCACTGTCAAGGACAGGTATCCAGTTCCGTTGATATCGGATCAACTAGACCAATTGGCGAATAAGAATTTGTTTACGACGTTGGACCTGGCGCAAGGTTTTCATCAAGTACCAGTGCATCCGGAGTCGGTGGATAAAACGGCGTTTAAAACTCCCGATGGTCACTACGAATATCTACGAGTACCTTTTGGTCTATGTAAGTCGCCGGCGGTTTTTCAGAGAATTATTCATAAAATGTTGAGTAAGATGAAATACGGCGAGGTGTTGGCGTACATTGAGATTTATTGATACCTTCCTCTGGCGAAGACGAGGGCATACGATTGCTAGAGTTGGTGTTAGATCTCATTGAACAAGCAGGCGTGAAGCTTAAGCTGGAGAAATGTTCTTTCTTACAGGGTAGCATTAAATATCTAGGGCACGAGATCAGTGGCGAGGGGATCCGACCCGGTAGGCGCAAGGTACAGGCAGTGCTAGACTCTCCTGCTCCCCAGGATGTCCATGGTGTGCGACAGTTTATGGGATTGTCCTCATATTTCAGGAAATTTATTTATAATTTTTCAGTGCTGGCGAAGCCATTGACGGAACATACGAAAAAGGATGTCCGGCGTGCTTAAGGAAAAGCTGGCGTGCAGACCACTTTTGGCGGTTTACGATGGCCAGGCTGATATCGAGGTTCATACCGATGAGAGTAAAGTGGGCGTGTCTGGTATTTTGTTACAGAAGGCGTCTGATAAGTGATTGAGACCGGTGGAGTATTACAGTAGGGCGACCACGGCGCAAGAATAGGTGTATCATAGCTACGAGCTCGAAACCTTGGCGGTGGTTGTGTCTATTAAACGTTTTAGGGTGTATATAGTGGGCGTACACTTTAAAGTCGTAACTGATTGTGTTGCAGTAAGGGCGGCGTTGCTTAAAAGGGACCTGATTCCACGGATAGCTCGGTGGGGGCTAACAATACAAGAATACGACATGGAGGTGGAGTATCGGCCAGGCAGGCGTATGCAACACGTCGATGCGTTAAGCGTAACCCAGTAGGCGATAGGTTGTATGTACCGGCGATGGCGCGATTTAATCTTCTTAGGAAGCATCATGATGACATTGGACACCCGGCGAGCGAACGGTGTTTGGGGCTAGTATCGGCGACATACTGGTTTCCTAAAATGAGGCGTTTTGTATCCAAGTATGTCAAATCGTGTTTACGGTGTGGATTTGTCAAAGGTCAGTATGAGCGGGGCGAGGGGCTTTTGCATCCAATTAAACGACGACCAATCCCATTCGACACGGTGCATGTCGATCGCTTGGGACCATTTGTTAAGAGTGTCCCCGTACACTCCTACATCCTAATGGCGGTGGATGGTTTTACTAAATTTGTAATAGCGAAACCTGGTAAGACTTTAAAGACGTCTGAGGCAATTCAGCGACTTGGCGAGGTATTCGGCGAGAGTATTATCACATCATCATAAAACTTTTTATATAAACACTACCGTTCCCCATTTATTCCCAGTTGTAAGCTAGATGGCTCCGGGCAAACACGTACGAGACGGAGGTGTCGTTAACAGTCTGATCAACAAACTACATTTTGAACTATATATGTCAGTTTGGAACAAGACAGTCTTTACTCAAAATTTTCATTTTTCAAGATTTAGTGGTGTCTCAACTCCAAATATTGCATATTTTTATGTGTAAAAGAGTTACAAGTGAACTTTGCTTAATAACCGTCGAATGGCGCTGCGTTGAAATGTCACATCTCCAACATTGGTTTTGTGCTTTAGACAAAACTGCCACAATTAGTCGTGCTGTGACGTTTAATGAGATGAGAGCAAATTTTGGAAAAGAATGTCACAAGTCGAAATAATATCAATAAGAAACTAGTTTCTTTATGTGTATTTATATGCAAAACTGTCACATCTTTAAATAGACCAGTCATTCTCATAAGCTAAGTATCTTTTTTGTTCCCATTTCATACAATAAACCGTAATATTTTGCGCAGTATTATAAATATTTTTATAATAATCTTTAAAATTGTATTATTTTAGTCTACTTTAATAAAATAATTTAGTTCATTAGAAATGTATTTCATTTTATTACCTAAACTCATGTTGAAAAACTTGTAAAAAAATATGTGAAAGAGAGTCACAATTCGGAATTATTTAACAAAAATAACAATAACAAAGTGCCAAAAATCAAATTAAACACAAATTTTTATTAAAAATACTAAGAACTATCCACACAAACATTTTAACATGATTCAAACATTATATATTTATTTATTTTCCAATATTTAGAGTAAGATTATTTATAAAACTTTACCGAGCTCTCCTGAAAATTTACATTTTTTGAGTTATGACAGTCTTGTTCCAAACTGACGATATGCCAGGTTATCAGTATTGCGGACATGGTACCAAGTTATATAAAAGGTTAGCTCGCGTTGATCCAGGTATTGGCTCTTGAAAAGCTGCCGTGAACACTATAACAGCTGTAGCAAAAGTTTCAGTTTAGAAGATAGGCATAAGAACGACTACATACTTTTGCAACGCGTGTGGGAACGTGTTAAAGCGAAAGAGGCTGGTTTTGGAGAAAAAGTCACGGCCTGGGCTGTTACTAACGCGATGAAGGTTAAACGGAAGTTAGGTATGGAAATCAGCAACCTCAGTGGTCAGTGCTGTAAAAAAGTTCCCTTCCGCAAAGCCGTTCTAACCAACGTCACTAAAATGCTCAAAAAAAAAGCACGCAAGTCATGATGTAAAGAAGGATGATGCAATGACCGTTAAAGCAGTGCGAATAGCTGTTAAGAATGCCGGTGGTAGGATGAAAATCAATACCCTTAAATTCTGAATAGTATCCCGCGGAAAACATGAAATTAGATTTTAGCTCTAGAAAATATCTGGAAGCGTATTACATAGTTTGCCAAACTATTCGCTTCCAACAATAAATCTATACTTTTGATACATAGTGATTTTCCGGGTTGTTATGTCGTGACCTCGGTAACTGGTAGCTGCTAGAAACAGAGTTAAAATGCACATCCCTAGTATTAGCCGGGATTTTTTTACCTGCCCTGGTTGTTCTCGGGCTAGGTTCTGTGGGGACAGATCCGCTATCGGTGTCTCTGTAACTAGTCGCATCCCATGCTTCCAAACGTTTCGCCGCTCTTTACTGTCGGCATCTTCAGTGGTGACTCCGCAAAGGCTTTTGCGCTTTTGCACTAAACCTAGACTTGACTACGAAGATTTCGGTAATTGAACAGTATTCGTGATAGACTTCTCAAAAAAAAAATGATTCTGTAAAATCCTCAACCGTCGATATTAAGTTGGAAATTGTAAGCAAAGAGACATTCCCACGGAATACAAAGGCATATTGTGTAATTATTCACGATCGTGTTATGGAACATTTAGCTGAGTGGAGTCGAAAGAAGTGCCACATAATAAAGAAGGATACGAAATATTACTTCATTATCAGCCGAGCTTTACACGAATAAATATGAAGTTGGTTGTTGTGGATTTCCAGAGGTTCAATGGCCCTGATTTTTTCCCTAAGGAAATATCATTTGTTGAGGGACAACAGAATGCACACTATTTGCTGAAACCACCTGTGCCGTACGATACTCTAAGCTACCATCTTAAGAAACAAGTAAAATATTTAGAATGTAATTATCATGGTTTAAACTATAGCAGCTGTTACGTAGGCGATGACAACTTAAATGGAATATTGCGCAATCACCTGCTTAACTGCGCTGAAGATATTGTGTACGTAATCAGAAGCTCGAATTTCTTGAAAAAAGACTACACGATTTGGGAGGAATTTCAACGCCATCTGTGGTCAATGTAGAACATCTTAATATTTCCATAGAACAACCGCCAAATTTCTGTAAAGATTTACCATACTGTTTAAACAATTTTAATAATGGTAAAAAATACATATGTGGTAAGAAATAGTTTTACGCTTCATATTTTTTGGTATACTAATTTACTTAAATAAATATATTTATATTTTACGTTGGTGTTCTATTTCCCCCCTCTTTTTTTATTTTATCTACCTTACTCCTTTGAAATATTTGTATCTCTTTAGATCAATTTCACAAAACTTAATCTTTAGTAGAGTGCTAGATTTGACAAGTGTAAGATGTCATACTCAGATAACTTTAAGTTACAGTTAGAAGAATATTTATTTAAATTACATAAGTTGAAAGAAATGATTATATGAAGAGAAGCAGTGCATGTTTTCTATGTTGGGAAGATTAAGTATTACCGACAACAGCAATATATTTAGTGATAGACGTTAGTCATGTCAAAGAATGATTGAAATATGTTAATTTATGAAAATATTAACTGCCATCTCCTCCCCTTTGCCATTCCTATACCTCACCAATAAATTGAAAATATAAACCAGATTCTCTACTCACAATCATAGTTCAATCTAGAATTTGGTTATTATCCATTTTTACTGCACTCCAACTGATTTATCACAATACGTTATCGTTATCACTATCACTGACTATCACTACTTAACAAATATGCTTTTAGCATATCAAACTTTTCACTGTTTGAATGATGCCATACTTTATTTAATCACACTGTATTGCACGAAAAATATTAATTAAATACACAAGACAATTATGAGAAAAACACTGCCCGTGACAATAATAAGAATATTTAAATACATTTTATACGTTAGTGCCGCAACTCTTAAAACAGATGTGTCAAGCAGTGTATTACTTAAAGAAACCATTAGTTTAGTTAGGTTTCTGAAGATGCAAAACAATCTCATATTAACTTTCAATTTACGTGTATTGAAATTATCAAATCCCTTTCCACAAATATTACAGGTTTTGTTTCCACTTGTAGCTTGCCACAGCTTATTCCTTTGCGCTGGACCATACTTGTGCACCGATATCAACATAACCTTTTTGTCGACCTCGACTATCAATTCTAGAGAGTGGGGCTGGTACGGGACATTTCACCTACTGCTCGTGACATCTACCTATTATCTGTGCCTACGGTACTAGTTTCTTTTTTGCATGTGATTGACACTGCTTTTAAATATTTTACTTTGCCTTTTCTTGATATTGAACGCATACATCAGGCTAGTTATTTTGTTATTCCATGTTTTGTGTTTATTTTTAAAATCTATTTCACCTACTACGAAACTACGACGTACGAAATGGTTTGCACTGACACGTTGTTTGAGGTTATGTGGCGAAAATTAACTCTAAGGTGTTGAAAATCATAGTTTTTTTGTATTATTCTTCATAAAATAATGTCACGGATTTCCCAATCCGTCTTTTCTATTACTTCCAGAAAAACACTCCGTTAATTAATTATTTCTTTATTAACTGCTCAGTACACTACTGACTACTAATTACAGGTTAACTAAACACTTATTTAATTAATCGCTATCTAAATCACTTTGATCTCTCTAACTAAACACTTCACTTCAGACTGTAATACAAAACTAATACAAGACTTATCCAAGACTAACTAACTCGGTCGTTTATTCTTCTTTTATAGACCCAACGAATGTTCCAGGTATATTCCAGTATCTCTAGATCCATTTTCTCGTACGACTCGAATGCTTCTCGTCGATTTCCGATTTTTCCAGGCCGATCTCGATCAGCGGCATGTTGTTTGTTTACCAGAATCGCGTAGGGGCGATCGGGGCAATCTTAGGCAATTCGCGGTGCCACAGTCGTCGGTTTGGGAGTGAGTGGGGCAAATTCCGTGACACTGCCCCCTCCTTAGGACCGATCGTCCCGATCGGATACACCTCTATACGGGGACAGACGCTCCAGATGGACGACCTTCATCTTACTCCTGGGAGTCCTCTGTATCCGGTATACGATATCATTGATTCTTTTAATGACGGTGTAGGGGCCCTCCCAACGATTCTGTAGTTTAGGCGATTTTCCTTTCTTCCGCGTGGGGTTGTACAGCCACACCAGGTCACCTTGTTGGAATCCGACTGTATTGGCCCGGACGTCATATCGAGTCTTCATGCGATCGCTCTGTAATCGCATTCGAGTTCTGACTTGGTCGTGTACGGCTGCTAATCTTCGTTCTAGCTCATGGGTATAAGTGTCTGGCTCGGTGGGCTGTTCCGCAGGACGACCAAATACCAAATCTGCTGGAAGGCGAAGCTCTCTTCAAAAGATGATATTTGCGGGAGTCTTCCCAGTAGTTTCATGGACAGCTGAGCGGTAAGCTAACAGGAAGAGTGGAATGAGCTTGTCCCAGTCTGTCTGGTTCTCGTTCACAAACATCCTCAGATTGGTTTCTAGTGTGGCGTTGAAGCGTTCCACCATACCATCTGACTGGGGATGCAGTGGGGTGGTCCTGGTTTTTCGGATTCCCATAAGCTCGCAGACCTTTCGGAACACACCTGATTCGAAATTTCTGCCCTGATCTGAATGTAGTTCCATGGGCACACCAAATCTGCAGAACAGGTTGTTGACTAGCGCTTCTGCTACGGTTGTGGTCTCTTGATTGGGAAGGGGGTATACTTCCGGCCATTTGCTGAAGTAGTCCATGGCTACTAGCAGATATCGGTTGCCACTTTGGGTTTTCGGAAATGGGCCAGCGATATCAATGGCAATCCTCTCGAACGGTGCTCCTACGATGTACTGGCGCATTTTGCCTCTGGAACGGGTCTTCGGTCCCTTGCTGGCTGCACATATGTCACATTTTCGGCAACAATCTTCTACATCCGTCCTACAACTCAACCAGTAGAAACGCTCCCTAACCTTCTGTAGAGTCCTCTTGATACCGAAATGTCCACCCCCAGTACCTCCATGTACTTCCTGCAGCACTTCCTTGGGACCTCGGGAGTAGTACTTGTTTCTTGACCTCCGTTCCGTCATTGTTCTCCCATGCTCTTTTTAGGACACCGTCTTCCAACACCAAGGAATTCCATTGACCCCAATAGCTCTTTAATGTTGGGCTTTTACTGCTGACTTCAGCCCATGAGGGTCGGTTGTTGGCTTCTTTCCAGTCTAGTAAGGGCTTGATGTCACAGTCAGCTTGCTGGTCTTCCCGAATCGCCGCTGAACTCCATCTGTCTTCAGGTTGGGCTGCTACCACCTTACAAGGAACTGATGAGATGTCCTCTTTCTTTTCAAGACTACTACAGTGTTTGCAGTTGACAGAACAGGGTCTCCTAGAAAGGGCATCTGCATTTCCATGTTTCCTGCCGGCTCGATGTTCAACAACAAAGTGATATTCTTGGAGCCGTTCCAGCCACCTGGCCATCTGTCCTTCAGGGTTTTTAAACTGGAGCAGCCATTTAAGGGAAGCGTGATCCGTTCTTAGGAGGAATTCTTGGCCATACAGGTATTTATGAAAGTGTTCTAGGCTCTTGACGATGGCAAGTAATTCTTTCCGAGTCACACAATAGTTCTTTTCAGCTTTCGATAGAACTTTGCTGAAGTAGCCCACTACTCGCTCTTGGCCAACTTGTACTTGGGAAAGAACTCCACCAATTCCAATGTTGCTTGCGTCCGTGTCCACTATAAATGGTTGTCCAGGTATTGGGTATGTCAAAATCGGGGTAGTGCAGAGAGCCTCTTTCAGCGTCTCAAAGGCTTGCTGGCATCTCGGAGTCCATTCGAACAGGATGTTGTCTTCTGTCAGTTTATGAAGGGGCTTGGCAATGTCCGAGAATCCTTGGACGAATCGTCGATAGTATGTGCATAGGCCGAGAAAACTTCGAACTTGATGTTTGTCTTTAGGAACCGGCCAGTTCTTTATGCACTCTGTCTTCTCCGGGTCTGTTTTCACACCGTTTGGAGTAATAATGTGGCCTAAGTATCTAACCTCCTTTTGGAACAGACTGCACTTCTTCGGGTTCAACTTCAGATTCGCTGCTTTTAACTTCTTGAACACTTCGGACACGTTCTTCAGGTGCTCCTGGAAAGAGCGTCCCAGCACCACCACGTCGTCCAAGTAAATCAATCAGGTCTCCCAATGCAGGCCATGAAGTACAGTTTCCATCAGTCGTTCAAAAGTGGCAGGTGCATTACATAGACCAAATGGCATTACATTGAACTGCCACAATCCATTTCCGGTAGTGAACGCGGTCTTTTCCTTGTCTTCTGGGCTGACCTCGACTTGCCAATATCCACTCTTTAAATCCAAAGTGGAAAACCATTGCGCACCAGCCAAGGTGTCCAGAGTATCGTCAATTCTTGGTAGTGGGTAACTGTCTTTCTTGGTGACGTCATTTAATTTTCTGTAGTCCACACAAAATCGGGTGGAGCCGTCTTTCTTCTTGACCAGGACTACAGGAGAAGCCCAAGGACTCTGAGATGGTTCTATGGTGCCTTGATTTTGCATCTCAATTAACATCTTGTTAACTTCTTCTCGCTTGGCTAATGGAAGTCCACGTGGTGGCTGCTTTATAGGAGATGATGAACCAGTATCGATTCGATGCTTCACTACATTGGTTCTCCCAAAGTCGCCTGGTTTAAGTGCAAACACATCTTCATTTTCACTTAGCAGCTCTTCCAGTTGTTCCACCTCCATCTCTGTTAATCTTTCCTTGGCCCTATCCACGATGTCCCTTAGACATTCCGGTAGACTGGTCTTATTCGGTTTCTTCTCCATTTCGTTGTTTTCTTTGAGTGTTCTGACCATGGTAACAGGTTCACAGACTCCTACTTCAGTTCCCTTTGTAATTTTCTGTGGAAAGTTTTTCAGGTTAACTACCCGTACTATTGTCGCGGCCGGTGACTATAGATTTATTGAACAAATCCGGATTACTGGGTTCCACCACTCCTACACTGCAAGACATTTCCCCATCCATTACAGCGGCAACCAATGTTTCGGTCTGACCAGGTAGTACCACATCTTCTTTAACAACGAGTCTCCGTACAGCGTTATTCTCAGTGGTGGTCGTTAGCACTACTTCCTCACCCATTATCCGTAGCGTACCAGCATTAAAATCTAAGTTCACCCCCTTTGCTTGTAGTAAGTCTAGTCCGAGTATGATATTGTCCGATATATCTGCTACCAGGGCTCTGTGTTTGAACTTGACGTCTCCTAATTCTACTTCAAGCTCGCATTCTCCCTTGACTGGCAGTTGTTGTCCATTGGCTGTTGTAAGGACATAACGTTTGGCAGGGTTCTTAATACGCCAATCACCAATAATATCCGGCCGTACAATAGTTCTTGTCGCTCCAGTGTCAATTACCATAGGGAATATACGACCAAAAATAATGCCTTCTACTAGTAAGGAGTCAGAGTCCTGGAGACGTGATAATGTAACTTCTTCTCGTGGGGCATGGTAGGAGGACGCAGCCGGCTTTTGCCCCGTCAAGCCGGCTGACCCTAGTTTTCCTGTGTAACTGCCGCCTGAGAGTCGTGCTTTTGCTGATCCGTGACCGGGGCCATACACTGTCTTTTTAGATGTCCTGTCTGTCCACAGTTCCAGCATTTAAGATGGCGATCCCTTCGATTATCAGATTGTTCTTTCTTTGGTCCAGTAGATGGGCTGAATTTATCAATGATCTCCTTTAGCGTCTTTATTAGGTCTCCATTTGCCATACTATCGCTGTTATCACTTAGGGCCCGAACTTTAACATGTCTACCTGATGCCATCTTTGCTGCCTCGAATTCTAGCGCATGCGACAGAGCGTCGTTCAGTGTTTTAGGTCTGGCGAGTCGTAGTGCCTGCTGGGTTTCACAATCTCTTAGGCCGTCGGTGAAAACTTGAATGGAGAGATGGTCTAAGAATTCGGACGGGGCTGTTGGATAAGCCAATCGAACCAGTCTGGCAACATCGGTCTCAAAATGTTGTAAGTTCTCACCACTTTCTTGGTGACGATTTTTCAATTGTGCCTGGTACACTTGCTGCAGGTGCTTATCCCCATATCTCATTTCCATATGCTGTTTTAGAATGTCGTAGTTATTCTGCTGTCCAGCAGGAACTCCTTGTAAGACGTCAAGAGCTTCCCTCGTAAAGCAACTATCAGAGCAGTAGCTTTCTCATAATCCGACCATTCGTTTGCTGATGCTGCTGCTTCAAACTGACGCAGATATACATTCCAGGAAACCTTGCCGTCGAATTCAGGGGGTCTCGTCTTCTGAGTTCGGATAACCGGTCCTTCTGATTTGATTACGCCCTCCTTTGTTATCTTGTCTAATTTATGTTGAAGCTCTTCTCTAACCTGGTTTATTTCTTCGTGTATTTCCTGTTTTTGTGCCAACAGTTTCTCTTCTACTTGTGTTTCCACTTTATGTGACTGCTCCTCTAGTTTTTCCAACTTTGTCTGCATTTCTTTCGTCTGATCTCTCATTTCCTGTTGTATTGTCTGTATCTGTTCTTTCATTGTATACCCTTGTTCTTCTAATTTATTTTCTAATTTTTCCTGCATCGTTTGTCCCTGTTCTTCTAATTTCTTTTGCATTGTCTGTCCTTGTTCTTCTAATTTCTTTTGCATCGTCTGTCCCTGTTCTTCTAATTTCTTTTCTAATTTCTCCTGCATCGTTTGGGACTGATCTTCGATTTTATGTCCTTGTTCTTCAAATTTTTCCTGCATTGTTTTCGTCTGGTCTTCCATTTTATTTTGCATTGCTTGCATCATTTCTAAAAGTTTTGCTATTTGTGCATCCATATTGACTTGGCTTCTAGTTACAGGCATTCACTTTATTTTCTTTGGAATGTTCTAGAATGTCCAGGAATGTGTTTGTAAATGTCACCGTTGACTTCCTTACAATGAAACGAGTGCAGTGATATGCCGCACTTGGGTCTTTGTCTCACTTCGGTACAAAGTTCTAGAATGTTCGAGAATGTCCTTCGCAAATACCACCGTTCACTTCCTTGAGTCACGACGAGTGCGGTGATATGTCACACTTGTGTCTCTGTCTCACTCCCGTACAAAGTTCTAGAATGTTCGAGAATGTCCTTCGCAAATAACACCGTTCATTTTCTTAAGTCAAGACGAGTGCGGTGATATGTCACACTTGGGTCTTTGTCTCACTCCCGTACAAAGTTCTAGAATGTTCGAGATTGTCCTTCGCGAATACCACCGTTCACTTCCTTTCGACAAGACGAGTGCGGTGATATGTCACACTTGGGTCTTTGTCTCACTCCCGTACAAAGTTCTAGAATGTTCGAGATTGTCCTTCGCGAATACCACCGTTCACTTCCTTTCGACAAGACGAGTGCGGTGATACATCACACTTGGGTCTTTGTCTCACTCCCGTACAAAGTTCTAGAATGTTCGAGATTGTCCTTCGCGAATACCACCGTTCACTTCCTTTCGACAAGACGAGTGTGGTGATATATCACACTTGGGTCTTTGTCTCACTCCCGTACAAGGTTCCAGAAAGTTCTTCCAACTTCCACTTAAACTCACTCACGCACAGGGTTCCAGAAAGCTCCTCAAACTTCCAGTTAAATCCCACTTTGTGGACAGGGTTCCAGAAAGCTCTTAAAACTTCCAGTTAAATCCACTTCCGACACCAAATTGTCACGGATTTCCCAATCCGTCTTTTCTCTTACTTCCAGAAAAACACTCCGTTAATTAATTACTTCTTTATTAACTGCTCAGTACACTACTGACTACTAATTACAGGTTAACTAAACACTTATTTAATTAATCGCTATCTAAATCACTTTGATCTCTCTAACTAAACACTTCACTTCAGACTGTAATACAAAACTAATACAAGACTTATCCAAGACTAACTAACTCGGTCGTTTATTCTTCTTTTATAGACCCAACGAATGTTCCAGGTATATTCCAGTATCTCTAGATCCATTTTCTCGTACGACTCGAATGCTTCTCGTCGATTCCCGATTTTTCCAGGTCGATCTCGATCAGCGGCATGTTGTTTGTTTACCAGAATCGCGTAGGGGCGATCGGGGCAATCTTAGGCAATTCGCGGTGCCACAGTCGTCGGTTTGGGAGTGAGTGGGGCAAATTCCGTGACAATAATTTATATCCTTAATAATAATTTAAGGGTATAATTTGTGATAATCTTTCTAACAGTGTACAATGGTATTAACTTCTGAAATGTAGGTAATTGTTTTTCTGTCGTGTATTTAATTAATATTTTTCGTGAATACAGTGTGATTAAATAAAATATGGCACATTATTCAAAGCGTGAAAAGTTTGACATGTTAAAAGCATATTGTTCAAGTAGTGATAAGATAATCAGGGATAGTGATAACGATAACGTATTGTGATAAATCAGTTGGAGTGTTGTAAAAATGGATAATGACCAAATTCTAGATAACTATGATTATGAGTAGAGAATCTGGTTTATATTTTCAATTCATTGGTGAGGTATAGTAATGGCAAAGGGGAGGAGATGGCAATTCATATTTTCATATATAAACATATTTCATTCTTTTACATGTCTAAACATTCTAGTTAACTTTGTTAGAGTCTATTCAAAGACATTAGTGTAACATTGGCAACGCTGTGGAATTCACATCCACCATGACTCCTGGATCAGTGGTCCTCAACAAGTCTTCTATAAAAAATTACGAAATTTATTTAAAATTTGACTTTTTTATTTCTGATTTTTTTGTAAATAAACTATTGTGTTCTAAAGAGTCAACTGTACTGCTTGTTAAATTATTTATACATATTTAAAGTTCACTCTGTATATCTTTAATGTAAGGGTGAAAAATAAAGTATTTATTTAAAATTGTTTATCTTTTATTATTTACACACATAAAATAAAACAAAGCATAATCGTAGCAAATCTCAAACAAGTCTGAACAAGTTTAAACAGGTTAATAATTACTTAATAAAATTATTTATTTTTTGGTCTCTTTTACAGACACTAGATGGCGTATAGAATCTGATCATAACAATTCTTATACAGGGTGTTCCATTTCTCAGGATAGTCAATCCCGCTAAAACTTATGTTTAAATAACTGAAATATACTTAATTATGAACACAAATTTAACATAAAAAGCGCCTCCAAAAACTGCTTAAATTTCATTGTTTTGTCATGTAAAATGTGTATAGCCTTCAACCAGACTTACACAGTAGAAACTAACTTTGGTAAACGTCAAAATTATGAATTGTCAAAGAATTGTCAAATATTAATGACAAAGTATTTTTACTGCAATAAGTAACGTCAAATAATAAATTGAATGCAATTTACCTATACAATGATGTTATTGAGACTTGTCCTTAAAAACTTAGACTTGAGTTGAGGTTTTTGGAGTATTGAAGTCGCTGCGCCAACGTTGCAGCTTCGTTCACATTGTATAAAATACTTGTCGATATTTTTAAATTGTTTCCTTATAATGTAATCAAAATTTAGTAAATTGTTTTTTTATGTTACTACAGTGTACATACTAATTAGGTATCCGTATTTTTTATCACACGCATTTACAAAAGCATGTAAATAAAGAAAATTTATTCCTTTTTCCAACTGCTATAATAATTATAGAATACTTGTTTAACAGCAAATAAATTCGAACAAAACGACTACTAAAACTTTTTTAATTATAATATGAAAGTCATCAACTGAACATGAACTGAACTCATCACACAAAAAAAATATTACTGAAACATTACCTAGAAATAATCGAAAAGTTTTTCGGGTCCACATATTTCAACACGTTATTTATGTTTCTGATGAATAAAGTATGTTTAAAAAGGACTCTACATCTGTAAAATAGCAAACAATGTACTACAATTTCTGTATTTCATATGATACAAAACTAAAATAAAGTAAGTGGTATTTTCTAAGAAGAATCACCTGTAAACTTACTAGACCCAGAAGGTACCTATCATATAATCATTTAAAGCTAGACAGTAGTCTGTAATTATTTTTTTTATCTTTCAGGTATGTGTGTGTAGTCCCACAAATTACATTGAAACAAAATGACTCATAACATTGGACACCAAAATCAATAAGCAAAAATTATCACACAGAAATCATCCAACCATCGAATGATGGATACTATTATAACGAACTCCTTAACTCACATTGAAGAGTATTCTTTAAGACATTAAATTCAGTGGTTGTCTGTCGTGGGCTTTAAAATTTCTAAACGAATAAAATTAAGAAAAATAAACTACTAAAATCATAATTCTATGTACAGTACGAAAACATCTCGTTAGAATACCTTAAAAATGATGAAAGCTAACTGTTACAATATATACAACGTAACGTAATAAAGTATCGAACAATGAAGCAAGAAGCAAGATTCGTTTCTCATCATATGACCATTATAAGGTATTCTAACGAGATATTTTTGTACTGTACATAGAATTATGGAATTAGTTTATTTTTCTTCATTCTATTCGTTTTAAATTTTAAAGCCCACGGCAGACAACCACTGAATTTAATGTCTTATAGAATACTCTTCAAAGTGAGTTAGGGAGTTCTTTATAATATTATCCATCATTTGATGTTCAGAATTACTTCTAAGAAAATATATGTGTGATATTTTTCGTTTATTCTTTATGTGTCCAATATTATGTTGTTTTGTTTCAATGTAATTTGTGGCACTACATACACATACCTGAAAGATAAAAATAATAATTACAAATTACTCTCTAACCTCAAATGACCTTCTGGTTCTAGTAAGTTTACAGGTGATTCTTTCTAGCAAAGACCAATTGCTTTACTTTAATATCATATGAGTTTGTACTACATTGTTACAAATGTAGGGTCCTTCTTAAACATACTTTATCCATCAGAAACATAAAGTGTTAAAATATGTGGACACAACATACTTATCATCGACCATTTATAGGTTATGCTTTAGTAATATTTCGTTTGTGTGGTGAGTTCAGTTGATGACTTTCAAGGACAAACACATTATAACCAAAAGAGTTTTAGGCGACGTTTTATGCGAATTTATTTGTTGTTAAATAAGTATTCCATAATTATTATAGCAGTTGGAAAAAGTAATACCTATTCTTTATTTACACGCTTTTGTAAATAAGTGTGATAAAAAATACAGAATTACTATGTAAACTGTAGTAACAAAAAAAAACGATTTACTGAAGTTTTATTACATTATAATGAAACAATTTAATATATCGACAAATATTTTACACAGTATTTATTCACAATGAATGATACTGCAACGGAAGACTCTGCGCCGGCGCAGCAATTCCAATACTCCAAAACCTTCAACTCAAGTGTAAGTTTTTATCGACAAGTCTCAATAACACCGTTGTGCATACGTAAATTGCATTCAATACATTATTTAGCGTTATTTATATGCAATAAAATACTTTATGCCATTAATATTTGACAATTCGTAATTTTGACGTTTACCGATGTTATAGTTTTTTCTGTGTAAGTCTGGCTGAAGGCTATACACATTTTACATGACAAGACAATGAAATTTGAGCACTTTTGGAGGCGTTTTTTATGTTAAATTTACAAAATGTTTAATATTTATTTATCAGAATGTGTTCATAACTAAGTATATTTCAATTTAAATATGTTTTAGCGGGGTTGACTACCAAAAACTTAAATTGATTTCTTGAAATATTGAACACCCTGTAAATGAATTGATGTTATCATCAGATTCTACGCGCCATCTAGTGTCTATATACCAAATTTCGTCGCATTGGCTATGATGGTTTCTGAGATATAAGCACTGAAAGTCTTAGTCTTAGTTGTATATTTGTATATACAGGGCGATCCAGTCATAATGTCATTAATTTTAACTACGTATTCGGAAGGCCTAATAAAGACATCGAAAAGAAATGTTATTCGACTTTTCAAAATATAAACAAATCACCCCATAACAATCTATAACACGACGCTCCTGGTTCGCTACACATTATCTGATGACGTGTTCGAGTATTGAAGCTATATAGAAGTCCAACACCATTGCCACTTAGGACCACATACATATAATAACAGCATGTTCGGTACTGAAGTGAAAGATTTTTTTCTAATGTCAAATTTCTTTGTAATCTAAAATGTATGCAATTTGTATATTTTTTGAGGGACATTTAAGAAATGTTGCATTTTTAAGATATTCATTAAGCGTTTTGTCAAGTTCTGACATAAATTTCATTCAGCATGCCCTCGTAATGTAATGTAAGTTCAAAAGCTCCGTAAAATTTTATACAGTAAATCATTTTGGATAAAACATTAAAAATATACTATTTTTATCACATTTTCGTTATGTTCTTGAAAGCAAATTCAAGTTAAGCTTGTACATTGATAGTCACAAATAATGCAAATCGCATTTGATTACAAATATAAATCAGAATGAAATCTATTACCCGTGATCAGTAGCTACCGGATAACACAGATGCACATCTCTATTAAAATGTATTTTATATTTTTTTACGGTTCTGTTCAGAAGAGGATAACCGCACTATTTCACTTTACCCAACTGAAATTGCATTTTTATTTAGAGAAACATCAAATTTAATTAATAATTATAAACTACACTGGTGACACAAACACACGAAATTTACCAACATCCACCAGGCGAAAATTGTTATTACTGAAGAATGAAGAAAGGAAGAGAACTAAGAGAAGCCGGATCGCGTGCATCTGTTCCAGATGCAGTCTTCGGCGGGTTCGCCTGCATAGAAAAACTACTTATTCCGCTGGTAACGTATTAAACGGCTGCTAACTGCTAACTCTTTAGCTGTGCCGATTACAGCCTATCCGATATCGGCAAGGTTACTGATCTAAATACAGTAGGTAAAGACTCGAATTGCCGGATTGTTTATCACTGAATAGGTATGTCTCGGACTGTTTTTTGTTGACAGCACAACGACTTTTTATTGCTGTCTGTATTTAAATACAAAAAACGTTTCCGTTTCTCTTAATAATTATTAATAAATTATAATTAGTAAGTATTGGATTTATGTAATGAAATGTAAATGATATATTTTGATCCGTTAGAGTTTTGTAATTTCAATATTAAATATTTTTTATGATAAAACTTAATATGTTAATTGCATACTTTAAAAAAATAATATATAGCATTAATTACATATTTTAATATGTAGGTTCTATAGGAAAATATTTAAATTTGGCAACGTCGCGTCAGACCGACACAGAGTTAAACTACCGGAAGCGGTCAGTGACAGTCTGAAAATGGGGTATATATACCTAATGCTATTGTATATAATATAATATTGATTGAATGAGTGCAGTTAAGGCACAACACAATAATAATCTCTAGGGAATCTTATGTATATATCTGAATTATAAACAGTTTCAATTTGTGGAGTGGTAGTGATATTACATCTCAGTTGAGACGTGTTTACGTTTGCTACTTTAAATTCCATTTTTTTCCTGTTGTAAATAATAACCTATAGATATAAACGAGGTGATTTTTGTCAGTGATTTGGTGTATGCGACACAACTGCACGCACTCAACAGAATTATAGTCTACATTATTGTGAAACAGAATGACTAGAACTAGCATTAGAACCGTTTCCCAAGAAAGAAATTCTGAAGAAAATTTGAAAGAATTTATAGAAAAATTGTTTCGAGATGCAACAAATACCTTGCAGATGAAAATAGTCACTCGAACAACAAGTAAGTGATTTAATTGTTACAAATAAGGAACTAATTGGTTTGTTAACAAGAAATCGAGGAACTGATTCTATAATTAATGATGTGAGCATTGGCAGAGAAAGCAATGCTTCCTGCTCACTAAATTCTTCACAAGAAACAATTATACCTACTGACTTGGTAAGAATTGATAATTCCAACGCCTGTAAAAAGTCTAAGAAGCTGCAAAATTCTAAAACGAAATCCGAGCAGTGTTAAAGGGACTGCTTCTGTCCATCATGGTGGATCCCCCCATGCGGCTCCAGCCAAAAAGCTCTGGCTCTATGTTGGAAGGTGTCGGAGAGGGACGACTAAGGACAACGTTACTTGCTACTTAAAGGATAAATTACCAGATCAGGTGTTTGAAGTCTCGAAGTTAAACAGCAAGGGATCCAATGTTTCCTTCAGGATAAGTACAGTGAAGATATATGTAAAATTCTATATAATTCGGACTTCTGGCCTGAAATTGTGGTGGTAAAGAAATTTAAGTTTTTTCATGGACATCGACAGATACCTTCTTCGGGAACCTTCAATTGACTGCTCATTAAGGTCTGTGACAGTTTGCCAGTTAAACGTTAGAAGTGCGCGCAATAAATTAACAATGTTGTACACTTTTCTTGACGACTTGGAGTTTCCAGTTATCCTTTGTTTGAGTGAGACTTGATTTTCTGAGAATGAAGTGGTAGCACTTAAGTTGGAGAACTATGTTTTAACTGATTTTTATTGTAGACTTGATAAAAATGTGTCGCCATGTATGTTGAAAATGATATTTGTGACTACTGCATTAAACAGTTGAATGTAGATAGGCTTGATTCCCACTTTGAGTATACAGCTTTGGAACTTTAGGCTCTACAAGAATTTTGGTGGTTAGCGTATACAGGACTCCTGATAGTAATGTGTATGTATTTGATTCTATAGAGATATTACTTACCAAACTATGTTCTGTTAATTATAGCCAAATTTTTGTTTGTGGTGATTTTAATATAAACCTTGATGCCAATATAAGGGCTCAAAGTGCTAATGATTTAATTAATGTATTTTCTTCATATGGTTTTAGGCAATGTATATACGAATACACTCGAATTAATAGAGACTCTAAAACAATTATTGATAACATATTTTTAAATATAAATATTTGTAATTCTGATATCTTAAATCCATCCACACTTCTCCGACCATACCATGCAGTTGGTTCAATTCATTTGTAAAAAAGACAAGCGCAGTGAGCCAAATAAGTTTTACTTGAAGCGTGATTACAGAAATGTTTTAAACGTACGCATGCTTCAATTTCTCGTTGCCAATGAAAGTTAGGGCGCTCGGTTTGATGATTCTTTGGATGCCAGTGAAAACTTGAGGTTTTTTGAAAGATTTCGTGAATTGACTGATCTGGTTCTTCCAACTCAGAGATGTTATTTGAATTATACTAATGGAAAAATTCAATCTAAACCGTGAGTTACTCCGCAAATAAAAAATCAGTCAATCATTGAGAGAGGTTCATATAGTGATCAAGTATTGTACGGTTAATGAAAATTTTACAGAACAATATATACAGTTGAAAAAACTCAAAAAAACTTTAAAGAGAACTAAACGGGATTATTACAGTGACATAATGGAATCTGCAAATAATAAGTCAAAAGCTGCCTGGGGTATCAAACGTGATAACGTTAATATTAATGGGTCCGCTGACTACCCCAGCATGTTATATAAAAGTGAAGGTTGCCCGTTTCTCGTAATGAGTCAGCCGAGACATTTAATTTATACTTTTTAAAGTCTGTTCCAGGTACGAATAACCTAAGCATCGATAACTATAATTTGTATGATAGAGTTGAGCAATGTCATAAACTATTACCAATTACCCCAGATGAAACCGGTGAAATTATACGCACAGCTGCTATTAAAGATTCTCACAGATTCGATGATATTCCTTGTTCAATTTTGATAACTGTAATCGATAGTATCAAGTATCCTCTGACCCATCTTCTTAACGCTTAATTTTTAAGGGTATTTTCCCAACTACTCTCAAACAATGCTTAGTTGTCCCGATTTATAAAAAGTGTAACTCCTACAAAATTTCTAATTACAGGAGTATTTCTTTACTTTCAGTTTTTTCCAAATTATATGAATTTGCATTTTAAGAGAACTTAAAGTTTTTTCTGAAAGAATATAAAATATTGCATGATACGCAGTTTGAATTTCGTGCAGGTCGATCTACTTATGATGCTATTCTTGCTGTCTACAAATACGTATTGGACAATTTTGAATCTATATGTGTGACCTCGTCAAATTATTTTGATCTAGCCCGTGCATTCGACACTGTGAACCACGAATTACTCTTAAAAACGACATAACGGTGATAAGGTGCTTTCTAGTCCTAGATTAGTACCTGTTGGTATTCGACAGGAAAGTACATTAGGTCCTATTTTAATCATAGTGTTCAGCAATGACTTGAAAGATTATCTTACATCAGGTCGATTGTATATTTTTGCTGATGACACTACTGTGACGTTTCAGAGTAAAGATATGACAAATTTGTCGTGAATGGGAATGAATTATGTCAGAGATATGAAGCGTTATTGTGTTAATAATGGATTGTCTCTTAATAGTGCCGAAACAGAAATGATGACCTTTTCTATGTCTGACCATAACACTAGTTTATATGTACCAATAGATGGAGAATCATTAAAAGATGCCTATTACGTAAAATCATTGGGTATGATCTTGGATAGGAATTTAAATTGGTATTCACACATCGAAATGGTCTGTAGCAGATTGGCTAAACATTGTTTGGAGGTCTAGGACTTCCACAGCCTATTGCAGCAGATTAGCGTATCATATACGAGTCTCAATTATATGTACCATGGTATGTGTCCAAGTATTAACACCAAGGGATTGGACGAAGATGACCGGTATCATGGCCGCCACGATCTCCTAATTTTAAATCATTTGGACTTCACACCGAAGTACATACTATTGATGATTTACGGCAACGTATCATAGTTGCTGCCAATAACTTCGTTCAAAATGAACAAGAAGCAGAAACATTTGTGTCACTTTGTAGAAACTGGGTAAGACGGGCCCAAAATGTTGTTGTAATATCAGGTATGTCAAATTATTTTATTAATTAAAACCACAAATTAAATCTATAATTAATAACAATAGCGGCAAGAGCAGTATAAAAAATTTGCTGTATAAAATCAGCGTTATAAAATATTATTTATTTCTTTCCTAGAACATTTCTTTCCATTTTTTGTCCGGTCGCAGATTGCCGCCTTATCAGGTTTTACAGTGGATCAGTTTTCAGTTCCGTGCAGAAGTGTATTTTTAAATCACTTTCGAAATGCCCTTTTTGATTTTTTCTTTACAAAATTGTATTTGTAAGAATCCTCTGCACACTCAGAATTATTTTTTTAGATAAGTTCTGAATCACCCTGTATATATTGATATACTGTATGTTGTCACCTCCGGTATAAGAAATGGCGACCTGTACTGTATATATGGGGTGAGAAAAAGGTCAAGAATCCGTCATGAGGGGAAGATAGTTTTGAATTTTAAGGATATATATAATATATATATATATATTACATAATTTAGCCTTATTTAGCTAAATTATGTAAAACTTTATTTTACTCTTGTAAAAACTCTCATCATCAGGGCTACAATAAGATACAATGTAATTAGTTTCATAGAACTCATTTCAATATCAAAATGACAATTAATTTCAAAAACTATTATAATCAATTAAATATTACAACAATTAAAATTCTAACATTTAATAAGACTACTTACAGGTAAGTTGAGGTTAATTCATAAACTGGCTTCGTGAAGAAAAATGCATTATATACATATATTGTAGGTACTGTACTAAGTAGAATTCACATGGTGTTTATTGATTCAAAATCAAAATAATGACAGGAATGAACTACGTTTTAAAATAATACGGAATGTTATCTGCCCCAGTGAATTTTTTCAACTTTTTACAACTAATCAAAAAAACTTTAATATACTGAAATCCACCAGCAAAGATACATTCCTTTGTTCTAATAGCAATTATTAATAACAACTTTCTCAACACAAATATAAAGAACATTAACATTTTTTTATAAAATTTTTAATTTCAGAAAAATTAAAAATATTCAACAAAAATTACACTACACTGTTCGAAATATCTAGCAGAGATGCCACTACCAAAGTGAAAAACATTTTTGTTCTTAACAGCAAAAAAACTAAATCAATTTTAATAATCATATTATTAATCACTCTGGGAATTCTCAACAATATTATTTTCCATTTTCCAATTTAATACATAAGTATATATAGAGCTAATACCACGAATATCTTGTTTTTTATTCATACAGTACTGTTCCTTATTAATTTCCACCATCTCAAGAAAAAGCCTCTTAGTTAAATTTTTTCAGTGTGTAATATTTTAGCATTATTGTAATTAATATTGTTAAAAATGAGCCCAAATATATAGTATGCACATCTGGCAATAGGGTCTGACCGCTTTTCTAGGTATAGGAGAGAGTGTACATAAACCATCCCTTTTTGCCTATTTAATAAATTAGTCTGCACTGAGAATTCAACAAGAGCGTTTCATTTCATCAGGTTATGGGCCCAGTCCCGCGATTGTGCGAAACAAGTTGATAGTTTTTCTCTGATTAGTGCAAGTATGGCCGCGAATTATATAGTGAATGTCCTCGTTGTACGTGCATATAAAGGAAGCGAGAACTACAGTGGAATTGTGGAAAAAGTTAAAATCGTTGTTTGATGATTCTGGTTTCGCCAGAAAATTGGACTTTACGAAATTTAATTTCCGCAAGACTAGAAAACTGCGAATCCATGTGTGCTTATGTTAACCAGATAGTGGAAACCGGGCAAAAGTTACGTGGTACAGGGTTTAACATAGACGATGAATGGATTGGTTCATTGTTATTAGCGGGTTTACCTGACAAATTTTCACCGATGATAATGGCGATCGAGCATTCAGGAATACCTATTTCTGCGGATGCTATCAAAACCAAATTGTTAGAGATGGATGGAAATGTTGGCAGCACCGCTAATGCATTCGTTTCCAAAAGATGTGATGGCGGTAAACAGCAGACTGGTAACACAATGAAAACCAAGAAAGATATGAAAGATATGAAAGATATTAAGTGTTGGAAACCCAATACGAAATTACTGTGAAAGACGTGTTATGTGCTCCAGAGTTGACTACAAATTTATTGTCTGTAAGTCAATTGATTAAAAATGGGAATGCTGTTCATTTTAAATCTGATTGTTGCCAAATATATAATGTGCAAGGAGTGTTAGTAGCCACAGCTGATTTGAGAGATGGTGTATATAGAATAAACAATGCAAGCTCTGAAAATTGTTTGATATCATCGTCAGTGGCACAGCAAGTCACAGCGAACACTTGGCATCGAAGATTTGGGCATATAAACAGTAATTATTTGAACCAAATGAAGAAAAAGGAATTGGTAGATGGTCTCGTGTATTCAGGTGTAGCGGAAATAGAAAAGCAAAACTGTGAGGTTTGTTGTGAAGGTAAGCAATGCCGGCTGCCATTCACACACAAAGGCACACGAGCTAAAGAATTGCTAGGAGTTATACACGCAGACGTATGTGGTCCCATGGAAACCAAATCGATTGGTGGAGCCAAGTATTTCTTAACTTTTGAGGATGATTATAGCAGAATGGTGTTTGTCTATTTTTTAAAGGCTAAAGATGAAGTTTTAAGTTGCTTCAAAAACTTTAAATATCTAGTCGAAAACCAAATAGATAAGAAAATCAAGGCATTCAGGTCAGATAATGGTGGCGAGTTTTGCAGCACCGAATTTGAATGTTTCCTGAGAGCTAATGGAATCCTGCATCAGAAGACCACTCCATACACACCAGAACAGAACGGCATGGCAGAAAGGCTAAATCGTACCATTGTCGAGAAAGCAAAGTGCCTTCTTTTTGATGCAAACTTGGAAAAGAAATTTTGGGCTGAAGCAGTAAACACTGCGGTTTTCTTGAAGAATAGATCGATTGCATCAGGGTTGCAGAAAACCCCCTATGAAATGTGGACAGGGGATAAACCTGACGTTAGCAATTTAAGGATCTTTGGCAGTCCAGTAATGGTGCATGTTCCGAAGCAAAAAAGACTGAAGTGGGACAGAAAGGCTGAAAAACACATTTTGGTGGGTTATAGCGATAACACTAAAGGCTATCGGGTTTATAACATGAAGTCCAATGTGATAACCATCAGCAGAGATGTCATTGTAATGGAAAACGTGCAGGAAATCACTGAAAAAGAAAGTGAACAAAGTGTAGAGGTTCCAGTTTCAGTGGGAGTCGGCGACAGCGAGAATACAGAGAACGATGACGATGTAAATTTTAGTGACGAATCCAGCAACACGGAAACGTTTAGTGGGACGGATGAGAGTGATGATAGTGACTACACTCCAGAACATCCAGAGCAGCCCACTGGAACACTTAGACGGTCAGAAAGAACTCCAAAACCAAGGAAGTTTGAAAATGTTGTGACGTACATTTGCTCTGACAGTCCCCATTTAGACAGCGACCCCGAGACAGTGCAGGACGCCTTGTCAGGACCGGACAAGGAGAAATGAGGAGAGGCGATTCAGGACGAACTTCTTTCCTTTGAAGAAAATGATGCTTGGGAACTAGTCGATATTCCTAGTGGTAAAACTATTGTGCAGTGCAAGTGGGTGTTTAAGCGAAAAATCGACAGTGATGAACGTGTTAGATATAGAGCTAGACTTGTAAAAAGGATTCACGCAAAAGAAGGTATTGATTTTCATGAGACTTTTTCACCTGTAGTTAGATTTTCCACTTTGAGACTGTTGATGTCTTTATCTGTTAAGTTAGGATTAGACATTTCACATTTAGATGTTAAAACAGCATTTTTAAATGGAATATTAAAGGAAGATGTATATATGAGATTACCTGAAGGTTTCAGTTGCACTGGCAACAAAGTTTTAAAGTTAAAAAAGGCGATTTATGGCCTAAAGCAAGCCAGTAGAGCTTGGTATGAAAGGGTTGATGTGATGCTTGGAAATTTAAACTACAAACGATCGAAATTAGAACCATGTTTGTTTACTAAAATAAATGGTAGTTTAATGACGGTAATTGCATTGTATGTTGATGATTTCTTTGTCTTTTCCAACGATAGTCATGAAACTGAACATTTGAAAAATCGGCTGTCGAACGAATTCAAAATTAAAGATCTCGGTGAAGTGAAACAGTGTCTTGGCATGAGAGTTGGAATAGATAAGAAACATAATTCAATTACCTTAGATCAGCAACAGTATATTAACTATGTTTTAAAGCGATTTAATATGTCAAACTGCAAGGCTGTTAGCACACCTATGGAGCAAAATGCTAGATTAGTTAAGAGTGAAACTGATTTAAAAATTAATGTTCCATATCAGGAACTCATAGGTAGTTTAATGTACTTAGCTGTGTTAACTAGGCCTGATATTGCTTATTCTGTTAGTTATTTAAGTCAATTTAATAACTGTTACAATGAAAGCCATTGGAAACAAGCCAAACGCATTTTAAGATATTTGCAGGGAACTAAAAGTTTTGGCCTAAAATTTGTAAAGGATGATGAGGAACTAGAAGGTTTCGTAGATGCTGATTGGGCCAGCGATATAAATGATCGTAAATCATATACTGGTTTTTGCTTTAAATTTTCTGGTTCCGCCATCTCCTGGGAAAGTAGGAAACAAAAGACTGTTGCCTTATCCAGCGCGGAAGCTGAATACATAGCAATTTCTGAGGCTTCCAAGGAAGCAATTTATTTTAGGAATTTATTGAACGAATTATTTGGTGTCGTAAATTGTATTACTCTTTATAATGACAGTCAAAGCGCACAGAAGTTGTCGGTAAATTCCACCAGTCATAAAAGGTCAAAACACATTGACATTCGGCATCATTTTGTTAGGGACTCTGTAGCTCAGAATTTAATAAATATAAAGTATTTACAGACAACCGAAATGCCTGCCGACTTTCTTACAAAGAGCCTGTGTTCTATGAAACATTACAGTTTTTTAGAGAAATTGGGTATTGTAAATATATTATAAATGTTATAGTTTCTGATTTATGGCATACAGACTGTCGTATATATTTTGTGCTAGTGGGAGTGTTAAAAATGAGCCCAAATATATAGTATGCACATCTGGCAATAGGGTCTGACCGCTTTTTAGGTATAGGAGAGAGTGTACATAAACCATCCCTTTTTGCCTATTTAATAAATTAGTCTGCACTGAGAATTCAACAAGAGCGTTTCATTTCATCAAATATGATGTCCTGTATCTAATACATGTTCAGCTAAAGCGCAAGTTCTTTTTTCAGTTCTACAATCACTTTTATGTGATATGATTCGAGAATTTAACATTCTGGACGTCTGACCAACATACTTCAAATTGCAATTATTACATGGTAAACTATAAACAACATTGGATCTTTTAAACATATCATCTTTGTCTTTAAGTTTCGTGTATAAATTGTTAATTGATTTGACACTTTTTTGAGCAATTTTTATATTGTTTTTATATTTAAATAAATTAATAACTCTTGTTGAGAGTTCTTTAACAAAAGGTAATGAGCAATAAAAAAGATTTTCTGATATGGACTCCGCTCTCCCATTATCTAAAATATCAGTGACGACTACATTATATAAATATTTTTTTAATAAATTTTTTGGATAAGAATTATTAATTAAAATGTCATACAACTTAGTAATGTTCTTTTGCCTCAAGGATGGGTGACAAATTTTATATATACGGTTTTTCATTGCCAATACTAAGTTAATTTTCATTTTTTCTGTATGGTAGGAGTTGTAATTAATATACCTTCCAGAACTAGTAGGTTTTATATACCAATCCAGAATCACTTTATTATCTGGTGTCCTGATTAATTTGGTATCCAGGAAAGGAACACTCCTTTCATTTTCAATTTCAATGGTAAACTGTATATGGCAATTATAACTATTAAATACCTGTAATATTTCATCATCCCCACCCTGAGGAATTGAACAAATTATATCATCAACATATTTTTTAATGAAAGGTAAATTGAAACTTAATTTAGGTCATCCATGACAATCTGTGCAACAATAGGAGAGACAGTAGCCCCCATTGGAGTACCTAAAATTTGTTTATAAAATTCATTGTTAAAGCTGAAAAAAGTGATATCAAATATAAACTTTAAAGTATTAAGAAATTCTTCAAGACTAAAATTGCAAAAAACTTGGATGTGTGTTCATCTTTTCCTTATACTATTATTAACAACATTCCATGGTATGTTACTAAAAAGAGACATTACATCAAGGCTAACTATTACATAACCTGCTAGTAATTGTTTATCATTAATAAAATTAGAGAATTCAAAAGAGTCTTTAATAAAGTATTCATTATTATTATCATACGAAATGGTTAAAATGTTAGTAATAAATTGTGCAATTTTACTATTTGGAGTGTTAATACTTGGAATAATTGGTCGAACATCAAGAATTGGTTTATGTATTTTAGGTAAACCATAAAACTTTGCTGAAGTTGCATTATATATTTTAAGTTGTTTTTTCTCATGATCTGTTAACATATCATTGTCATAAAGATTATTAATTATCAAATTAGCTTTTTGTTGCAAGGTGGAAGTAGGATCTCTTTCAAGTTTTACATAATAGTGTTCATTGTTAAGTAAGTTTGAAGAGTTTTCAATATATTGTTGTTGAGTCATAATAACTGTAATATTTCCTTTATCAGATCTAGTAACAATCAGTTCTGTATGTTGTTTTAAAAATTGTTTAGTTTTATAATATATATTATTTAAAATATTACTATTGTATATATATATATATATGTTAGTTCGTAGGCTTCCGCGGGTGTTATATGTGGTTGTAAAATTTCTCCGGGTTCCTTTCCGCGATGAATCTGCATGGTCCTCAAAAGAACCATTTGTTTGACAACGTTTCGGTAAAATCTCATTTACCATCTTCAGGTCTTCTTACTTCTGCTTCGCGTTACTACGTTCGGCTTACTGGAAGATGTTTGTCCACTTGGTGAGTTATATACTGTGCTTCCGTTCCGGTGTGTGGTTTTCTTCGCATGGCTGCGCGTCACGGGTCTTGCGTTTAACGGTGCTGTGGGTTCTTGTGTTCTGCTTGGCCTACTCTCAGCGTTACGTATCACTGGTTTATTGATCTTCTTGTTTTTCAGGACAGGTTTCCAAGCTGTTGGTAATCTTTGAGTATCGTCACGTGTATTAAGATTTTGAGGATGTTTTTCAATTTCGATGGCTTCTCTAATTATTCTTTTTCCTTTATGCTCCATTCTTGCTAGTACCTTGGTATTATCGAAATCAATCTGGTGGCCGGTTTCTTTTATGTGCGCATAAGTGACATTAGATGTAATAAAACTCGTGTATGCTTGCGCAACATGCGTTAGAACTTAATCATAATTTAAATTTCGATGATGTAAAGGTTTTATGCAATGAGGACAGTTTACACAAAAGAACCTTTTTAGAAATGTGTTTCATTGACCAGGAGATTAATTGCATTAATAGGAGATCAGACATTGATGGCCTTAGTGTCATTTTTACTTATCTTCTACATTGGCACAGCAGCCAGAATATTGTCAACTAATTTTTAAAATTTTTTAGAATTTTTCTTAGTCACAGTTAGTAGTTAATATGTTAATGTTCAGATTTCACAGTTGGCAGTACCTGACTTCTGTCAGCCATTTCCTATTGTTCCCAGGTCCCCATTACTTTTGTGTTCATTGTCTACATGGCCATGCTGGCTGATTGACCATGTGCTCCTCTTTGAGGTTAGTTTTTAGTAAAAAGAAGTTTTTCAAATTCCTAACAAAATTTTATTAGTAATGTAGATTCTTTTAATTTGTTTGCTGTTGACGTTTTATTGTAACACGTGATGGTGTATTTAGTCCATGCAATGTTAGTGATACAACCTCGTTTTTTGTAAGTTGGTTTTTTACATTTTATAATTTCTGCATATTTTCATAATGTAACGTTTTTAGAGTTCCTGATGAAGAGACAATAAAGTACTCGAAAGCTTGAACTAGATAAAGAGTCTTCTTTATTTTGTGACTGATTTACCCGATTAAAAAATCCTTGTCTCAACTTAGACAGTCGTCTAACTTTATTCTATATATATATATATGTTAGTTCGTAGGCTTCCGCGGGTGTTATATGTGGTTGTAAAATTTCTCCGGGTTCCTTTCCCTGATGAATCTGCATGGTCCTCAAAAGAACCATTTGTTTGACAACGTTTCGGTAAAATCTCATTTACCATCTTCAGGTCTTCTTACTTCTGCTTCGCGTTACTACGTTCGGCTTACTGGAAGATGTTTGTCCACTTGGTGAGTTATATACTGTGCTTCCGTTCCGGTGTGTGGTTTTCTTCGCATGGCTGCGCGTCACGGGTCTTGCGTTTAACGGTGCTGTGGGTTCTTGTGTTCTGCTTGGCCTACTCTCAGGACAGGTTTCCAAGCTGTTGGTAATCTTTGGGTATCGTCACGTGTATTAAGATTTTGAGGATGTTTTTCAATTTCGATGGCTTCTCTAATTATTCTTTTCCCTTTATGCTCCATTCTTGCTAGTACCTTGGTATTATCGAAATCAATATGGTGGCCGGTTTCTTTTACATGTTGAGCTAATGACGAGGTTTTTTCATTTTTCTGGACAGCATTCCGATGTTCTTCTTTCCGGGTTTGAATTCTTCTGTTAGTTTGTCCAATGTGTTGTTGATTGTGAGAAGACGTACAGTTTATGAATTAACCTCAACTTACCTGTAAGTAGACTTATTAAATGTTAGAATTTTAATTGTTGTAATATTTAATTGATTATAATAGTTTTTGAAATTAATTAAAATTTTGATCTTGAAATGAGTTCTATGAAACTAATTACATTGTATCTTATTGTAGCCCTGATATGACAATAAACATTGTCGAAAGCTCGGCAGAGTAAAATAGAGTTTACATAATTTAGCCTTCCTTGACCGTAGCCCTATTAATTTTGTATATTTTGGTTATATATACAGGGTGAGTCAGTCATAATGGCATTAATTTTAAGAGGAGATAGGGAATAATGAGTATAATGCGAATACGTGATTTAAAAAAAATCTGAATGCATATTTACGCCGAAAAAAATATTTTTAAATCATTATTTAAACCCCCTTTTCAGACTGTCACTGACCGGTCACAACCTTGGTCGGTTACAGCTCACAGTTCAACTCGATATCGACCTGATGCAATGTTGTCAAGTTGTAATATTTTTTTATATAGTACCTACCTAGGTTTTAGACATCACAAATAAACGGTTGTACTGACTATTTTAAAATATCATTTTTTTGCTCAGTTCAACTTCAGCCAATAATAATTTAAAATGTTAATACCCAATAAAATCAAATAATAATAATCAAATAATTCTATTAAAAATTGCAAGTAACGCGGTCCACTCAGGTTTTCCCGTAGAAAATACGGCCCAATCAAACGATACCCGTACACTCGCGTGTCGAATTTTCTCTGAGCAAATGTAGCTGTTATGACTGCAACAAAACTCCAACGTGTCTAATAATAAACTGAGTAATAAACCATTTACGTACATTACATAAAAAACCTATACCCAATGGGTAAATTATTGAGAAGCTGAAAAGTGTTTCGTGTTTAAATACTAAGTACTTAATAAAAAACCATCGTGTTGTCGACAGAAAACTGTTCAAGACCGAAATGGCACGCCGCTAATCTAAGTTATCGAGAGTTAATCTTAACCGTGACCTACCGTATTATTAGGTCAATAACCTAGTTACCTAGTTTTTGTACTGTTATTTAACGACAAGGAGTAAAACAATTTTTTTTAATCTAGATACATGAATGAATTTTCCTTAAATATTGATTTATTTGTTAATAAAAACAGATGTAGATAATAAATAAATGTTTTCGAATGTTAGGTTATTACAGTTTAATAATTTTGATATTACGTTTTCACTACATTTTACAAATAAATATGAATTTTTAGTATTACTCGTAAGTACAATTAATTATTTAGTTTGCAGTTACGAACATCTAGCCTAGAAATGTATTGTTTTTTAAGTAGTATGATATTAACCTGTTTACAGCCCACATTTCAAGTAAAACTGCATTTATCCGTCCATAGCACTTTATTAATAAAATTCAGTCGCATTTCGTAAACATTCTCCGTATAACACTACCATTTCCACATATTCGGAATTTGTAAAATTATGCGTTGTGAATTTACGCCAAATACGCGAGGTTAGACCGAAATAAACAAACTACTGCTTACTGCTTGTATTCTCTCCATCCCCCCTCCAAATGTGTGGCATGATCTACAAATTTGAGGGGGAAGAAATGCGGGAAATGCAGAGTGCTAAATGGAGGTAAATTTGAATGACACGCTGATGTGTTAGACGATATTATGTATGTAAATGTGGCATCCATGGTTAATACGGCAAGTCTGTGGCATTAGAATTTCGTCGGGGGAAATTTTTTTTTCGATTTTCTGCCTTTATTAGGCCTCCCGAATACGTGGTTAAAATTAATGACATTATGACTGACTCACCCTGTATATATATATACAGGGTGTCCGGAAAAGACGTGTACAACGGAAGACCACAGACTCCTGGGTTCAAAATAAACCGATTTAGCCCAATTTACCTATTTCCAAAATTGCTTCGTTTCGCCGGTAGGGAGCGCCAAAGCCCGCGAAAATTTTTTGTTTATTCCGAATATCTCGAAAACGACTTGATCGATGTTAACCATTTTTGGGCTACGCATTTATAAGTCTAACCGACACTTTGTGACATTATTTAAAATATTTTGAAGTTATTAGAAATATAAGAAAAATCATGTATCATGCAAATATAAGCACATATTTTTTAACCCCTGTACAATTACTCTTAGTTTTTTCTATTAGTAGTTGACTTTATTTAGAAACTTTTTTACACTTTCAGAATTTTGAACAGATGAGTAGTTTAGGCAGAAAAATATTTTTCGTAAGTCAACAATATCAGCATCCGTTCTGCAACAAATAACGAAGTACCAGAAGTAGGCTCTGATATTTTAAGTATCAGTTGTATGTCAAATCTAATCAGCTACTGAAGTTAGTCTCTCGATTTATTATTTTTGCTCAATTACTTAGTTACTTTAGATCTTACTTTATTTGTTGTTGTTATTGTTGTGGTTGTTTATGTTCCTCATTTTTCAATATTTCATCATGGATACGTATACATATTCCGAACAAGTAGTTTGGTTTATGGAGTTTGTCAAGATAACGGCCGCAAAAGTGTTAGGGTCTACATGGACAGATTCCTCATCGACGAGTGTCAAATCATCAAACTTTTGCCAACATCGAAAGGCGACTTTGCGAATTTGGTTCTTTACACCAAATTAATACAGTTCAAGGGCGTCAACGTACCACGAAAACTATAAAGGTGAAGGAACAAATCCTAGATAAGATAGAAGAGAACCCAAAAATTAGTGCAAGACGCCTTGAACAAGAAATAGGGATACCAAAACTATAGTTCATGATGTTTTGAAGGAGCAGTTACTACATCCATACCACATTCAATCGGTTCATGACCGGTTCATGAACCCTGAAAAACGTTTAGCATTTTGTAATTTTATACAAGAATAAAGAACCCATGATATCAATTTCCGCAAAAACATTTTATTTACAGATGAAGCATATTTTGCTAGGTCAGGAATTATTAATAACCATAACAAACACGTTTATACTGGTGAAAACCACACTGTACTGAAATAAGACATTTTCAATATGAATTCAGAGTGGACGTGGAATTATAGACAACTTTATTATTGGCCCGGTTGTGTTTGCACATCGATTAAATGGGGTCAACTATTTAAATTTTTTACAGCAAGTATTACCTAATTTATTGGACGATTTACCGTTACTACTTCGTCGTAACATGTGGTTTATGCACGATGGTGCACCCCCCATTTTGCAATACCCGTTAGTCAGTATTTACATAATCTGTATCCTAACAGGCGGATTGGAAGAGAAAATGATGCTCCTATAAAATGGCCACCTCGAGCACCAGACTTACCTCATTGCGATTATTTTTTGTAAAGTATATGCCTACGCAGTTAATAATAATTTTTTAGGCGCATCCAAGACGCAGTTAACCTTTACGAGGTAATCCAGTAATCATGGAGAGCACTACAACTTTGTAAAACCGTAAAACGGATTACTTATTGCGTACGAGAAAACGGGTCACTGAGCATTTATTGTAAAGAGATCATAACTTTTTTTATTTGCTGTATTAATCTTATTATCTCGTATTTATTAAATAAAATATAAATGAGTTTTGGAATTTTCGTTATTTGTTGCAGAACGAATGCTGATATTGTTGACATACGAAAATATTTTTCTGCCTAAACTACTCACCTATTCAAAATTCTGAAAGTATAAAAAAAGTTTCTAAATAAAGTCATCTACTAATATAAAAAAAATGAGAGTAATTGTACAGGGGGTTCAAAAAATATGTGCTTATATTTGCATGATACATGATTTTTCTTATATTTCTAATGACTACAAAAAATTTTAAATAATGTCAAAAAAAGTGTCGGTTAGACTTATAACTGCGTAGCCCAAAAATGGTTAAAATCGATTAAGTCGTTTTCGAGATATTCGGAATAAACAAAAAATTTTCGCGAACCCAGGAATCTGTGGTCTTCCGTTGTACACGTCTTTTCCGGACACTCTGTATATCATTGAGACCTTGTATGTTTTAGCATTGACACAATCATATTTAAAAATATTCGTCATTTCTAGAAAATTTATTGGATTCCCTGTCAAGTTACATTACTGTACCCAATGTTATGGATGGCATGTTTAGCCAAAGTGCAGGACAATTTGTAATGTCTTATGTCAGTTTTGTGCGAAGTGATACGATCTTTCACGCACCGTCCAGTGTCCTATACATTTTTCATCACAATCTTGACACGGGATGCAATACACAACATTAGACATCTGTAATACACTATCTTTATCCTTTAACTTAGAAAACAGATTACCAATTCTGAGATTATTTTTAAAGGCTAATTTAATATTGTCATAATTAGAAAATCGTTATTTATGCAATAAGCACTTTTTGTATGAGTTGCATACAATATTTTTTCTACGTTTATGCAAAAACCAAAAAATAATATTTAGATGACACTAAGTCTAGGAAAATGTGACGTCGATTTGAACGTTTATGTTTGTCATGATGACAAAGCGCTGTAGTAGAATGACAGATGAATGCAATAAACATTTTATTGCACTAGTGCAATAAAGAACCACTTTTTCCACTAAATATAGTTCAATAAAGTTTTGTTTTTTGCATGAACGTAGAAAAAATCCTATTAAATTTAGGTGACAAACATTCAATGAAAGGGAGTGAGTAATACAAACTTAAATTATTTTGTCTATTCTCTAAGTCTGCGTTGACAACTGAATTTCTTTGCCAAATTAATTTATTTATATTTTAGTGGGATATCCACAACTAACAAACAAGGAAAAAAGTTTTTTTAAATTTTGATTCCGCAAGGAGGTGTGACTAGTAAGTATGACTGTTTTTCATTGCAAGTATTAAGTTTTGTGCTTCATTTGATGATACGATAGATAATGCAGAAACCTGCCTGATGCATCTGGTTTTGTGTACCAGGTTGTGATGACAGTGTTATTAGGCCACCTGATCACTTTGGTGTCAAGGAAGGGCACACTGCGTGTTGAGGCCCACCTCAATTATTATGGAAAAATATTTAGATTTATTATATTTATGTAAAACCGGCAACAGCGCCAATAAGTAGTACTAAGATATAGTTGAGGCCTTTCAAGGGCCAGTCCAGTACAGTAGTATCCTTAGCGCTGTTGCAGTAGGATGTGCTCCCTTACTTTATAAATTAATCTAGTAAAATAAAGTTATAAAATAAAAAACAGAGTCGTGAAATTTCTATCAAAAATAACTAGATAGAATTCATCCCTCTACATATGGTCCTTGAGCAGAATTAACCAGTTCCTGTGGATTTACGACAATACTGTAAAACATTGGGACATTGAGGTAAATTGGAGCGAATAGCTAGTGGCAGTCGAATCAAAGTCGACACCTGCAACATCAAGCGAAGCGCCGACGGTGCACGTGCAGAAGCCTGAAGCCGGGTTCCCGATTAGTCGAGAGCATTCCAGAAGCAGTCTCCGCGGCAGCCAAGGTCAGCTTATTCCAGTTATTATAAACATCATTTGTTTATCCTAAATTGCTTTATCTCCATTCCTCATTCATAAATTATTAAAAAGTTGATACATAATGGCAAATTCAGAAATTGATAAATTAATTCGTAAACGTGCTGTAATTAAAGGTAATTTAACTAGATTTAAACATTTTGTTGATAATTTAGATAGAGACCAACCTGATTTATTACAGTTAGAACTACGCCTTAACAAATTAGATTCTTATTGGCAGAGTTTTTCTGATATACAAACCGAAATAGAGTTATTAGATAATAGCGAACGACAAATTATTGAACGGCAGAATTTTGAACAAGAGTACTTTGAATATGAAACTAAAGCTAATCGTTTATTAAAGTCATGTGTACCACCTATTGTAGGAAATGTAAACACAGCTGGTTCACGGGCCGGCACAGATGAGTCAAATTTTAAATTGCCTGTTATAAATCTGCCTAGCTTTGACGGTTCGTATAATAATTGGTTATCTTTTAAAGACAGTTTCGAGTCTATGGTTCATAATAACAACTCTATATCAGAAATACAAAAGTATCATTATTTGCGTTCTTGTTTAAAAGGGGAAGCCTCAAATATTATTCAATCATTGCGGGTTTCCGCAGATAATTACAATAATGCGTGGCAGCTAATAAATGAAAGATACGAAAATAAAAAATTACTTATTAATAATCATGTAAAGGGACTTTTAACTTGCCATCAGTTGGTAGGAGTCACATATAAATATACGGGCGTTGCTTGATAAATTAAATAATCACTTGCGTGCCTTGAATGTACTTAAACAACCAACCGAACAATGGGATCTCCTAATTATACATATGGTGACAAATAAGTTAGATTCAGTTACGCGTAGAGAGTGGGAAAATAAACATAATGACATTGATAATGACGAATTACCTACATTAAATGATTTATTAAAATTCTTAAAGAAAAAATCTAGTCTTCTAGAAACGCTGTCGAATAATAATGAACAGTGCGTAAAAACGAAATCGTTTGTTGTAAATGATAATAATAATAATCGTTGCAATTTTTGTAATGACAATCATAATATAAATAAATGTACAATGTTATCAAAATTATCTCCAGAAAAGCGTTATGCAGAAATAAAGGAAAAACGTCTTTGTTCAAATTGCTTACAAAGCGGACATAAAAATAAAACTTGTCCTAGTCAGTCTTCATGCAGGATATGCTCTAAGAGACATCATACCTTACTTCATTTTAATAATAACGCCAGTACAAGTAAATCAAGTGATAATTCGAATGTTTCTAACAATAATAAAGAACAAAGTGAACAAAATATCACGGAACATAAAGAAACGACTATTGCAAATAAGTCTGTTAGTAATGGAAATACAGTTTCCGTAAATATGAATACTGTAGAGACAATAAATAATAAAGTTCAATCAATTACTAAAACTCATTTTAATAACAGTAGCGCACAAACATTATTATGTACTGTCATAGTAAAGATTCAAGATAAATTTGGCAATTACCATCCTTGTAGAGCTGTATTAGACAGTGCATCTGAATCACACTTTTGTACACAACAAATGGCTGATATGTTGCAAATAAATAAATCTCGTGTTAACATTGCAGTGTCGGGCATAAATAAATCATCAAGTCAAATAACATATTGTGCTAACATTAAAATTAAATCTAATATTAATAACTTTCAAACAAATATTACTTTTTCTTTAGTTTTTTTGGGTTTTTGCCACACTTCTGAAAAAATAATAGAGATTAATTAAATAAGCCCTTGCGCCAAACGGAACAGTCAAGGGTTATTTTTGAAACTATGTTTGCCTAACCAAAAAATCTCACACTGAAAAAACAGATAAGTAAAAAAATAACAAAAATCACATCACTATCGCGCACTTCCGTATTATTGACGTTTCGAAAACCTCTCTGTTTTCGTTCTCAAAATCGTATTAAAAATGTTAAACGTATGTCAAGTTTGACAGTTTAAAATTTATATATATTACTTGTTTAATCGTTCCTCACATAACTGATAATTTACCTTCAACTTCGTTTGATATCAATACATTAAATATACCCGAGGAAATTAATCTAGCGGATCCATCATTCAATGAGTCCAGTAAAATTGATCTGTTAATAGGAGCAAACCTATTTTGGCAGCTAATTAGAGTAGGGCAAATTCTTCTTGGGAAACCTGGTCCCATATTACAAAATACTGTAAAATAAAATTAAGGCAAATATTGTAAAATGCAATTTTATTTCCACACGTGATCTCGACAATAAATTAACTAAATTTTGGGAATTAGAAGAGAAGGTAATAGACTTGCCTATCTCTCCCGAAGAACAATCGGTAGAAACTTATTTTAAAGATACTACTCAACGTGGTACCGACGGTAAATTTATAGTACGGTTGCCTCTAAATCAATCACCTACTGTTTTAGGTGAGTCAAAAAATATTGCACTTAAACGTTTATACTCAATTGAAACTAAGCTGAGAAAGGATGTAAATTTAAATGATCAATATGTAAAGTTTATGACAGAATATATTAGGTTAGGGCACATGTCCAAGATAACAGATTACAATACTGAAGGGCGGTGTTTTATTCCACATCATTTTGTAAAAAGGGACAGTAGTTTAACAACACAACTCAGAGTAGTCTTCGATGCATCCTGCAAAACTGCAAGTGGTGTATCATTAAATGATATTATGATGGTAGGTGGCAAAATTCAGCAGAATTTGTTTTCGATTATTATTCGGTTTCGGACACACAAATGGGTTATTACTGGTGATATAAGTAAAATGTACCGTCAGGTGTGGGTGCATCCTGATGATCGAAAATTACAGTGTATATTGTGGCGAAGCAACCCATCTGGATCTGTAAATACATATGAATTAAATACCGTGACCTACGGAACAGCGAGTGCACCATTTTTGGCTGTTCGCTGCTTAAATGAAATTGCCTTTCAACATAATAAAAAATACCCAGAAGCGAGTCATAGAATACTAAATGATTTTTATGTTGATGACATATTAACGGGTAGCGATAACATTGAAACTCTTGTAAAATTATATCAAGATTTATATCAAATTCTAAAATCATGTGGCTTCACATTAAATAAATGGGTTTCAAACAATCCAGATGTCCTTAAATTTATTTTAAATTCAGATCCTAATTCAATTGTAAACATAGGGAACAATTATGAAACACATTCGTTGGGTCTATTATGGAAGTCAAATACAGATGTTTTAACCTATAACGTAAATGACGACAATGCAGTCAAAGTTCATACTAAACGTGTGTTACTTTCGTCAATAGCTCAGATATTTGACCCGCTAGGATTAGTAGGGCCTGTAGTAATACTAGCTAAGGTACTAATGCAAAAAATATGGCAACAAAAAATCGATTGGGACGAGCTGCTCCCTGATGACATCATCAATGATTGGAATTTTTACGCGAATAATTTAAAATCATTAAATGAAATAAATATTCCAAGATTTGTTTTATGTGATAATCAACTTCAAGTGCAGTTGCATGGCTTCGCAGACGCCTCACAATCTGCTTATGGATGTTGTATTTATGTACGTACGGTAGATAAATTTGGAAATTATTATGTAAATTTGCTTTGTGCAAAATCAAGAGTTGCACCACTAAAATGCATAACTATGCCAAGACTAGAGCTTTGCGCGGCATTATTATTAGCTCAGCTTCTTGATACGGTTCAATCATCTCTTACTCATATTGAAATAAATGATATTTACTTATGGAGCGACTCAACAATTGTCCTGGCATGGATTAAGGCCATACCAACCAACTATAAAATATTTGTTGCAAATCGTATTGCAGAAATTCAGTCATTAACTCGCCCAGAAAATTGGCACTATGTTAAAACACGTGAAAACCCTGCTGACATCATCTCAAGGGGTTTAAATCCTCATGATTTAAATAATAATGTCTTGTGGTGGTACGGACCCACTTGGCTAAAACAAGATCAAAGTTCTTGGCCTATCAATTTAAATTCCGCAATGGAACCGAAATATTGTGACATCGATGTTAAAAAACAGTCGGTAATTTCAACTGTTGCCGTCATTGACAAATTAAATATATTCGATAAATTTTCAAGCTTCTTAAAATTACAACGTGTAATTGCATACATTTTAAGGTTCAAAAATAATTCACTTGCTAAGACACCACGACAGTTCGGAATTCTAACACCGGTAGAATTAGAACTTGCTATAAGTACATTAGTAAAATTAGTCCAGTCTATTGTTTTTCATCGTGAACTTTCTGATTTAAAACCAAAGGTACTGTTGACAATAAAAGTAACTTATTAAAATTAAATCCATTTTTGGACAATACAGGTATAATTCGGGTGGGAGGAAGAATACGACATTCACAATTTCCCGATTCGAAAAAATTCCTATAATTCTTCCAGAAAAACATTTATTCACTAAATTACTTGTTGAATATGAGCATAAGAGACTCTTGCATGCCGGACCACAGTCGGTATTATTTTCATTACGTGAACGGTTTTGGATAATATGTGGTCGCAAACTAGTAAGAAAAATTTTACGAAACTGCATAATTTGTTTTCGTGCGAGACCCAGCAATGATGTTGAATATTTGATGGCCGATTTGCCAAGTAAAAAGAGTAAACCCATGTCAACCCTTTATGAATTGCGGTATTGACTACTGCGGACCGTTCAATTTAAGGGATCGGAAAACTAGAAAGTTTAAAGTTACCAAAGCTTATGTATGCGTAATAATTTGTTTTGCTACAAAGGCTGCTCATCTTGAGCTGGTCAGTGAACTAAGCTCTGATGCATTCATGGCTTGTCTATACCGATTCACATCAAGACGCGGCAAATGCTTGCACATATACTCAGACAATGGAACCAACTTTGTTGGTGCTAATGCCGAACTTAGAAAATTTCTACAATCAGTAGAAGGTGAAGTTCTTACTAAACTAGGTCAGGAAGGAATCAATTGGCATTTTGTGCCCCCAAATCTCCCCACTTTGGCGGATTGTGGGAGGGGGTCGTATAGTATGTAAATTTCCATCTTAAAAGAGTCATTGGTCAATTAAATCTCACATATGAAGAATTTAATACTGTTTTAATACAGGTCGAAGCTTGTTTAAATTCTAGACCTATGTATCAACTTTCTAGTGATCCTACCGATTTACAACCACTAACTCCCAGTCATTTCCTAATTGGTCAACCTTTAACCTCTATTCCCCAACAAAATTTGTCGGAAGTTCGAGAGTCCCAGTTGTCTCGTTTTAAACGCTGCCAAAAATACACGCAAGACGTATGGAGGCGCTGGTCAAAGGAGTATGTTTCCGAACTACAAATTAGGTCTAAGTGGAAGAAAAACTTTCCTCAATTATTCACTATCGATTCCTTAGTGTTGATTAAGGAAGATAAGGCACCAGTGATGACATGGACCCTTGGTCGTGTGTTGGAGCTGCATCCAGGAAACGACGGAATTGTGAGAGTGGTAACGGTCAAAACAGTTTCCGGGGTGTACAAGCGTCCAGTGAGTAAATTGTGTGTGCTACCAATTAGTGATGTACAAAACGATTATTGACATCGATTTATTCCATTTGTTATTGAAACTTCAACTCTTTGTTTAAGTTTGCAAGAGGCGGGAGTATGTTGAGGCCCACCTCAATTATTATGGAAAAATATTTAGATTTATTATATTTATGTAAAACCGGCAACAGCGCCAATAAGTAGTACTAAGATATAGTTGAGTCCTTTCAAGGGCCAGTCCAGTACAGTAGTATCCTTAGCGCTGTTGCAGTAGGATGTGCTCCCTTACTTTATAAATTAATCTAGTAAAATAAAGTTATAAAATAAAAAACAGAGTCGTGAAATTTCTATCAAAAATAAATAGAATTCATCCCTCTACACTGCGATTTCCGTCTTCTTCTTATTGCAGCTTACCATTGTTTATATGGGCTTTATTGTAATAACGCCAGTTTCTCTAATGGTTGGTTTCTTTACAATCTCATAATTCGTAAGTAACTTTTTCAATGTTTTTTATAATTAGTATTACTAATTGTTATTGTAGAGGTCCTGATGAAGAACTAGTAAAGTTCGAAAGCTTGAACAGAAAAAAGAGTATTCCTTTTTCTTGACTTCACTACTCCACCCAATTGCATCAAAATTTTAGTTCTTAACTAGCCAGTAGTGCTAATATTACTCTATATATATAGTTTTATCCAACATACTTTGTGCCATAATTTCATAAGAATTTCCCATCTCTTTGACATCCTCTGGCGTTGTGTCATCCGAAATCGGATGTCACAAGAACTTTCATCGTAGACTTGCTTATACTGACCCCTACATTGTTTTAAAGAAGTTATAGGGGGATGCCAAATAGTCATATGTGTAAGTTTTAACGTTTTTTTGTACTTCCGCAATATATTACACAGCGAACAGCACGCAGAAGCTGTTGCTGTATATTTATTATACCGTACACTATATATTTAAAATAGTAAGAACATATTTAATGAGCGCCAACGTTATGTTTCTTTTTGATTATTTTCAGTATTAATTTACTCAAAATACCAACTGTATAGTTTAAAATTTTTTTGTTCAATTGTACATTAAGATTATATATAGGTATAAGTATTTTGTGATATATTTCCTTTTCGATCTACAGGGTGCTATAAGTTTTAATAAAAAAGCAATTGTACCAATTTTATTACAAAAAATTATTACTACTCGCAGTAAACATCATTTCTGCTATTTTTAAAATTATTGAAACCGGATTATAAATTGATTATAATTTTTTCCTGAAAAATGGTGTTGTAAGAAAAAAGTCGAGAGACCTATGACTTCTAAATTAAACAATGAATTAAAAACTAATTTTTATTTTAATAAAACTCAGTCTTGGATCATTTTTTTCTTTAAAAATATCCAGCAGCGGCGTCCGGTGAGACTTCTGGTATGTCATATCTGAATAACAATATGTACTGTGGCCATATAGACAACTTTTTTAGATGGAGAACCTTTTTACAATTTGCAAAAAAAAATTCGCTGCCTCATCTAGGAATTTCCAATTGGCGCATTTAATCTTTCTGAAATATATTTTTTCATATCTTTGATCTAACTCTCGAGTTATTTAAAATTTTATTAAAAACTTATTGGTTAATAAAATTAAAAAATAAATATTTTACCAAAATTAAAGAGCCGATTTCGAAATTCCTAGGTGAGGCAGCAATTTTTTTAACTTTTTTGCAAACTGCAAAAAGGTTCTCCTTCTAAAAAAGTTGTCTATATGGCCACAGTACATACAGGGTGTCTACTATTATTTGTGTACAAATTCGTAAAAACTTTATTCTTGAAGGTAATCAAAAAAAAATTTTTTGGACCTTTTTCTGCCACACCAGCCTCTAAAAGAATACATTTTTCAATACGCTTCCTACTGTGCTGTACACCTTTCTTTAATTGAGCTGCACTGATAAACTGACACGCTTTAGTAATTCATATGCGTAAATCGTCGATATTCAATGGTCGATTTCGGTATAATTTACTTTTTATTGTACCCCCTAAAATAAAAATCAATTTTGATTCATGCTTTTTGACTTATTTCCATGATCACTCTTGATTCGTCTAGCGCCTTTCAAATTCAGTATTTTGTTTTGAGGGGGGTTGTGATCAACCCCATCTTATCAGATTGTAAATCAAAAATTCGCTAAACGTTTATATTAAATTTCGGTGGTATAAGAAATTGTAGCAGACCTTGGGTCGCCATAGTAGGATCAGAACAGGCGATGCTACTTAAAACATAAAAATAGTTGTTGCGTTATTTTGGAAAATAAAGTTTTTACAAATTTTTATAAAATTAAAACTTTGAGAACGTGTAGAAGGAAACACACTATATAGATTTTGTTGAAATTTCACACATAGGGATTTTGTGGGGTCCTAATTAATACCACCTTATCAGATTTTAAATAAAAAAAATCGCTAAACGTTTTTATTGAATTTCAGGGGTATAAACAAACAAAGCAAGTCTTGGATAGCCATCTTAAATGCCATGGTAGGGTCAGAGCAAGCGGTTTTCCACGTCATTTAAAATAAACAAAATTTTTTGATTATCTTGAGGAATAAAGTTTTTACGGATTTGTACACAAATAAAAGTAGACAGACCCTGTATATCCTAAAATTTAGTTTGGATCTCTTGTCTGGTTATTGAGATATGACTTACCTAAAAACTCACCAGCCGCTCACTTGATATGTAGAGACGTGCCTGTGCGTACGTGTTTCGATGAAACTGAAAACAATATTTTATTTACAATCATTATTTTAATTAGAGTGTTTTGCTTGACAGTGACAACGAAAAGCTGACGTTTATTGAGAAGGTCACATGAGTGGCACTTTATTGCTTGCCGAGCAGTGGCGTAACAATATTTCCCGGGCCCCCCCGCAATAATTGATAAGGGGCCCTTCTTACCGATACACTGTAAAGAAAGAGAAAAAAGAACTAAAACCCACTTAATTTTGTATTTATCAATAAAATATTCAAAATAAAACATTTATTTCTATACATGTCAACAAGAAACAAACAAATAAAATATAAGTAGATACAAACTTAAGACTTCTTTCTATTGATATATTTAAATAAAAAACTTAAAACTCTACGTGCATTTGCATCTGCAAACGTATTGACAATATCATTTAAATTTATTGTTTTGGCATACTCATTTTCAATGTTAATGAATGCCAATGAGGAGAGACGCGATTCTGACATAGTGCTCCTTAAATAACTTTTAATTTTGGAAAACGATCTTTCGGCAGTAATTCGGCTGTAGTTACAGGGAGTGTGAGAAATAATATGTAGGCAGTACAAACTTCAGGAACGCTTACACTTACAGAATGAAAATCAATAAGAATTATTTTAGCCGCATCGTAAATTGAGTTTGCAGGTAGGTCCCTTTATACTTTCCATTAATTTTGTTATTCTTAGAGGGGATGGGATGAGGCGGGCCCTATTGTTACGCCACTGAATGCCGAGTGATATCAAATGCTCGTTGTCAATAGCAACAAAGTATTTGTTATAATTAATGTTTCGTAATAAAGTTAATAATTTAACAGTTTTATTTTGTTGAGTGATTGTATATAAAACATTGTATGCATTACGAGCAAAAAGTGACATTACTTCTTACTGCTCCCGCGTGATTACTGTCACTTGAGCAATAATGTATCACTTTTCGCTCTTAATACATAAATAACTATTTACTGTAAAACATATATTATTGTTAACATAAAAACCTGTAAAGTTTCATTTCGTACGGTTTCCACAATATCAATAAATTAAATTTTCTTTAATAAAATTTAACCATCCTATATATAGAAAATTATCTACACAAATTACTTTTGTTAGAGACTCCTGCAATGAATGCATTGTCTCACTGAACACTCTGTATATTGTAAATAAATAATTAGTAAAAAAGAAGAGAGAAAATATATATTACTGATTTTATTTTACCTTACCTTTTATCCATAATTTAACCACCTTCATCGATCATATCATTTCCCTGTGACTTTGATTACATTTTTGTGAAATAAATCTAATAAATTTGATCCATAAGAAGATGAATATCTTGATCTTTTATAAAACATATTTCATGAAGCCAATAGTAGTCTATTAAAATTGGCAACTGTGGAAGGATGCTTCAAATAGGATTTTTTAATTTATTATTTCGTGTATTGTTGATATTTTTTTATAGAAGAAGCATCTGTCTTTCATTTTTAATAATGCATATTTTTAATTTCCTTATATACACAGTAATTAATAGGGATGTCGCATAGACGAAATTTTTGCTGGATGTCGCAAGATACGTTAGTCGACTATATATACAGGGTTAAATGACTAAGTACAAAAATTTTAACCACGTGCTCAGGGAGGCCGAAAAACAATAAAAAATTATTCCAGAATTTTAGCTCGATAATTAAAAATAGGGCAAAATCCTTTTTCCCTACGGAAAGTCGGCGCCTATGATAAGCATCGACTGAGATGGCTCAGATCCAGAGATAAAGTTTACATCTGTCAACAATGTCAACTACTAGGCTATCGTCTTTTTACAGCAGTTCTAAATGCAGAAACGACAAAAATTAACATTCTTATTAGCAATAATACCTGATAGATAGGTAACAATTAATCCAATTAGCTCCAGTATTTTGCATTCGTTTTTCATTATTTCGTTACTGGTAAAACTACATTTTCACTCATTAGGTAGAACCACTCACTACCGATAAAACACACTTCCCGTAGGTACAGTTGGATAAAATGCCTATTTATTATAAGAAAATCGATCGAAAGGAATGGGTGGTACTAATAGATAGGCAATAGAAAACTTTTAATGCACTCGCGGTAATCTTGTCTCATAACCTAGAAAAACAAACCGGCGAATTATATTGTGCGAAAATATCTGTATCCGACACATATTCCTTTATTTAATAACTATAAAACGTTTAAAATTAAAAGAAGGCACTAAAAGCTGAAGAAAAACACAAAACTACAACGTAAACACAGGAATTGAATTATGATATGACAGCGACACTGACTGCCGACTCATGACCGTTGCGTGCTGGTTGCTTACTCTGATTCTCACATTGGCGGCGTTAAATAAGGATTTAACGCCGCCAATACCGATACCAAAAAAAAAATTTTTCGCTTTATAAATAAGTGGAATTTTTTGAAAGGAGATTCCGTTAATTCTTAATTTTTTCTATCCCCTCTTAAAATATTTGTACACAGTCATAGTATATATAATTGATCACTAACTATTGATGAATTACGTTAAGTTGTATTACGTCGTTTTCAGTTTGCATATGCTCGGCACTGCCGTCTCTTTCTCTCTCGTTTTCGTGAAAATTTCTGCTGCAGGCCTTTTTCATGCATTTGGTTCCAGTAATTCAAGTCGTCGTGTTTCTTAATATTTTTTTCAGACACCTCATTTTCTTGTCTGCTTGTCTTTTCCACTCTATTCTTTCTCCCGTTCTTGGCGAACGAAAACTTTCACTGAGTCCTCGTTACCAGTCGCCGCCTCATCTTGTGAAGAAGCGATAGAGGAAGCGATAAATGAAGTCGGTAAGGGGTTTATCATGCTTGATTTCAATATCGTTACATTTTCTCCTCTGTAGCAAAAAAAAATATATCAGTTCTTCTAATAATATTATTTTAGAATTTAGTAACAAAGAAATAATTTTTGTAAGTTAAATTAGTAAAATAATAATGAAAATGTATTTCTACTCTTCGAAGTATCGTCGTTTAAAGGGACCTCTTACGCAGGTCACTTGAAAATGTGCTAGGAAGGTTCCTCGGCGCTGGCTGAGACGTTCTAGAATAAGTAATCATTAATTAAACAGTGTTAGTTTTTTAAGTAAAAATATATGCATTATTTTTTATATAAAAAAGTTCCTTTTTAACCTTGCTACACGAAGAAATTGCAATAATATATATTCCTCATCGTTTTAGTTTATTCAAGGATGTACAATCTGCAACATTTTGATGTATGACCAAACTCCTGTTTTGCTGCATCACTTAACATATTAGGACAACTCCTTTTTTTAGAACACAAACATACGTACATGGGAATACATTTTGATGTTTTCTACAGTGAGTTAAACTGAGAACTAAAGTATAACTTGGAAAATTTATATTTATACGTTTCAATGTATGTATTATGTAATAATACTTCGTTTCCATTAGAGCATTAAACTAACAGGCTATTGAATATTACGATGTCAGCAAACATTATTCAAGTTAGCAAATTGAAATAATACTCTTTTTTAAAATCACACTTTTAGCAAAAACTGATATATCCTCTAAAATTGCCAAGTCAGTAAAATTGTAATTTGACACCATATTTTCCTGTGCTGAGTCAACAAATACTGTAATTTCATGCCCTTTTTTAATTTTCTCTAAAATCGTTGAGCACGCGTAATTTGATACCTTATTTCCTGCAAATTATTGAGTCAACAAAAATTATAATTAAACATTTTATTTCCTGTAAAATACTGTCAGCAAAATTTATAGTTTGAGATCTCATTTCCTCTAAATTCGCTGTGTTGCAATCAGCAAAAATTGAAATTTGACCTCATTTCCGATTGGTGAGACGTTCTAGAAAGATAATCATTATTTATACAGTGTTTTCAAAATAAAAATTCATACATTGTTTTATAAAGAAAAGTTACATTTCATACTCTGTACACGAAGAAATTGCAATAATTTCTTCTTCCTATTTCTGTTTGGTTAGGGAGGCACAAGTTGAATATTTTAGTGTATCTGCACTCTTTCTTTCAACTTCTCTCTGGCACTACCACTTAAGAATGTTATCATTTTGAATATAATTTAAACGCATCAATATACGAAACGTAATATTTTCGGAAACTGAGAACTAAAGCATAAACTCGGAAATGTTATATTTATATTTTTCAATATACGTAATAATACCCGTTTCCGTTTGAACATGTGTAAAATGAACACTGAAACAAACTGTGTAGCATCTTCAATGGCAGCTTAATGTTCAAACAAAAACGGGTATTATTACGTATTAACTGTTGTTTTTTAGACCAGTTGTTTTTACTGTGGTTATTAATAAAGATGTTTTGTGTATTGTTCGTTTTTGATCTCTGTTTCAAAGAAGAAAAAAACAGTACATTTTACTATTGTCTGTAAACACACTAGCATCATGTATGTACTTTTTAATAAATGTGGAAGTCTTTCAGTTAAGAAAGGTTAGTTTGTAGTGTAGTGTTAGATAATTCAAAATTATTAAAAGTCTTGGCAGCACTGTTTATTTTGTTGCCATATAAAAGTATTTGATTATTCTAGACAATACCGTTTCAATTTTGAAAATTGCTTGCGTATTAACATTCAACTCATTACGGTTAGTTATTTAATCTGTTCTATATTCTACTGTAGTTAATAAACATTTGATACTAAGAGCAATGTAGGAATTAAACAAATAATTTGAAAAAAAAAGAATTTATTAAAGGAGTTACATTAATTTTCTATCCATAAAACCTGTTTGCAGTTTTCAGGATTCATATCAGATGTTACTAAAAATATAAATAATGTACTAGTCCCAAGAAATACCTTAATTAGACCCTACTACAAGGATAATAATATTGCTCATGGTTAGAAACATATTTAAGCACTGTGTAACATAAACATGTCAACATTTCTAATTATACAAATAATCTACTACAAAAGCTTTATAAAATAAAATTTGTCCATAAATATTTACATATAATTATGCTACAATGTAAATAGTAGTGTTGTCCTGTTATTCTTGAAAGTGACTAGGAATTTCTAATATCATATTGATCCATGTAATCGTACAGCTGAAACGATTAAAAAATATTGCAAAATTTTTACATACTTATTTTTATATATTTATAGTAATTATTGTATAGGAATAGTCATGTTAACTTAGGTCTATTAATTAAAAACTAAAATATTCATCTAAAGAATAAAAACATTTTTTTTTTAGATAGTTGTTTAACCTCTTTTTAAACATTGCTTCCTAGTCGAGGCAATGAACTAAAAAGTTCTAAAACTAGTTGTGGTGGACGGATTGGAATGCGGTTTTCTGCATTCTCTTCCAAAAATTATTTGTAAAAAATGTGGCGACATGGAATTTCTGACAAATCGGAAATTGAATTGCTGCAGCCAAAAATGCATTAAAAAAATGCATTATTTGAGAGGCCTCTTGGAAGAAGTCAAAACTTGGTAAATAAGTGTCAGAACTGGCCCAGATCGGGTACTCGGGAGTTATCGAGGTCGCTGATCACGAATATGATGTTCAAATTGACCCCCCGAATACCTGGAGTTCAGGACCGCCGATGAACGTTATCTCCGTGTGACTCTCCCACAAATCACGCGGGAAAGAAGATAAACTTGGCGCCCGGGTTTTTTTTTTGGGTCGCTGAATCCAAATCTGGCATCGGCGAACACCCCACGGGCACCTGGTGCGCCGGAACCTGGACGCGGACGTCATCTCCGAGAATTTTCCTGAGAAGAGTGCCAAAAACCACCTGAATATCATAATAGGGGCATTTTGAGGGCGTTTCAAAATGAGTTATTTGCCACCAAAATAATAAGATTCCAAATGTGCAGATACATTTAACGTGTTACTTCAGAAGTATGCAATTAATTTCGTATTTCTAATGCCATTAAATTTGACAATAACTAATCTTCTGCCATGACGTTTGTTTCTCTAGAATTGTACCTGATTAAATAGGGCTCAAGGTTATACACATTTCATATAAAAGACGATGAAATTTGGGCATAGTTTGTAGCCGTTTTTTATAATAAATTTAAAGTTTAGTGAATATCTTTTTGTTAGGATGTGTTTATAATTAATCAAATTTTTATTTAATTATAAATTTTAGCAGGTTAGAAAGGTGTAAAATAGGGCGCCCTATATAAATATAGATGGTGCTATCGGCTTCTACGTACCATCTAGTGTCTGTATACCAAATTTTGTCGAACTAGCTGCCCCAGCCACCAAGAAATACCCACTGAAAGTCTTAGAAGGCACACCTTGTAATAGGAGCCTTTTGTATACATTTCTTGCAAAAAACCTTTTCCTAAAAAGTTACGCCTCTTCAAAAATTCAAAAAAAATTGTGTTTCTTTATTACATTCCTCGTATATCAAGCTAAAGAAACCAAACTTGGTAAACATTATATGTCAATAAAATTACACTATTTGAAAATTTGTCAATAAATACAAATAAAAAAAAAACGACATTGACATTTGTTTTTATGGATTCCATTGCAAAGAATAGACCAAGGTAAGTTTGGCTTAATCGCATTATTTTTACGTAAGGAATCTACTCTTGCTCTGTGTCCCATTTATTTCGGGACACCCTATATATACAGTGCTTTCGAAAAGTAACGAATAAATTAATTATTTTTGAAATTGAGAAGTTTCAGAAAAAATCCCCTGGCACGTCTATTTTTTTTTTTTTAAAAAAAGCACTTTTTGACATACAACCCATATTTGTGACGTCATCGACAATTTTTTTAAATAGCAACCCCCAATTTTGACCATGTCATTTGAAAGAACGTGTCATTCTACATATACATCATGAAAAATTATGGTGTTACATAACAAAAATTTTAAGAAAATAATGTTTGAAGATTTTAAAATTTAATTTTCATAATACTGAAAATGATAATGATAATGTAAAAAATCGACTAAATTAAATGTTCAAATTGTGCACCGCTGGATGCCTGACAGTAGCCAAGACGATTAATAAATTCTTTTTGGACATTATCAATAACTTCAGGAGGTATAAGATGTATCTCGTGACGAATTCATGCTTTTAAATCTTCTAAATTAACCGGTCTAGTAACGTATACTTTGCTTTTTAAGTATTCCCGCAAGAAATAATCTAGGGGTGTCAAATCAGGCGAACTGGCTGGCCACTCAATCAGCCCCCTTCTCCCTATCCAACGATGTTCCCGAGAACACCTCATCTAAATAAGCACGGCCAGGTGTTGCATAATAGGGAGGTGCACCATCTTGTTGAAATAAAATGTCACTTCTTGGAAGATCATGTTCCTCTATATCTAGATATAAAGTTATTAGTTCAGAAATGAGATCGTCTCGAAGAAAATCCAAATATCTTGCACCAGTTAAGTTGACGTCAAAGAAATAGGGACCCAGAATTCTTCCGTCGACTATGCTGCACCACACATTTACTTTCTGGGGACTTTGGGTGTGATACTCCATCATCCATCGGGGATTCTCGGTAGCCCAATAACGGAAGTTTTGCCTATTGACATGGCCGTTCAAAACAAACGTAGCCTCGTCAGAAAAAAATACGTATTTTACGAAATTATTATCATTATTGCATAGCTCTTGCATTTGTTCGCAGAATTGATTTCGCCGATCAAAGTCGTTTTCAGATAGTTCATGAACAAGTCATATCTTATAAGGATGATACTTTGCTTTTTTCATAATTTTGTGAACTGTGGACGCTACTGTATTGATATCAGATGCCAATTGGTTAAGTGTTGAGTGATGATTTACTTGTATTGCCAACAAAACATTAAGCTCATCATCTACTGATTTTGACGGTTGACCAGATGTAGGAACATCACGAACATGCCGAAAGTTACGGTATTTAGACTCAATATTGCTTACCATGCTTTGGCTAATATCGACATCTCGATCAGGATGAGTTTCATTGAACAATTCAACTACTTCTTTTTGGGTGCGCATCCTATCTCCAAATCCGATCATGCAAAGAATTTCAATTCGTTCTCGTTCAGTTAATTTAACCATTTTTTTTTAATAAAATGACAAAGTTACTACTCAATAAACACTTAAAACGCACTGCTTTTGCCAAACAATAGAGAAGAACTAAAGAAATAACTCTAAAAACAAAAAAAAACTATTTAATAAAGTACGATTTGAAGTTTTTATCTGACAGCAATAAAAAACATTCTCGGTCGCTAAGGCTACTGTCAGGCAACCATGATTTTTGACGATGTGTATGTAGAATGATACGCTCTTTCAAATGGCATGGTCAAAATTGGGGGTTGCTATTTAAAAAAATTGTCGATGACATCATATCTTGAACAACGATGACGTCGCAAATTTGGGTCGTATATCAAAAAGTGCCTTTTTTAATAACAAAATCGACGTGCCAGGGGATTTTTTCGAAAACTTCTCAATTTCAAAAATAATGTATTTATTCGTTACTTTTCTCTCTATATATAGCGTGTGTAGACCCATAGTGCCTATACTAATGTCAACTATGTTACAAATGCGGTTGTTTCAAACACGAATTTGTTGCTCTACATATATACCGGTTGTTCCCTCTAAGACTTTCAATGCTTATATCTCAGAAATCATCATAGCCAGTGCGACGCAATTTTTTGGTATACAGACACTAGATGGCGCGTAGAATCTAATGATAACATCAATTCTTATACAGGCTGTTTCATTTTTAAGGAAATCGATTTAATTTTAATTTTTTTGGTAGTCAACTCCGCTAGAACTTATGTTTAAATTCAAATTTACTTAATTATGAACACATTTTGAAAAATAAATATTTTTAAAATTTAACATAAAAGAACGCTTCCAAAAAGTGCTCAAATTTCATGGTTTTGAAATGTGTGAAATGTGTATAGGCTTTAGCCAGACTTACACAGAAGAAACTAATATCGGTAAACGTTCAAACTATGAATTGTCAAATATTAATGGCATAAAGTATTTTATTGGACATAACGCTAAATATTGTATTAAATGCAATTTACGTATGCACAATGGTGTTATTGAGACTTGTCGATAAAAAATTAGACTTGAGTTGAGGCTTTTGGAGTATTGAGGTCGCTATGCCCGCGCAGTCTTCCGTTACAGCTCGGTTCAGCGTGAATATTATGTAAAGTATCTGTGGATATATTTAAGTTGTTCCGTTATAATGTAATAAAACTTCAGTAAATTGTTTTTTTTATGTTACTACAGAGTACATGATAACCATGGTAGGTACCCATATTTATCACAAAATGATTTACAAAAGAATATTGCTTTTTTCCAACTGCTGTGATAATTATTGATTACTTATTTAGCAACAAATAAATTCGAACAAAACGACTCCTAAATCTTTTTTGATTATAATGTGAATATGTTTGTCCTTGAACTGAAAGTCAGAACTGAAAAGAAATATAACTAAAGCGTAACCTAGAAATGATTGATGTTGTTTGTTGTGTCTACATATTTCAGCACTTTATTTATGTTTCTGATTGATAAAGTATGTTTAAGAAGAACTCTACATCTGTAAAATAGTAAACAATATACTACAATTTCTGTATTTCGTATGATACAGAACTAAAATAAAGCATCTGGTCAATGCTAGGAAGAATCACCTGAAAGCTAGATAGTAATTTGTAATTATTGTTTTTATCTTTTAGGTATGTGTGTGTAGTGCCACAAATTACATTGAAACAAAACGATTCATAATATCGGACACCAAAAAGAATAAGCAAAAAATATGACACGAACATTTTCTTAGAATTAATTCTAAACATGAAATGATGGATAATATTATAAAGAAGTACCTAACTCACTTTGAAGAGGATTCTATGAGACATTAAATTCATTTGTTGTCTGTCGTGAGCTTTAAAATTTCTAAACGAATAAAATTAAGTAAAATAAAATAAAGAAAAATAAACTAATTTCATAATTCTATGTACAGTACGAAAACATCTCTTTAGAATATCTTAAAAATGATGAAAGCTAACTGTTGTTACAATATACACAACGTAAAGTAATAATATATCGAACAATGAAATGGCAAGATTCGTTTCTAATCGTACATGTATGATTATCCCTCAGATTGAACAGTACTTTGTAAAGTAACCTACTTTATTTTATTGTTAATAAATTAAAATTTGTATTTGTTGTTTTTTATTCTACCCAAATTATTAAACAGAAATGTTTCAGAAATAATTAATACTTGATGAAGGGTCAAGTTAATTAATTTAGTCACTAATAAAAAAATAAGTCACAGTATAGGTACGTATTACTTTTTAATTAAAATTATGCTGATTACAACTTAATATTAGCTAGGTATAATCAAATATCAAATTTGTTCTTGTAGAATACTCTTCAAAATGAGTTAGAGGACTTCTTTATGTTATCTATCATTCCATGTTTAAAATTAATTCTAAGAAAATGTCTGTATGATATTTGTCGTTTACTTTGTTTGGTATCCTATGTTACGAATCGTTTTGTTTCAATGTAATTTGTGGCACTACACACACATACCTGAAAGATAAAAACAATAATTACAAATTACTACCTAGGTTTAAATGACTATGTGATAGGTACCTTCTGGGTCTAGTAAATTTTCAGGTGATTCTACCTAGCAATGACCAGTTGCTTTATTTTAGTTCTGTATCATATGAAATACAGAAATTGTAGTACATTGTTTACTATTTTACAGATGTAGTGTCCTTAAACATACTTTATTCATCAGAAACATAAATAAAGTGCTGAAATATGTGGACATAACAAACAACATCAATCATTTCTAGATTATGCTTTAGTGATATTTTTTTAGTGTGGCAATTTTGTCTATGTTCTGACATTCAGTTCAAGGACAAACACGTTTACATTAAAATTAAAACAGATTTAGGAGTCGTTTTGGTAAAATTTATTTGTTGCTAAATAAGTAATCAATAATTATTACAGCAGTTGGAAAAAAGGAATATTCTTTAGGTACTTACACACTTTTGTAAATTATTTTATGATAAAAAATACGAGTACCTAATTATTATGTACATTGTAGTAACATAAAAAAAAAAACCAATTTACTGAAATTTTATTACATTATAATGAAATAATTTAAAAACGTTTACCGATGTTAGTTTCTTCTGTGTATGGCTGGCTCAAGGCTATACACATTTTACTTGATAAAACAATGAAATTTGAGCACTTTTTGGAGGCGTTTTTTTTATGTTAAATTTAAAAAAAATGTAATGTTTATTTTTCAGAATGTGTTCATAAGTATATTTCAATTTAAACATAAGTTTTAGCGGGGTTGACTACCAAAAAATCAAAATTAAATCGATTTATTGAAAAATAGAACACCCTGTGTAAGAATTGATGTTATCATCAGATTCTACGCGCCATCTAGTGTCAATATACCAAATTTCGTCGCACTGGCGATGATGGCTTCTGAGATATAAGCACTGAAAGTCTTAACGGGAACACCCGGTGTATACATATATATGGTTGTAAAATACTCCGGGTTCCTATCCGCGATGAATCTGCATGGTACTCAAAAGAACCATTTGTTTGACAACGTTTCGGTAAAATCTCATTTACCATCTTCAGGTCTTCTTACTTATGCTTCGCGTTACTACGTTCGGCTTACTGGAAGATGTTTGTCCACTTAGTGAGTTATATACTTTGCTTTCGTTCCGGTGTGTGGTTTTCTTGGCATGGCTGCGCGTCACGGGTCTTGCGTTTAACGGTGCTGTGGGTTCTTGTGTTCTGCTTGGCCTACTCCCAGCGTTGTGTATCACTGGTTTAGTGATCCTGTTGGTTTCCAGGATAGGTTTCCAAGCTGTTGGTAATCTTTGGGTATCGTTACGCGTATTGAAATTTTGAGAATGTTTTTCAATTTCGATGGCCTCTCTAATTATTCTTTTTGCCTTATGCTCCATTCTTGCTAGTACCTTGGTATTATCGAAATCAATCTGGTGGCCAGTATCTTTTACATGTTGAGCTAATGACAAAGTTTTTTCATTTTTCTGGGCAGCATTTCGATGTTCTTCTTTCCGGGTTTGAATTCTTCTGTTAGTTTGTCCAATGTACGTCTTCTCGCAGTCTCCGCAAGGAACTTCATATACTCCTTGGTCTTCTAGAGCAATGTTTGTTTTGGCTGATGGTTGCATATTACCAATCTTCCTGTCCGTGTTGAAGATGATTTCTATTTTATATTTCTTAAAAAACCTTGCTTATTTTGTCGGTAGTTCCCTTGACATATGGCAGGAGAGCTTTGGCTATTAGTTTATCTTCTTCCTTCTGTTCTTTGTTTTGCCTAGGTCTTAAAGCCCTCTTGATGTTGTTATGAGAGAAACCATTTTTCTGTAAGGCTGATTTAATGTTTTTAATTTCCTCTTCTTTGTGGTCGTCGGCAGAGAGTCGTTCTGACCTTGTCATTAGTGTTTTGATCACTGATTGTAGCTGCGATGTGTGATGGTGAGATTCTGCGTGTACGTATCTGTTCGTGTGTGTTGGTTTCCGATATACCGTATAGCCTAGACCTCCATCTTCTTTTTTCTTTATACATACATCGAGGAAAAGTAGCTGTTTGTCCTTTTCCAGTTCCATAGTGAACTTGAATTTTGGGTGTCTGTTATTCAGATGAATTAAATATTCTTGTAATTTCTCCTTGCCATGTGTCCATACGACAAAGGTGTCATATGAGAGAGATGTGAGATATGTCGATGAAACCTCTGTCGTATGGACACATGGCGAGGAGAAATTACAAGTAAGAAGACCTGAAGATGATAAATGAGATTTTACCGAAACGTTGTCAAACAAATGGTTCTTTTGAGGACCATGCAAATTCATCGCGGAAAGGAACCGGGAGATATTTTACAATCACTGTGCTGAATCCAGTGATGTGGTCAGATTTTAGATAAAAAAAATCATTAAACAGTTTTTGCCAATTTTGACAGAAGAAAAAACAAAATAGGCATTGATTATAGACAACTGAATTTCACATTGTGGGCCAAAATAGAGTTTTACTTTTTTAATTTTTTTAAAAAAGGACCGAACCAAATCGAATAATAAATGAAACTTTTACTGATATTTCCCATCTTAAATGGACCAATATATAGTTGGCTTTCTCTCAGTAGACTAGTGTTAATTTAAAAGCAGAGATGATCGAAAAAAGTAGACATATTTCCTTTTGTACATATTTGTTCCTGCCTTTTAATTTTTTTTGGCTATAACATACATACGGAAACGTGTATAGTGTGAATATAAATAAAAAGCAGTTAAAAAACATTAACGTAATTTAACCAATAATTGCTAACACTACATCATTATTACTATAGTTCGTAGATTTTCACGACCAGTTCCAATTGAATGATGTACACTGTCTCGGCTGTTTTGCCGTGGTCGATGCTTAACTGCAGACGTTTCGCCATAGTTAACAGATGACATCTTCAATACCTATCGTATCTTGAACGGCGGTTGAATTGTTACAACGGTGTCTAAGCCGAGATTGTCTTCTAGTCGATGCATTTAGCTCGGTTAGTTCAATGTTTAGGTTAATTGGTTCAGGCATGTTATGGATGGCTGATAGATGCCGGTTCACTTGTTTATTCTTAAGCAAAGGCATACGAGTGTGACTAATCTTCAATCCTTCGTCCCTATTCATATTGTTCAGGTATTGCAGAATCCCTAATCCTACTTTTGCACTAGGTTGTAATACCCATTGGTACGAATCAGCACTCTAGAGAGATTCTTGGAAAAAGGGACACAGAATCTCATTAGAAGACACTAGAGTGCTGGTTCATACCAATGGGTATTACAACCTAGCGCAAAGGGAGACTGGAGATTCTACAATACCCGAACAGGGACAAAGGACTGACGATTAGTCACATCTGGGTGCCTTTGCTTGATAATAAACAAGTGAACCGGAGCGTACCTGAATCAGTCATTCGTAACATGCTTGAACCAGTTAATCTAAACATTGAACTAACCAACCTTGACGCATCGACTAATATAAAAGCTCGGTTTAGACACCGTGGTAACCATTCAGCCGCCGCTCAAAATACGAGAAGCACTGAGAAGGTGTGCATCATTATTTTTTAATTTTGTTAAGTTCACGTTTAACCAAAAAAGAACAATTATTATGTATACTGAAAATTATAAATACATTTCTGAGTGTATGCTTTAGTTCTCAGTTTAACACAGCAGAAAATATTACGTTTTGTGTTGATGCGTTTAAATTATTTTCAAAACGATGAAATTCTTAAATGACGGTGGCAAGGAAAACAGACTACAGGTACACTAAAATCTTCAACTTGTCTCCTTAACCAAACGGAAACAGGAAAATTATATTATTAAAATTTCTTCATGTACAGAGGATCAAAGGTAACTTTTTTCTAAAACAATGTATGCATTTTTATTTTAAAAACTAACACAACTAACAAAATGAGGCCAAATTTCAATTTTTATTGACTCAGTAATTTGCTGGAAATAAGGTATCAAATTACCAATTATGCCAACTCAGCGAATTTAGAGGGAATGAGTTCTCAAATTACAAATTTTGCTGACCCACGAATTTGCAGGATATGATTGCAAATTATGTTAACTCGGTGAATTTAGAGGAAACTAGGTGTCGAATTACAATTTTTGCTATCTCGGTATTTTGCAGGATAAGATAACAAATTACACATTATGTCAACTCAGTGAATTTGAAGAAAATGAAGTCTCAAATTCCAATTTTACTAATTCAGTCATTTGCAGGATATAAGATATTGTTACGAAAGCTCACCTACCTTTTTAGTTGGTTAATTATGTTCCTGTTTTCGTTAGAATTTATAATTGAAGCTCACCTACCTCATTAGTTTGTAAATTACGTTTCTGTTTATGTTAGAATTTATAATTTTTGTGATGCCTTTATTTTGACGTTTTCCGGAATATTCCAGGCTATATTCTATTTGTTTCTCGACACGTTCTCGAGATCTCAGAAACTTCGAGAACTCTAAAAAACCTATATAAGCACACCATTTTCGGCCGCTGCAGTTAGTTTATATTGACCAGCCAAACGCGAGTGACAAACGTCAAAGTAAAGCGTTGACAGTTGCGAAATTTGTTGAAGGATATTTCTTGTAGAATCAAGAGTGACAATAAAGATTGTTTGTCTACGTGACGTGTTTCAACGATAACCTAATTTAGAGGTTACATTGATGTCAGAAGTGTGACGTTCCGCAAAGAAGACGTTTGGAGTAGACAAGTGAATGCCAGTGACGAGATCAAGAGCGACGGAAATGGAAGAAACATTCAAACAGTTAATGGAGATGATGAAAGATATGAAAAGGAGTCAAGAAGATATGAAGGAAGAAATGAAAAAGAGTCAGGAAGATATGAAGAAGAGTCAAGAAGATATCAAGAACAGCATGAAGGAAGACTTAAAGAAAGAAATGAAGAACAGTCAAGATCAAATGAAGAGTAGCCAGGATGAAATGATGGAAGACTTGAAAAAGGAAATGAAATACAATCAAGAGGAAGTGAAGAACAGTTTAGAGAAAATGGAAAGTAGTCAAGAAGAATTGAGAAACGAAATGAAAACCAGTTTGCAAGAAAACAATAAGAAGTTGGAAGAGACAATTAAGGTTAAACTTAATGAATTTGAGGAAACTGTTGAAGATAAAATCAATCAATTGAGAAGCGAGGTACAAGATAAAGTCCAAGTCGTAGAAGAGAGTGTTAGTAAGTTACAGAATGAAGTCACCAAAGTCGTAGAAGACAGTATAGTAAAATTAGAACACGAGGTTAAAAATTTAAAATCTCAGTTTTCTGCGAGGGAAGTCATTAAGACTGAAAGCAGTTTTCTTCCATCGTCAAGAGTGAAGCCACCAACATTCGATGGAAAGGTGGCATGGAGCACTTACCTAAAACAATTTGAAGCAGCTGCCTTGGCAAATAACTGGTCAGAAGAAGAAAAAGCCACATCACTTATAGTTGCTCTGCGGGGTGAAGCTATGGAGATATTAAGAACACTAGCTGACGATAAACAAAAGGACTATCAAATGCTGAAGGGTGCTTTGGAAATGAGGTATGGCGATGCCCATCTGCAACATGTCTACCAAGCACAACTAAAAGGCCGAAGACAACGTTTCGAAGAAAATCTGCAGCAATTTGAGGCGGATATATCAAGTATGGTGAAGCTAGCTTACCCCACCGCACCGACAGAATTCCAAGAACAGTTAGCAATAAGTAGCTTCATTGATGGCCTGCGAGACTCCGAGATCAGCCAAGCGTTAAGGTTAGCCAGACATAAAAACATATCTGAAGCACTGGCCCAGGCGCTAGAAATAGAAGCCGCCCGACAGGCTTCTAGAAGCAGTCAAGGCAGAACAAGGCAAGTAAGGCTTCAGACTGCGGAACAATGAGGAGATGATGAGAACATCGAAGGATTTGTGAAGGGTTTGCAGGACTTATTGGACACCTTCCGGAAGGGACAGGAACGGACTGGCACTACGGTATACAGCAGACGAAGACCCATCCAGTGTTGGAGTTGTGGAGCTGAAGGGCATCTTAGGAATCGATGTCCTAAGAATACATCTAGTCAGAATCAGGAAAACGCCAACTAGTCAGTTTTGAGGGGCGAAAGCTGGCTAGGTGTTACCAAGCCCCACCAACTATTAAGATCAAGGTAATCCGTCTGCAAAACAATGGAACGAGTTTGGTAGTACCAGGGCGTATATGCGGACGGGATTGTGAAATGGTCCTTGATACAGGCTCTAGTCACACCATAGTAAGACCGAACATCGTCGCTCACTGCAGAATACAAAAGCCAGACCGGAATTACATCTTGGAGACAGCAAATGGAGAAGTCATATCAGTGAAAGGCATCCATCTAGCTAGAATAACCCTGGGGGCAACCAATTTCCAACACAACATCTTAGTAGCAGATATAACTGACGATGTCATTCTTGGACTTGACGTTATGACTCAACATAATTTTGTATTGGACCTTCCACGAAGACTATTGAAGACCAAAGATGAAGAAATCATTATGCAGTTTCCCGAAATCAGAAACCTTCCTGTTAGAACTGTGGAAGCGTCAGCAGACATAGAACTTCCAGCAGGTTCAGAAGTTGTAATTGAAGCTGTTTGTAGCAGTCCTTCAGCAGTTGAAGAAACAGTAATTGTAGAACCAGAACCAGAGAGCAGTCTTATAGGAAGGGCATATTAACTGGAAAGACATTAACAGAAAGGAAAAACAATTTGGTATTGGCCAGAATGCTAAATCTGAAAGACTACCCACAACAGATCAAAAAGGTGAACCTTTGGGAGTTTGTCAAACAGTTGGATCGGTCTTCAGCAATATAGAACCATCAACAACATCTCGAAGTATTGAAAAACTACCTGAAGTTCTTCAGGACCTTATTAACCGATTCAAATCCCAACTACAAGCCGATGAAGTCCAAAAATTGGAAGATTTGCTGAGGCGTTATCAAGATGTTTTCTTCTTAACAGAAGATGATGTTGGAAGAACTAATCTTGTGCAACACCGGATAAATACCGGCGACTCCACGCCAATTAAACAAGCTCCACGACGGATTCCTTTAGAGAAGTAAGAAGAGGTATCCACGATGTTGAGAGACATGCAGCAGCAGGGAGTCATTGAACCATCCCAGAGTCCATGGAGTTCGCCGGTTGTTCTGGTAAAGAAGAAGGACGGCTCTGCCAGATTTTGTGTGGATTATAGAAGACTAAACGATGTCACTATAAAGGACAGTTATCCGTTGCCAAGAATAGACGATACCCTGGATACCCTGTCTGGATCTCAATGGTTTTCCACATTAGACCTGAAGAGTGGCTATTGGCAAGTGCAGCTTCATCTAAATAATAAAGAGAAGACAGCGTTTTCCATTGGAACAGGGTTGTGGCACTTCAATGTCATGCCCTTTGGCCTCTGCAATGCACCAGCCACCTTTGAAAGACTTATGGAAACCATTCTACGGGGAATGACCTGGAAAACTTGTCTCGTTTATCTTGATGACAATAATAATTGGCAAAGACTTTGAAGATCATTTGAAAAATGTCCAAGAAGTTTTTCAAAAGTTGAGAGAAGCCCGGCTCAAGCTAAGTCCCAAGAAGTGCATGCTGTTTCAAAAAAAAGTCAAGTATTTAGGACACATTATTTCACCTGATGGAGTGAAGACTGACCCAGAGAAAACTGAAACCATCTGGAAATGGCCGGTACCGAAATACAAACATGAATTAAGGAGTTTCCTGGGATTTTGCACTTACTATCGCAAGTGAGAAATTTCGCCGAGATTGCGAAACCCCTACATCGGCTCACAGAAAACAATCAGCCATTCATCTGGACGGAACAATGTCAACAAGCTTTTCAAAGATTAAAAGAAGCTTTGTGTTCTTCTCCGATTCTGTCATATCCCAAGCCTGGAAAGACATTCATCGTGGACACGGATGCTAGTAATACTGGGATTGGAGGAGTATTATCACAAATTGAAAACAGGCATGAAAAAGTGATTTCCTACTTTAGCAAGGTCCTCTCTAAGCAAGAAATGAACTACTGCGTAACCAGAAGAGAGTTGCTCGCCATAGTTAAAACTGTGGAGCATTTTCATAAGTATCTCTATGGTCAGCCGTTCGTCTTGAGGACCGATCATGCTTCTTTGAAGTGGCTACTGCAGTTCAAGAATCCGGAAGGTCAAGTGGCAAGATGGCTTCAACGGTTGCAGGAGTACGACTTCAAAATTGACACCGGAAAGGATCTAACCATCGGAATGCTGATGCCCTATCCAGAAGACCATGCCCTCCAAACTGTAAGCACTGTCTGCGACAAGAAATTAGAGAACAAGATGAGTTTCTTTGCCGAAGAATTAACATCCAGGGCCCAGATGATTGGGATAATAAAATCATCGCTAAAGGACAAAGTGAAGACCCGGATTTTGGACCAATTTTCCAGTGGAAGATAAGAAACATGGACAGACCCACCTGGCAGGATATTTCTGATAAATCACCGTCTCTAAAAAGCTACTGGGCGCTATGGAATTCTTTAGCCATCGAGAACGGCCTATTAAAAAGAGTCTGGGAGAGTCCCGACGGCAAAGAAAAGATTTATCAAACAGTGCTGCCCCAGAAAAGAATTCCAGAAGTTCTTCAAGCACTGCACAGTGGAGTCGGTGGTGGGCACTTTGGAATAAACAAAACTCTGAATAAAGTTAGAGAACGATTCTACTGGCTTGGCAGTCGGTCCGATGTGGAAGAATGGTGCCGACGTTGTGATACCTGCGCCTCTAGTAAGGGACCCATAACTCGAAGCCGCGGACACATAAAGCAGTACAATGTTGGAGCTCCATTCGAGAGAATAGCTATTAACATAGCTGGACCATTTCCCCGTAGCAGCAGTGGAAATCGTTATATTTTGGTAGTGATGGATTACTTCAGTAAATGGCCTGAAATATATCCCTTACCTAATCAAGAAGCTGTTACTGTAGCCGAAGCGTTATTCGAAAATTGGATATGTCGTTATGGGGTGCCCAGAGAGATCCATTCCGACCAAGGACGAAATTTCGAGTCGGAAGTATTTTAGAACGTTTGTGAGCTGCTAGGCATTCACAAAACCAGAACTACACCTCTTCACCCGCAATCAGATGAAATGGGGGAAAGATTCAATCGCACCATCGAAATCTTCCTGAGAACGGCCGTCAACGAGAAACAGACCAACTGGGATACCTGCCTTTCTCCATTTTTACTGGCATACCGAGCAGCAATTCATGAGACCACGGGTAAAACACCAGCCAACGTGATTTTCGGCATAGAATTGCGGCTACCCATAGATCTAATTATGAATCGACCGCAACACGAGGAAAACTTAGATGATTATCTCAGCCATCTGAAAGATCGAATAAAGATTGTACATGAAGAAGTACGAGAGAAGATAAAAATAGAAAGCGACAGAATGAAGACCAGATACGACTTGCGTGCCAACAGCAGCGGGTTTCAAGAGCTTGAGAAAGTGTGGCTCTATAACCCAAAAAGAAGCAAGGGTAAATCTCCGAAGCTGCAGAAATCGTGGGAAGGCCCTTATACCGTCGTGTCACGATTGAATGACGTAGTTTACAGGATCCAGAGGAATCCCCAAGCCAAGATGAAGATTGTCCACATCGATCGTTTGACACCTTATCAAGAAGGCCATGCGGAGTAACCTGATCGGGACGATCAGTTCTAAGAGGGGGGGAATGTTACGAAAGCTCACCTACCCTTTTAGTTGGTTAATTATGTTCCTGTTTTCGTTAGAATTTATAATTGAAGCTCACCTACATCGTTAGTTTGTAAATTACGTTTCTGTTTATGTTAGAATTTATAATTTTTGTGATGCCTTTATTTTGACGTTTTCCGGAATATTCCAGGCTATACTCTATTTGCCTCTCGACACGTTCTCGAGATCTCAGAAACTTCGAGAACTCTAAAAACCTATATAAGCAGACCATTTTCGGCCGCTGCAGTTAGTTTATATTGACCAGCCAAACGCGAGTGACAAACGTCAAAGTAAAGCGTTGACAGTTGCGAAATTTGTTGAAGGATATTTCTTGTAGAATCAAGAGTGACAATAAAGATTGTTTGTCTACGTGACGTGTTTCAACGATAACCTAATTTAGAGGTTACAATATCAAATTATTATCAGCTCAGTGAATTTAAAGGAAATGAGATTTTAAATCGTAAATTTTGCTGGTTTCGTAATTTGCAGGAAAAAGGGGATGAAAGTTTAATATTTGTTAACTCAGTAATTCGTAGGAAATATGGTGTTAAATTATAACTTTGCTGACTTGGCAATTTTGAAGGAAATATATTAAATTACAATTTTTACTAAGAGTATGATTTTAGAACAGTATCATTACACTTTGCTAACTTAAAAAATATTTGCTGGCAACGTAATATCTAACTTCAATAATCTATTAGTTTATGCTCTAACGGAAACGGAGTATTATTACATACATTGAAACGTAAAAATATAAATTGTCTTTGTTTATACTTTAGTGCTCATGTTAATTCACTGTAGACAGACAACATCGAATTTTATTCGCATGTATTTTTGTGTATTTTACCATTACAAAAAAATAGTTGCTATGGTATATTAAGTGATGCAGGAGTTGTTCTGAAATGCAAACAATGAGGAATATATTGCTATTTTTTGTGTACCGAGGACTTCAAAATATAAAAAATAATGCATACATCGTTATTTGAAACAACTAAAACTGTCTAATTAAAGATTATTTTTTCTAGAACTCCTCACCCAGCGACAGGGGACCTTCGTAGCACCTCTTCAAGTGACCTCCGTAAGAGGTCACTTTAAACAGTCATGGTTCGAAGAGGGTAATACATATTCATTATTCTTTAACTAATTTAACTTACAAAAATTATCTATTTCTATCATTTTGTTGTTACTGAATCCCTTAATAATAAGATTGGAAGAACTGATTTATTATTATTTTTTTTACAGCGGGAAAAATTTAACAATGTTGAATGCAAGTATGAGAAACCCCTTACCGACTCCATTTATTGCTTCCTCGATTGCTTCTTCACAAGATGAGCCGGCGATTGGTAACGAGGACTTAGTGGAAGTCTTCGTTTTCAAGAATGGGAGAAAGAATAAAGTGGAAAAGACAAGCAGACAAGAGGAAGAGGCGTCTGAAAAGAAATATTAATAAAATCGAGGACTCGAATTACTGTAATTAGAGTCATGAAGAGGCCCTGCAACGGCAACTTGAAGTTCTTACGAGAGAGAGGCGGCAGTCGCCGATCTTACGCAAACTGAGCACGACTTAATACGACTTAATAATATTCATCATTAACTATCAATATCATTAAGTCATTTTATTCATACATATCTTCACAGGGAGAATTACAAGGGAACTAAGAAAGATTTCAATGGCCTGAAAAAGCCAGCTTTTAGAGATTGTTAATGACTTAAATTTAATTTAGATAGATTGTTAGTTTCTACACCTTTTTTAAGGAATATATATTTTCCTTTTGATGAACAGTTTCAAAGATACAGGAGGTTTAGAGTTCCCAAAACAAAAAAAATATAGACGTGGTAACGACAGCAAAATTAACATTAACAATTTCTAACAGCTGGCTTTTACAGATCATTGCTATCTTGTTTTGTTCCCCTGTAATCGTCGTGAATCGTGCTTATATTTTACATAACTTTTTATGCAAGAAATTGTTTTTGTCAAAAACGTCTTTCATAACTTAAAAAATGTGAAAAAAGTTTTAGACCTTTAATACAGTGTTGCATAAAAAATATTTACAATATATTTGAGTCAGTTAAAACAATTTATTTTAAAATAAAATAAACTTAATTAAAACCTTTTATCAATGTTAAAAGCTCTATTAGTTAAAATATGGAAGCTTATATTCTCGATATTTTATATTACCTACTATGAACATATATTTTTAAATCTAAAACCCCAAAAGAAACTATATAGGGTTATGGATTTACCTAGAGAAATATTTTTTTTGTGAAATGTTAAAAAAATAAATTATTTAAAAAGCATTTTTATTTCTCTTTTACTAGAATGTAGGTAGATGACGCACAATGGCGTGATATTGTCACGGAAAGTGTGTGATTCTATAGCAGGGAAGTCTGGTGCTTCCCCCAAATGTCACTAAAGGTCCTCCACCAACCTTTAAACCTATAAAAATAACACCTCTCCTATATTCTTCGGGTACTCGCTTAGCTCCTGCGAGAGGTAAAGAAACTCAACCTTTTAATACAAATATAAATTTATTAAAACAATCAAGACAATAACAATACTTAGAATAATGGGACCTTTGCGCTGGGAAGAATCTCTTCTAGAGATAAGAGCCAGCCAACGGCTGACCGCCGTCCTTTGGCCATGGACTGGCTATGGCTCTAGCTGACATTAGCCCAGTTTCAATAGTATTTATACACATTCGGAAAAGGCTGAGTACATCAGAATTATACTACCTATTGAAATAATGGGAACAGCCAGCAAGTCTATCGCTTGGTTCTTAGAGAGAGAGCAAGAAGGATAGACATAGTTTGGTTTGATAGTAACCTTTGCAACCGGACACTTTTAATTGTTTTGAATTTCATTTGTGTAACATGACACACTATCGATTGCACATATGTTTATAAATTTGGTTCAATAAAATAATTGAATATTCGTATGTATGCCAAAAGGTTTTTAATTTAGAATAATTTGTTAAAATATGTGTCCAGCTGTAAACTATCTCTTTAAGATCCTTTTTGTTGACAATATAACAACCTTTTTTGAAGTTACTTTTATGATGGGATAAAAGGCGAATATTTAGTGTTCTTGATCGCTTACTTGTTTCAATTCGATACTTAAAATAATATATCAAATTTTATATTACGTCAACTCAGCGAATAAAGAGGAAATAATGTGTCAAATTTCAATTTTTGCTAACTCGGTAATTTGCAGGATATAAGATCAAATCGCATATTATCAGTGGCGTAGCCACGGGGGGGTTTTGGGGGTCAGGACCCCCCCATGGGTTGGGTTGGTTGAGTCATATAGGTAATGTCTCACTACAAACCTGCAATCGCCAAGATTTAGCAACTCGGTCAGTGAACTAGATCTACGGCAACCTTACATTAGGGTTCACCTGCAACTAAGTTCTAATTTTATTTTTGTTATTTTTGTAACAAATATTGTTCGTATCTGTTTATTGTTTACATGTTTATGATGAGATTGTTTTTTATTTACTTTTTATTGTTTCAATTTATTAAAAATTATTTATTTTTTTTTATTAAAAAAATCTAGTTTGAAATACTTTGTTCACTGATGGCTACGCCACTGCATATTATGACAACTCAGTGAATTTAAAGAAAATGAAGTCCCAAATTACAATTTGTAGTCCAGTAATTTGTAGTATATAAGAAAGAGATCAATTACACATTTTTTCAACTCAGTCAATTTACGGGAAATTAGATATCAATTTACAATGTTTGCTATCCAAGTAATTTGCAGGAAATAGGGTATTAAATTATCAAATATGCTGACTCAGTGAATTTAGAAGAAATAATGTATCAAATTATAATTTTTGCTGACTCAGTAAATGCAGGTATTGAAGCACCAAATTACATTATTTGTTGATTCAGTAATTCACAGAAATACGGTGTCGAACAACCGTAATTATCCTGCTCATATGTCGAACATATTTACTGTATCTGTTGAAAGAAATACAACAAGATATGCGATCTACGAACAATATAATAATAATAAGAATAATTACAACTTCATGTAACAATATATAACTATCCTATAGATAAACCATTCAGAATGGTACAAAAATACAGAAATAACAAAAAAACAATTTATAGTAATAATATTTTTACTTTTGTAATTTCATTTTCATAGTTTATTTTGGAATTAATAAACTTCTGAAAATTTCTATTAATATCTTTCTTATTCGTTTCATCGTACCGTGATTTTAATTTCAGCTCTTTTGCTATTTTAAGCCTTGAGCACTTTATTTTTTTTGCTTCCCTGGTTTAGGTTTATTATTATGTTGATTTATATTATATAGTCCCTTCACTATAGTTTTCTTAATAACTGCATGTTGGACCTGTTTATAATTAAATTGCTGATTGTACAAGTTGTTGTCCTGACTTAAAGTAGTGCTGAGAATGTTGTTATTTTCATGTTCTCCATGCAAATTTGTTGTTGTTTGATTTTCCATTTTTTGTTAGTATAACGTTCCCTATTTTTAAATCAATAATAGAACAAAGACACTGGTGATTTTTCTATAACCATCGCAGTGCAAACTGAAAATATTCTACCAATTTTTAAATTAAAAGTAGCCTTTCTGATTGTAGGATTTTTTCCCCTCCTGCTACTATAAATATTTGTTCGGAGTATTTATTGTCAAATAATTTTTAAATAGTTCTGCTGCTATAACATTTTCTTCAGCCCCGGTATCTCGCAGCGCCTTAGTGTTTGCATTATTGACAGATACATTGATCATTAAATTTCAAGAAGACACACCATAGCTCCTATTTGCGACCTTGGAGGTTAATTTTGTCATCCCTGTACTTTTGGGTACTGATTACTTCGTTGTTTCCTAGATGTCCCTGCAAAAGGTCCTATTTTGTTACAAATGTAACACTTTGGTCTACCATCGTGTCTTGTATTAGGTAGAAAGTTATTTGGCGGAGGATTATATCGTGGCCTGTATGTCATTTGTTGCTGTCCGTTATTTCGGGGTTGGTTATTTTGAAAATAATTATTATAGTAGTTTATTGTTCATTGCGCCGAAATTATTGTTTGTTAATCAGTTAGGATAATAATTGTTCGTATTCGATTTATAGTCAAGATTTTGCTTGTTTACTTGTCCCTGCCAAGAATTGTGTTGTCTATTTTGTACTGGATTACGGAAAAATCTAGGATGGGAGGAACGACAGTGACATCCTTGACAATTAGTATTTGGCACAGAAGGAGCATTGTTAGATGGTGGTAACGTTGGTTCTTTATTTTGAGTAGCAATGTCATCTAGTTTATTAATTATTTTTGTCAGTTTGCTCCAGTTCAGATTGTCATCTATCAATAAGCGGTAATTTTGATAAAAATTTGGGTGTAGTCGGTTTTCAAAATATTTTAGAAAATGGTTGATGTCGAAGGTCGTGTCATATTCCCCAAAAAGTGCTTGTAAGTAATAGTAATACGCAAACACGGAATTCCAGGAAACAACTACTCTGCGGGCTAATGCCCCGACCAGCATTGAATTACACCTGGAAAACCTATAGCAACAGCTAGAGTCATTCGTCAGACGCCCACCAGACATATACCGGTTTCGAGCTTATTAGCTCTCATCAGTATGCCATAGGTGAGGTATCCGACGAATAATCCTAGCTGCTTTCGTCTGTCTAACCCGACAGAAGGGACCATGAGTACGCGGTGTAGAACTAACTACATCTATCGGCCGTTCGCTACTCAATGCCGGTCTGAAAATGTCACAGGCACGAAGCGTTCTACATGCAGTAGACACCATTGAAAGCTGTCGACCGTTATCGCGATCGGCGAGAAACGATATTTTGCAAACACGGAATTCCAGGAAACAACTACTCTGCGGGCTAATGCCCCGACCAGCATTGAATTACACCTGGAAAACCTATAGCAACAGCTAGAGTCAGCTAGGATTATTCGTCGGATACCTCACCTATGGCATACTGATGAGAGCTAATAAACTCGAAACCGGTATATGTCTGGTGGGCGTCTGACGAATGACTCTAGCTGTTGCTATAGGTTTTCCAGGTGTAGTGCAATGCTGGTCGGGGCATTAGCCCGCAGAGTAGTTGTTTCCTGGAATTTCGTGTTTGCAAAATATCGTTTCTCGCCGATCGCGATAAAGGTCGACAGCTTTCAATGGTGTCTACTGCATGTAGAACGCTTCGTGCCTGTGACATTTTCAGTCCGGCATGGAGTAGCGAACGGCCGATAGATGTAGTTAGTTCTACATCGCGTACTAATAGTAATACGATGTTAAAGTTTCTGACAGTAATTGTTTCCTGATATATAGTCGTTTTTCTACCAGTCGCTTGACATTTTCTCCCTCAAATTTCCCTAAGAAGTCCTGTTTTATTTCTTCCAATGTTTTTTGACCATTTGTTGAGATATTTTTGTCGCGCCCGAATCATAAATCGGCGGCACCCTCCAGAAACGACTGAAAATAGGATATTCTTAAGGAATCATCCCAACCGTTAGCCCTTACAGTTCTCTCGTAGCTTTTTATAAATGTCGTTACATGTTTTGAGCTAGGATTGAATGCAGGGGCGCACAGAAATTTTAGTGTTGCATGCGGAGCAACTAGAACATCATCAAAATAATGAAGACCAAGGTATATTCGAAGCAGGTGCTATTAAAGAAAGATCAATAAGTGTTTCTTCAGCATCAACCGCTGACAGATCATCAGGTGAAGAAGAATACGTTGAAAACGGCGTGGTGAAATAAAAAAGGAAAGGCAAAGTCATCGAAATCTATAAAATTATGTACTAAAAAGGTAACCAGAGGAGTGCAATCACAAAAAAAATAGACTATTTAATGACAATATTTAAATAAGGGTTAATTCTTAAATTTATATTATGTAAATAATAATTATTGTAATGTATCAGTACATACGTGATTGTAATTTATTCCAATTCAAACTAAAGTTATTGAAAGTCCTGATCAGTTTCTTTATGATATAAAAGATAAGGGTTCTTGACTTTGACATTTTTACATCAAAATATAAGATAAATAAAAATTTTGATGAATTATTTGTATCTCTCAGAAATTTTAAGAAGAATGTAGACTTTATTGTTTTAACCGAAACATGGTTTATACATAACAAAGCATTTTTTCATATACATAGAAGGCTTTGATATGGTTTATAATGAAGGCAATTTTAACCAGAATAATGGTGTAGTAGTTTTTGTCAATAGTCTGCTTAGTTTTAAAGTAGACATTGTACATATCGGTGATAGTAAGTCTATTGATTTAAAAATTGTAACTAGGATCAAAACATACACTAACATGTATTTATAGATCACCAAGTTCAAACGTTGATTATTACATTTCAGAATTAAAAAAATATTAGTTTAAAAAGTCGCGAAATATGTGATTTTCATGTCATTATGGGAGACATAAATATAGACATAAAAAAAGATGATACTATAACACACGATTATTTAAATGCTTTAGCAGAACATAATTTTATTTCTACAGTGAATGAATATACTAGAGTACAGGGTGATTCTCGTTCTTGTGTTGATCATATTTTTGTTAAATGTAAAAATATTATTAATGACATTAGCACATCCTACATTTATGAAACTCATATAACAGATCATTATATTACTATGTTAAATATAAATATGAAATATAAAATAAAAGAAAATAATAAAAATTATAAAAAAAATATATTAATTATATCAATCTTAAAAATGATTTGAAAAATTTTGATTGGAATGAGTTTTATAAATTACATAGTGTTCTTCAAAATATTTTAACAGAATAATTATGGAAAAAATTCAGTCTAATACCAAATTATTTTATCAAAAAAAATAGAACAAAAAAAAGTTGGGTTACAGAAGTTTTAAGAAAATCGATAAGAAATAGAGATAAATTATATAAAATATGGAAGAGATTTCCTAATAATGTTGTATTGAAACAAAATTTTATTCTGTATAGAAATCGTTTACATAGTTTATTAAAAACAGCTAAATCTAATTACTACAAAACAAAAATTAACGAAAATAAAAGTTGTACTAGCCACTTGTGGAACACAGTTAATGAATTAACAAATTCTAGTAAACAAAAGCATCCAATAAAGCAGATTACATCAGCAGATAACATTTTAGTTGAAGATATAAATGAAATTGTAAATATCTTTAATAATTTCTTTGCTGATATAAAACATAGTCTTGCAAATACTATTATAAATTCTAGCAGCACCGTACCAGTTGTTCGTTATCCACTCAATACTTCAATAATTATGGAACCTGCAACAGAGGAGGAAGTTTTAAATATTATATATGAATTAAAAAACAAAAAGTCACCTGGTATCGATGCACTAAAATCAGAAACAATTAAATAAATATCTAGAGAAATAATTACTCCTTTTACTTATCTTATCAACAAATGTATTAAAGCTGGTCAATTTCCATCAGAATTCAAAATAGCTGTAATTAAGCCACTATTTAAAAGCGGGGATAAAACATTAGTGACAAATTATCGTCCAATTTCTTTAATAACTTCATTTTTAAAGGGTTTTGAAAAAGTTCTTAAATCTCGTATTGAGCGTTATTTATTGAATAATAAAATCTTATCAGATAATCAGTTTGGTTTTCCTAAAGGAAAATCAACTGAGGATGCAATTATGCACTTAACAGAAAAAATGTTTCTGCCTTGTATGAAAGTAAACCATCAATATGTGTATTTTTAGACTTGGCTAAAGCATTCGACACTGTTGACCATAAACAAATATTACAAGTTTTGCAAGATTTAGGGTTTAGGGGTCCTGCTTATAATATTATGGTCAGTTATCTAGAAAATCGCAAACAATTTGTACTACTAGACAATGTTATTAGCGACGAACGAATTGTGAGTTGCGGAGTTCCGCAAGGAACAGTACTGGGGCCTATACTTTTTACAATTTATTTAAATAGTTTATTCCACCTAAACACAGCTGCATCAATAATAATTAGTTTTGCTGACGACACAGTTTTATTTTATAAAGGGGATACATGGAATCAGTTAAAAAGCTTAGTACAAGAAGATATGAAAGAATTAATTATGTGTTTTAATAATAAATTACTGAGTATTAACTTCAAAAAGCTACATATTTGTCAATAGCTTGTAATAAATCTACTTTGCCAGAGTTTAATAAATTAATAATTGAAAATACTGGGAATGAAATTGAAATTTTTGATAGTGAGAAAGTAAAGTATTTAGGAGTAACTATTGATAGGCATTTACGCTGGGATTATCATTCATTAAATGTAACTAATACATTAGGAAGTTTGATATTTAAATTTAAATATCTAAAGAATATATTACAGTTACCCCAACTTAAAATTCTCTATTATTCTCTGGTCGAATCTCGCCTGGCTTATGGTATTTTAGCTTGGGGTGGAATATCAACTGTGCACCTAAAAAATATAGAAACTGTACAAAAATATATTATAAAATTAATTTTGAAGAAACCTTATACTTACCCCTCAGATCAGCTCTACGTTGAATCTGAAATTTTTGATCCTAGGCCAATATTTTTTATAAAAATTGTCCGTTATTACCATAAGCATAGTAATGTTTTACAACAAATTAATCATGTACATGAAACTAGAAGCAAAACTAATAGAAATGTTAAAACAGTAAAATTTCAAAAAAACAATTGGTCAAAGAAATTGTCTTTATTTCTTGTCTAGATTATATAAGAGTCTTCCTGTATCATTAAGAACAATAAGTTCATTAATCAAATTTAAAAAAGAGATTAAAAAATATTGTAACCACTAAATTAGGTTATCGTTGGTACACGTCACGTAAACAAACAATCTTTATTGTCACTCTTGATAATACAAGAAATACCCTTCAAACCAATTTCACAACTGTCAACGCTTTACTTTGACGTTTGTCACTCGCGTTTGGCTGCTCAATATAAACTGACTCCAGCGGCGAAAATGATCTGCTTATATAGATTTTTAGAGTAGTAGAAGTTTCTGAGATCTCGAGAACGTATCGAGAAACAAATAAAATATAGCCTGGAATATTCCGGTAAACGTCAAAATAAAGGCATCACAAAAATTATAAATTCTAACAGAAACGTAATTTACAAACTAACGAGGTAGGTGAGCTTCAATTATAAATTCTAACGTAAACAGGAACATAATTAACAAACTAAAAAGGTAGGTGAGCTTTTGAAACATTGCCCCCCTCTTAGAACGTCGTCCCGATCAGGTTACTCCATTGTCCGCATGGCCTTATTGATAAGGTGTCAAACGATCGATGTGGACAATATTCATCTTGGCTTGGGGATTCCTCTGGATCCTGTAAACTACGTCATTCAATCGTGACACGACGGTATAAGGGCCTTCCCACGATTTCTGCAGCTTCGGAGATTTACCCTTGCTTCATTTTGGGTTATACAGCCACACTTTCTCAAGCTCTTGAAACCCGCTGCTGTTGGCACGCAAGTCGTATCTGGTCTTCATTCTGCCGCTTTCCATTTTTAGCTTCTCTCGTACTTCTTCATGAACCATCTTTATTCGATCTTTCAGATGGCTGAGATAATCATCTAAGTTTTCCTCGTGTTGCGGTCGATTCATAATTAGATTTATGGGTAGCCGCAACTCTGTGCCGAAAATCACGTTGGCTGGTGTTTTACCCGTGGTCTCATGAATTGCTGCTCGGTAAGCCAGTAAAAATGGAGGAAGGCAGATATCCCAGTTGGTCTGTTTCTCGTTGACGGCCGTTCTCAAGAAGTTTTCGATGGTGCGATTGAATCTTTCCACCATTCCATCTGATTGCGGGTGAAGAGGTGTAGTTTTGGTTTAGTGAATGCCTAGCAGCTCACAAACGTTCTGAAACACTTCCGACTCGAAATTTCGTCATTCGTCATTCGACATATCCTATTTTCAAATAAAACTTCGGCTACGGTAACAGCTTCTTGATTAGGTAAGGGCTGCCGTCTGGCCATTTACTGAAGTAATCCATCACTACCAAAATATCACGAATGCCGCTGCTGTTACGAGGAAATGGTTCAGGTATGTCAATAGCTATTCTCTCGAATGGAGCTCCAATATTGCACTGCTTTATCTGTCCTCGGCTTCGAGTCCTGGGTCCTTTACTAGAGGCGCAGGTATCACAACGTCGGCACCATTCTTCCACATCGGACCGACTGCCAAGCCAGTAGAACTGTTCTCTAACTTTATTTAAAGTTTTATTTATTCCAAAGTGTCCACCACCAACTCCACTGTGCAGTGCTTGAAGAACTTCTGGAATTCTTTTCTGGGGCAGCACTGTTTGACAAATCTTTTCTTTGCCGTCGAGACTCTCCCAGACTTCTTTTAGCAGGCCGTTCTCGATGGCTAAAGAATTATATAACGCCCAGTAACTTTTTAGAGATGGTGATTTATCAGCAATGTCCTGCCAGGCGGGTCTGTCCATGTTGTTTATCTTCCGTTGGAAAATTTGTCCAAAATCCGGGTCTCCACTTTGTTCTTTAGCAATGGTTTTAATATCCCAATTCTCTGGACACTGGATGGTAGTTCTTCTGCAAAAAAATTCATCATCTTCTCTCAGTTCTTGTCGCACACAGTGTTTACAATTTGGAGGACATGGTCTTCTGGATAGGGCATCAGCATTACGATCGTTAGGTCCTTTACGGTGTTCAATTTTGAAGTCATACTCCTGCAACCGTTGAAGCCATCTTGCCACTTGGCCTTCCGGATTCTTGAACTGCAGTAGCCACTTCAAAGAAGCATGATCGGTCCTCAAGACGAACGGCTGACCATAGAGATACTTATGAAAATGCTCCACAGTTTTAACTATGGCGAGCAACTCTCTTCTGGTTACGCAGTAGTTCTTTTCTTGTTTAGAGAGGCCCTTGCTAAAGTAGGCAATCACTTTTTCGTGCCCGTTTTCAATTTGTGATAATATCCCTCCAATTCTCCAAACTCTGAAAAGTTTGTTGACATTGTTCCGTCCAGATAAATGGCTGATTGTTTTCTGTGAGTCGATGTAAGGGTTTCGCAATGTCGGCAAAATTTTTACAAACTTGCGATAATAAGTGCAAAGTCCCAGGAAACTCCTTAATTCATGTTCGTCTTTCGGTACTGGCCATTTCCAGATGGTTTCAATTTCTCTGAGTCAGTCTTCACTCCATCAGACGAAATAATGTGTCCTAAATACTTGACTTCTTTTTGAAACAGCATGCACGAGTCGGGCCTCTCTCAATTTTTGGAAAACTTCTTGGACATTCTTCAAATGATCTTCAAAATCTTTGCCAAGTATTATTATGTCATCAAGATAAACGAGACAAGTTTTCCAGGCCATTCCTCGCAGAATTGTTTCCATAAGTCTTTCAAAGGTGACTGGTGCATTGCAGAGGCCAAAGGGTATGATATTGAAGTGCCACAACCCTGTTCCAATGGAAAACGCTGTCTTTTCTTTATCATTTAGATGAAGCTGCACTTGCCAATAGCCACTTTTCAGGTCTAATGTGGAAAACCATTGAGATCCAGACAGTGTTTCCAGGGTAGCATCTATTCTTGGCAATGGATAACTGTCCTTCTTAATGACATCGTTTAGTCTTCTATAATCTACACAAAATCTGGTAGAGCCATCCTTCTTCTTTACCAAAACAACCGGCGAGGTCCTTGGACTCTGGGATGGTTCAATGACTCCCTGCTGCTGCATGTCTCTCAACATCGTGGATACCTCTTCTTGCTTCGCTAAAGGAATCCGTCGTGGAGCTTGTTTAATTGGCGTGGTGTCGCCGGTATTCATTCGGTGTTGCACAAGATTAGTTCTTCCAACATCATCTTCTGTTAATGAGAAAACATCTTGATAACGCCTCAACAAATTTTCCAATTTTTGGACTTCATCTGCTTGTAATGGGGACTTGAATCGGTTAACAAGGTCTTGAAGAACTTCAGGTAGTTTTTCAATACTTCGAGATGTTGTTGATGGTTCTATATTGCTGAAGACCGATCCAACTGTTTGACAAACTCCCAAAGGTTCATCTTTCTTGATCTGTTGTGGGTAGTCTTTCAGATTTAGCAGTCTGACCAATACCAAATTGTTTTTTCTTTCTGTTAATGTCTTTCCAGTTAATATGCCCTTCCTATAAAGACTGCTCTCTGATTCTGGTTCTACAATTACAGTTTCTTCAACTGCCGAAGGACTGCTACAAATAGCTTCAATTACAACTTCTGAACCTGCTGGAAGTTCTATGTCTGTTGACGCTTCCACAGTTCTAATAGGAAGGTTTCTGATTTCGGGAAACTGCATGATGATTTCTTCATCTTTGGTCTTCAATAGTCTTCGTGGAAGGTCCAATACAAAATTATGTTGAGTAATAACGTCAAGTCCAAGAATGACATCGTCAGTTATATCTGCTACTAAGATGTTGTGTTCGAAAGTGGTTGCCCCCCAGGGTTATTCTAGCTAGATGGATGCCTTTCACTGATATGACTTCTCCATTTGCTGTCTCCAAGATGTAGTTCCGGTCTGGCTTATGTATTTTGCAGTAAGCGACGATGTTCGGTCTTACTATGGTGTGACTAGAGCCTGTATCAAGGACCACTTCACAATCCCGTCCGCATATACGCCCTAGTACTACCAAACTCGTTCCATTATTTTGCAGACGGGTTACCTTGATGTTAATAGTTGGTGGGGCTTGGTAGCACCTAGCCAGCTTTCGCCCCTCAAAGCTGACTAGTTGGCGTTTTCCTGGTCCTGACTAGATGTATTCTTAGAGCATCGATTCCTAAGATGCCCTTCAACTCCACAATTCCAACACTGAATGGGTTTTCTGCTATATATAGTGGAATTAGTACGGTCTTATTCTTGCTGGAAGTTATTCATTAAATCTTGCAAACTTCATAAATCCTTCCATGTTATTTTCACTTGATCGTTGTTTGCTAGTTTGAAACCTAAGTTGCCTTATTCTGCCTTGACTGTTTCTGGAAGCCTGTCGGGCGGCTTCAATTTCCAGTGCCTGGGCTAGAGCTTCAGATATGTTTTTATGTCTGGCTAACCTTAACGCTTGGCTGATCTCTCGCAGACCATCAATGAAGCTACTTATTGCTAACTGTTCTTGTAATTCTGTCGGTGCGGTGGGGTAAGCTAGCTTCACCATACGTGCTATATCCGCCTCAAATTGCTGCAGATTTTCTTCGAAACGTTGTCTTCGGCCTTTTAGTTGTGCTTGGTAGACGTGTTGCAGATGGGCGTCGCCATACCTCATTTCCAAAGCACCCTTCAGCATTTGATAGTCCTTTTGTTTACCATCAGCTAGTGTTCTTAATATCTCCATAGCTTCACCCCGCAGAGCAACTATAAGTGATGTGGCTTTTTCTTCTTCTGACCAGTTATTTGCCAAGGCAGCTGCTTCAAATTGTTTTAGGTAAGTGCTCCATGACACCTTTCCATCGAATGTTGGTGGCTTCACTCTTGACGATGGAAAAGAACTGCTTTCAGTCTTAATGACTTCCCTCGCAGAAAACTGAGATTTTAGATTTGTAACCTCGTGTTCTAATTTTACTATACTTTCTTCTACGACTTTGGTGACTTCATTCTGTAATCTTACTAACACTTTCTTCTACGACTTGGACTTTATCTTATACCTCACTTCTCAATTGATTGATTTCATCTTCAACAGTTCCCTCAAATTCATTAAGTTTAACCTTAATTGTCTCTTCCAACTTCTTATTGTTTTCTTGCAAACTGGTTTTCATTTCTTTTTTCAAGTCTTCTTTCATTTCGTCCTGGCTGTTCTTCATATCTTTTTGACTCTTTTTCATTTCTTCTTGACTCTTCTTCATATCTTGCATCATTCCCATTAACTGTTTCAATGTTTCCTCCATTTCTGTTGCTCTCGATCCCGTTACCGGCATTCACTTGTCTACTCCAAATGTCTTCTTTGTGGAACGTCCTACTTCTGACACCAATGTAACCTCTAAATTAGGTTATCGTTGAAACACGTCACGTAGACAAACAATCTTTATTGTCACTCTTGATAATACAAGAAATATCCTTCAAACCAATTTCACAACTGTCAACGCTTTACTTTGACGTTTTTCACTCGCATTTGGCTGCTCAATATAAACTGCCTCCAGCGGCGAAAATGATCTGCTTATATAGGTTTTTAGAGTAGTAGAAGTTTCTGAGATCTCAAGAACATATCGAGAAACAAATAGAATGTAGCCTGGAATATTCCGGAAAACGTCAAAATAAAGGTATCACAAAAATTATAAATTCTAACATAAACAGAAACGTAATTTACAAACTAACGAGGTAGGTGAGCTTCAATTATAAATTCTAACGTAAACAGGAACATAATTAACAAACTAAAAAGGTTGGTGAGCTTTCGTAACAATATGTACTATCTGATAGACTTCAAATTAATAATGCGTTGAAACAAAAATAGTTGAATTGGAATATTTGTATTGTAGTTACTTGTAATTGAGTATTTGATTTTTAATGTTTAATATTACTAAATTATTTATTCATTTTGCGATGTAGTTGTTCAATGATTTTTTTTTAATATAAAGATCTATTTTTAAAATAATAAGTATATTATTTTGGTATTTAGTTTATTTGTTTTAGTTGGTATAGGTAAATTATATTATTATTGTGTTGGTATTATTAGCTATGTGGATATGTATGTAATTAGATATGCATGTTGATGTACGTGTGCTCGTATATCTGTATGCATATGTATATAAAATATTTTTATATTTTCATTGACATTGTTTTTATATTGCCGGGCACATATGTAAAATTTACACAGACAAGGTTTCTTCTGTGTATTTTTTGCGTTTGTTTACATTAGAAAGCAGTTTCGATGATATGATAGTAAATATGTCTTGTTAATTGTCGTAATTAAACGTATTTATTATTATTATCATTATCAATTTCATTATCATTATCATTATCATTATCATTATCATTATCATTATCATTATCATTATCATTATCATTATCATTATCATTATCATTATCATTATCATTATCATTATCATTATCATTATCATTATCATTATCATTATCATTATCATTATCATTATCATTATCATTATCATTATCATTATCATTATCATTATCATTATCATTATCATTATCATTATCATTATCATTATCATTATCATTATCATTATCATTATCATTATCATTATCATTATCATTATCATTATCATTATCATTATCATTATCATTATCATTATCATTATCATTATCATTATCATTATCATTATCATTATCATTATCATTATCATTATCATTATCATTATCATTATCATTATCATTATCATTATCATTATCATTATCATTATCATTATCATTATCATTATCATTATCATTATCATTATCATTATCATTATCATTATCATTGTTATTATTATTATTATTATTATTATATTATGTGTCCTTGGGTTGTTCAAACTATCCACAAGTGTCACATTAGCCATGTTGTTCATTTCGTGCTATTGTTCTATCGTACTGTTTTCTCTAGTTTCGTATAAATCTTCGTACAGTGAAGGAGTTGGGATCAGTTTTCTTTTACTGGGTCTTGGGATTGTCTGTTCTTCTTCGTCCTCCGTCGCAGTATCCAGCTCTTCTTCGATAGCTTCCTTATTCGTACGAACTATTTTCTGTTTCGTTTGGTCTGTTATATCTATCACTGAACCACGTGACGGTGACCTCAAGGTCCTAGGTAATCTCGCAAAAGGATCCGCTATATGAAACTACTTTGTGCTTCGGTGTGCTGGTTGAAAAGTATTTTTCTTTTCTTTCACAGCAACCTTTAAAGCTGTTGCAGTAGCTCTTGTGACGACCTTGTTACAGTTTATCATTTAAGACATACTTATTTACCTATTGTGGTCACGTAGACAGTAAGTTTTTTATTTCTATATATTATTATTTAAAAATTATTTAAATACCTATATGTGTAAAAAAGGAAATATTGGTAAATCAATTAAAAATAAGTGGCTTACAATAATTCAAAATTGTCCTCAAATAACCGTTTCAACTTCAAAATTAGTTTTCTGCTATACCCCAGACTCGTAGTAGTGCTTACCTCACGAAAACAAAACTTTTTATTGCCTTCCTCGGCCTGTGGAGTGAGTGGTACCCTGCTTCATTCGTTCTGATAGTGGTAGAATTTACTATATCTAATAATAATTTCTGCTCCCTACGTAATTGACGTTATCGTTGACCAGGCTTAATTCGTGGCATTCTCAAAGAAATTAATAAAAGGTTTAATGGATTGTAGGATTAATTAGCATTCCCACCTAACCAGTGACACTGGCACAGGTGGGAATGCTAATTAATGACACAAATTATGTTATTAGCTAAGAATCTACAATTTTTCCAGCCTGTTACCACAGGCAATGAAAAAATTTATAAACCTTAGTGTACGTTAAGCAATACACATGTTCGATTAACCAGTATCCACTGGCACAACCTGACATACGTATCTTTGCAACGAATGTTACCTCCTTTTGCCAGTCTGTTACCACAGGCAATGGCAAAAGTTATAAAAATCTTTGTTCAGCTAGGATAAGATTATAGTATCCTAACTTTATAATTTAAAGTAAAATTCTTGAAAAAGAATATATATATATTTACATCTTAAAACATTAAGGCGTCGTACCATTTCGCAACCTTATGGCATCTCATAAAAGGAAACGTACTAGATCTTGTTTTGCACGTGTATATTCATTGCAATGGAATGCTTATTGCCCTCTAGCGATTAGAAGACCGTAATATGAAAATTTGATATACAGTTTTCTTACCATTTACAAAACATTGAGACCTCCCTAACAAACTGCTAATTATATGGCGCCAGTTGTATATATTTTAACCGAAATACAAATATTCCGGACTCAAATATATTAATATACGGTACATTACAATTTCATGCATTGTTGCCAAATGGTGTACATCCATCATTGGCCTCTGGAAACTGTGATAACTCCTTCCCGTTTAAAACCTAATATCTAAAATTTAGCTGTTCTGTGCTTCCCGCAGTAATGCAAATAGTGTATTATCATCCACTAATCAAAAAACAAAAACTACTACTTTATTGTGTTAATTAATTTTTTCATTATGTATTTACAAAAAAAAAACTAAGTTTATAATCAAAACTCAAAATACACATATAACAATTTATTCAAGTAAACACATAAATTATACATAAATACGCCATATGAGTCTGTTCAATTACAGGTAGGTAGGTACAAAGTAAAAACTAAATCAAAAATATTTATACATACAGGGTGGGCCAACGAAAACGTTACACCTCGATTTATGGACCAAAAATTAAAATACGGAAAAATGCTCGGACCCGTCGATTTCTGAATCGAGGGGGAACTACTTTTCTGCTTTTTTCATCCCCGTAACTTAAACCCCCCACTGGGGGGAAGCACGACCCCCTGATCTTGAATAGTGGTGAGGAGTGTTGCTATACCTCATTTTAAAGATCTCATCGAGTACTATCTGACCCTATAATTACGCGTCAAAATTTTCACCGATAACGAAGTGACAGCTAAAATGGTGAAAGAGGCAATATGGAAAATGTGTCAACTTAAAATCAACAAAAAAGACTACTTACTTTTGTGATTAGTTTATTAAATGCTGGAAATAACCATCATTCACTTCCATGCAGTAAAATAAGTTTTGTTGGAAATGTTCCCGTATGTGCTTTTGCAATAATAATGACACTCCCTCAAAACTTTGAGCTTCATTAAATCTCTATTGGTGAGGGAAACAACTAAGAACTAATGTTAAAAATTGAAGGTAGATTTCATTACAAATACGTCAGCATTTCAAAAGAAATCGCAAAATTTATTTTAAAAAATGTCATTATTATTGCAAATTATTGTACATTGGCAACATTTCGGGTGGGATTTGACGGCATTCATTAATTATTCGATTTAATAAATCATCTAGTGATTCGGACTGGGTAGGATAAATCTTAGATTTCGGCTGACCCCATAGAAAAAAGTCCAGTGAATTAAAATTAGGTGACCACTCAATATGTCCCCTTTTTCCAACCGAGCTTTGAGAAAACATTTCATCTAAAAATTGTGGCACATGTTGTACGAAATGGGGTGGGGCGCCATGTTGTTGAAAAATGACCATACTGGTCTTCTTCATTCTGCAATACTTAAACGGGGGCTGAATAAATAGCAGTATCTAATAATTTCAAATAAATTTCGTCATTGAGTTTATACTCAACCGTTTTCGAGAAACAGACGATTTAAATTTTTGAGTTTATCAATTTATAACAGGTATACCTTTTCTATTTAGAATTTAAGGTAGTTCAATAGTTTCTTATTAAAAAATTCAAAGGTGTAAAATACAAAAAGTTAGAAATATTTTTACATGGACAGTAGGTACAGTATAACTAGCGTTCCCTAGTCGTGACCTCAACACTGATTGTATATTCGGAATTGCCACCTCAAATAAGATTACGAATTTTCAAAACAATACGTTCTTAAATTATAGCAAAAAATCGAAAATATTTTTTCCACTTTAACACCCTGTAGAATGAAAATTAGCAACAATTGAATAAGGCATGTTGGGCTCAATCGCTTTATTTTGACGTTAACAATCTACCTTTAAGTTATGTACCATTATTAATGACTCACCCTGTACTTATATATAGAAGGTTTAAACCTAGAGCCAGTTGTACCAAATTGGTTCAATGAACATTAAACTGAACTTTGCTATAGCCCTGGATATTAAACGGAGTTCAGCTGAACTTTTGATGAACTCAGCTGGTACAATCGGCTCTTAGAGCCAGTCGTACGAACGTGCTTCATCAACAGTTTAACTGAACTTATATTAAAATCCAAGGTTACGATTGTTACAAAAATTGTAACCTTGGATTTTGAGCAGTTTAGTTGAATTTTTGATAAACCACATTTATACTGGCACGTAAGTTACGAATATTAAACTAAGCATAAGCATACAATTTTAGTATCCAAGCCGACTCAATCAGGAGATATTATACCTAACCTATGTTGACCCTAATTATTATTGCTGTGGTTCACTGATAATCGTTACAAGCCTGTCATCTGTCATGATGTCCTATCTAATTCCTAATTTATACCTCAAAAAATCGTTACAGACTTATTGTTATTACGTCTCTAGTTAAACTATCAAATTATTAATAATTATATAGTTACATTATTGACTAAGTTTCTGAAGATGTCAACTTGGTTGATAGAACGTGCTTTCAAAAGTGTTCATGTTTTAGGATTTTTAGAAGCTAGTTAAATGTTACACATGAACAAAAAACAACCAAACAAACAAAATGTTACAACATACTACCTCTATTGAAATAATATAACTTTGCCTCTGAAAAACTTACAGGTAAGTTTTTGGTGTTGTTCAATGGAAAAAAGTCCAAAAATAACTATGTAGTTACATTCTGTATCCTACTATTTTTTTTTTTTGAAACGTAAGCATAGAGATTTACAATTGTTATAATTGTCAAATAGACAGTAACATAAAATGGGTTGGTCAATTTATAAAAACGGCATCAGCTCTGATTATGTTAGTTTTCCTTGTTATTAAATTTATTGAATTCTATATTATTGAAAAAAAAATTTTTTTTTGTTTTTTGATTGAACCAAAAACTTACCTATAGGTTTTTCAGAAGCAAAGTTATTAGACTTCAAAATGTGTCACTACATTATGGGTCACCCTATATAATTATGCCTCAATATTGACATCTGTTTGGCCGCTTTAGCGAACATTGAGATTTAAATATAACTATGGTAAAAAGCAAAATGCCATAGTAAAATATAAAGTTAAAAAAGTTAAGTTAAAAAAGAAAGCGAAACATATATTAAATGATATAAACAAACCTTCTTTAAGTAAGAACTAGTTAGTAGCAGTTTGTATTTAGCGCGCACCGAGCAGTACAAACCAAGGATTGTAAATATAACTTAACCCAATCGCTGGCTGTACGGCATGCAATGTTGCCATATCGGTTGAGTTTGTAATATGCTTGATTCGGATAAAATATACAGTAAACGTATATTACAATTCTCCATCAAGCGGCAGAATCGTGAACTAAAATATACAATTTTGATCATATTCCTAACATTACCGCCTCGTGTACATTTTGTTGTATTGGCCTATTGGAACTATAATCCTTGAATAAAAGAAAAGTGTATTATTTAGTCTGGTGCAACTTTAATGGGAGCTTCACTCACAATGAATTAAACCTACAAAATGTTGATACTTATGGAGAAAACAGGGTTGACATTAAGGCGTCACATATACTGACGCCCTAAATCGCCTGAGGCCTTAATGTATGGGCAATGCATGTAAAGATAGTAGTATGTAATAATATATATAAATAAATTTGTGTGTTATGTTTGAAGAACTAACTCAGGGAACGAAGCAGGGCGCCTCCACCAAATGCCACGTCCACCACAAGTAATTGTGCCTGGGGAAAAATGATTATTTTCCGTAGGGCAGACTCGCGTGGCATCTGAGGTACAGATAAAAAAACTAATTACCAAATATAACATATATTTCAACAAAACGTCCAGCTTTACTCCTGGGGTGCCATTGGGGAAGGTTCTGTCGTCCAGCAGTTGCGGGTTTTGTCAAACGCTTCGAGGCCCACAAGAAGTATGTTCACCGATTACCCTGGATGAAGTTCGGAGATCATTTATTGAATCTAAGAACTTCGCTGCTCCTGGTTCCGAAGGGATCAGCAACTTCTGGTGGAAAAAAATCACCAGTGTCCACAGCAATTTGACTAGAATATCGTGCTGGCTAAATGCAGAACAGCAAATTCCGGCGTGGTTTGTCCAAGAAAGAACCGTGCTTATCCCTAAGAGCTGAGATTTGTCCCAGCCAAAAAACTACTGTCCAATAACCAGCCTGGATGTATGTTACAAGATGTTTACTCGCACCTTGTATGCGCGTGTGCTCCAACCAGTGAACCCGGTTTATCAACGGATGTACAAGCAGCGAGGGTTCAAGGGGGATGTAACTGGCTGTAAGGAGAACCTACTCATCGACAGGAGGACTCCGTGCAATACAAGCAAAACGTCTCGATGGCCTGGATAGATTACCGCAAGGCATTTGATATGACATCGCATGAGCTTATAATCCACTTGCTCCAATGCCTTGCAGAGGCCCACCCCATAGTGAAATGTATTGAAAAACTCATGCCGCTCTGGAGGACCCGCTTTCCGATAATATCAGCTAATGCAAGGGTCCAGACAGAGCCGGTTTTGTTCAGGTGGGGAGTGTTCCAGGGAGATTCCCTGAGTCCCCTCTTGATTTGCATCGCACTGCTACCATTATCCGTTGTACCCGAGGTTACAACTGCGGTACCCCAGGAGACCGGAGGCATTTGTTCTATATGGGTAACCTTAAACTTTACGCCTCCGGGGAGAGGGATTTACAACAGTTCCTCAGGGTGGTATCGGTACACGAGGGCAATTGGCATGGAGTTCGGGCTGGACAAATGTGCACTGGTTCATCTCAAGAGAGGACGATGCAGTAGGTATCGGCACCGCCTCCGACAGATCTGGTCTTCGGAGCTGTCGGGTAAGAACAAGGTGAGTGCCACAAATATGCTTGCCGTTCCAATTCTTCTCTACTCCTTTGGAGTAGTGAAATGGCAAGAAGAGCTCAGGCAACTCGATATAAGGACCCGCAAAATGATTCATCTCCATGTCTCCGGGGCAGAGTGGTTTTGGAGGACGCTTGTAAAGTCATCAGGAGCTCGGATCCCCATCTCTGCATGGTGCAAGACTATGAAGCAGCAGGAATAAGAGCGTTCGTGTATAAGGCAGCGAGAAAAGCAGCCGATAAACTTGGTCTCGTGTATGATACTGAGCGGGAAAATCCAGACTCTACCACCGAGTCAGATCCTGCTCAGTTAAAAGCCCAAATTAAAGCTGCAGCAACGCGTCATCTTCTGCAGGCAAATTCAAGCCAATACGCCTGATGTATCCTCGATCAGCAGCTTAGGACGATGTTTGTGATTGACATTGCCCTAAAAGAAGAGGAGCTCCGCAGACTGTATCCAGACCAGTCTATTAAGATTGAGGTGCTAATTTATAGGCGTCCTGGGTGGAATGAGACATACACTGCTTTCTGAGTTAAAGATCATATCGGCTTGCCGAAATTCGACAGAGATCTTAGCCGGCAGAATGCAGAAGGGAATCGTCCTTGGTTCGCTACGTCTACGAACACACGATTTACGGGTACAATGATAACTTCACAGAGTGGAGAGTGGTCATTGTTTCACTTCAGATCACCTCCGAAAGTGTCGGAGCTTCAGAAGGTGACTGGAAAAAAATAACAATAATAATAATGATCATGATGATGATGACGATGACGATGACGATGAGGATGAGGATGAGGATGAGGATGAGGATGAGGATGAGGATGAGGATGAGGATGAGGATGAGGATGAGGATGAGGATGAGGATGAGGATGAGGATGAGGATGAGGATGAGGATGAGGATGAGGATGAGGATGAGGATGAGGATGAGGATGAGGATGAGGATGAGGATGAGGATGAGGATGAGGATGAGGATGAGGATGAGGATGAGGATGAGGATGAGGATGAGGATGAGGATAAGAGGATGAGGATGAGATGAGGATGAGATGAGGATGAGGATAATGAGGATGAGGATGAGGATGAGGATGAGGATGAGGATGAGGATGAGGATGAGGATGAGGATGAGGATGAGGATGAGGATGAGGATGAGGATGAGGATGAGGATGAGGATGAGGATGAGGATGAGGATGAGGATGAGGATGAGGATGAGGATGAGGATGAGGATGAGGATGAGGATGAGGATGAGGATGAGGATGAGGATGAGGATGAGGATGAGGATGAGGATGAGGATGAGGATGAGGATGAGGATGAGGATGAGGATGAGGATGATGAGGATGAGGATGAGGATGAGGATGAGGATGAGGATGAGGATGAGGATGAGGATGAGGATGAGGATGAGGATGAGGATGAGGATGAGGATGAGGATGAGGATGAGGATGAGGATGAGGATGAGGATGAGGATGACGTGAGTGGTTTTAATAAGTTTTTGTGCATTTTAATGCCAGCATACAATTGAATCCAAAACGGAATGTTTATAATTGGACCATAGAAATCACAAATTGGAAAATTTCCATATTTTGATATTCCCGCCTATTAGTGTGAAGCTACCCCGTTTGTGTAACCAACTCATGAAAGCTAAGTTAGTGCAATATTACCAGACTCGCGTTTTCTCCATAGGTTGACTATTTTCGATACCTCTTTTGGCGTTCTGTATATTTTATGATTTCTATGAAGCTAACTCAGTAAATTTCTGATGAAAAACATCGCCAGTGAATAAATTATTTACAAAATAATCGCTAAATTTATTGGCATTAACAATATCGGCAACCATTACATAATCAAATTGATTTTCACAAACAAACATTTAAGTATTTTAAAGCGCGCCAAAAATGTTTAGGATTAGATTTAAATGTTTGTTGCAGATATGTTTTTTTCTCAGATTTAACACTCATAGTCTTAACGTCTTGTACTCCCAATGCACTACTTCAGTTTCCAATTTTTTGTACTTTGCCAAAGCCTTATCTCTCATTAAAATACTTAACCATATCATCAATTTCCTCGACTTGAAATAAAAAATCTCAATAAATATATGTTTTATATATAGTTTGTGGTTTAGATTTATTTAATTAAATGTTGGTTGTATTTAACCCAAGAATAATCAGAAATATTTTCTACCTTAAGAACTTCAACAGAATCAGAAATATTAGCACAAGAGAACACAAGTAAATCTAAAAGAGTGTGAGAAGATACTGTAACACGCGTAGGTTCAGTAATAACCTGTTTCATATTATACCCATTTAAAAAATTGCCGAATAAAGTAGAATTATAGCTATCATATTTTATCATTAAAATCTCCACCAAAAACAACATAATCAAATTCAGGTAACAAACTATAACATTTTCCAAATTATCCAAACATGAATTGAAATTAACTGTAGGCGGTCTATATAATGTTCCCAATCAAATTTTTTTACCTGCGATAGTTATACTGACCCATAATTGTTCCAACTGGCTGGTATGGCTAACTTCAACGACAGAATATTTTAAATATTTATTTATATAAAAACAAACGCCTCCACTTCTTTTATTTTCACGATCATTACGAACAATATTTTAACCCAGAATAGATATACTATAATCAGGAAGAGTGCTTTTTATCCAAGTTTCAGAAATACCTACATGATGAGAACCAGCCAAAATCACCTTGGAGAGAATATCACAACGTGAACATAGAGATTAAACATTGATTTGTGGGACACTAAGCCATGTGTTTTGCATAGTACCTTATCAAGCTGCAGTATAAATTCTTACTAGATACACAGAAGAAGAAAAAACAAAACAATTTTAAAACATAAGAGACGAAATTGGAGTAGCCTTTAACTAGTTATAATAATAATTAAATTAAATAATCTAAGTATTATAATATACAGGGTGTCCCGTAATTCTACGTAAATGTTGAAGGGGGGGTATTCTATGGCCTAATTTAAATAACTAAGCCTAATGGCTTAATTTCTATATAGTTTTTCGATTTGAGCCCTCCCTGCAGATATTCGCGTTGGTAGGGTGAACCTAAAATTCGGTTTAATTTAACTGGGATATCATTTCACGATCACTTAATGACTCCCACGGCCGTTTCTCGTACGCCTAGAACACCTTGGGCAAGATCTAGCAGTATGATTCGAATAACCACATTTAAAACAATACTTAGATTTAGGCTTATCACATTGAACTGCTCGATGGCCTGGCAATATACACTTCCAACAATTTACATTATTTGAAAATATTGTCTCATAATTAGCAGAAGTTGATGACCTTGACGTACTTGGACGTCTGGTTCCATGACTTCTGGTTCCCCGTGGAAGGGGAACAAATGATTTCCTCTTCATTTTCCATTTGCCTACCCAATTCGACTAACTGAAGCAACCTTAATAAGTCCCAATTGACTCTGATAAAAAGGGGGCTATGTTTCAAGCTTACAACTGGAGGAGACGGGACAAGTAAGACGATTAAACAGGTTAACTATTGGTGCTATATAGAGACCTATAGGCTCATTAGGACCTTGACTTCGATGTTTTATTTCTTCATAGAGTCGATCATTATAATCGCTTAGAAGGAACCGCTTCCTTAGTTCATAGACCAATTCATTTCATGATTGAATTTGATCCTTAATTGAATTGTACCAAATCTTAGCCTTTCCTGTAAAAAGATCACTAGGTGAAGGGTATAACTGTGCCTTAGAAATATTTCTAGATATTCGTAATTCCGTGACACTTTCAAGGAATGCATTAAGTGACATTGGGGGTCCCATCATACTTAAGGTTTCACTTGTACACTGGAACGAATTTGGGTTTATCAATGGAAAGAGCTATAGATGGTACACAGGGAGAAGAACCTACACGACTGTCACTATCATTCGAAAGAGAACATTCATCTTCTGATTTAGAACTTCCTTCAGCATTTTGTACATATAAGATTATACTGGACTGAAGATCTTTAAATTTACGAGCTTTATGAGTTAAAGTAGAGTGAATATCAAGTATGGATATTAACAACTGAGATCTCTGGCATAATTTTGTCTCTGACGATGCCTTTGAATAATTAGCTCTTTCAAAACAATGTGCTAGCTTGGATATTATTTTAAAAAAAGGTGAACTATAATTATTATCGTTAAAAGCATTGACAAACGCCTGAACTTCAGAAACTTTACTAATGAGTTATAATCCTCTTCAAATTGAAATTGATACTTCGGATAAGTTAATGAAGAACTGAACTTTTCTAACCTAAGGATATTACGCATATGGGCTACAGTTGTTTTATTTTTTATACCCCTAAATGCTAGTTTATAAATCAACTTCTCTTTTTCTAACCAATTAACTTGAACCTAACTACAAATTATAAGAATAAATTAATCAAATGCAGAATTATTTTTGACGTGTTTCTCTCGCCCCACGTTGGGCGCCACTTTGCTACCTCCCTTTTTGCATAGGACTGATTTAAATGTCCTGCTCTAAAAAAGTCCAAATATAGAAGTGCAAAACCCTAGACTAGCCGCCAGCCGGAGATTTTGAGAAAAACCGTCCCATAATCTTGATCCTGACAAAAACAGTTAACTACTCTTCAATGAATCGATGTGTTTAACTTTATATTTACAAAAGAAAACGAAATTAAAGTTGCTTATGGTTTGGTTGGTACTAGAACAATCTCAAATGAATTTGATATAGCGGGCGTACCCAAGTCTCAGTAATTATGCCGAAATACAATTTAACCGTTGCAACAGGCGGCTACGGGTTGTCTCGGAAAATCACCATTTTCTGAGGAACGGTTCCTACCGCATCAGTCGCAATATCAACAATAGGAGCCGAAATCAATATATGGGCGGACCCCCGAGAGCGGGTCTGCACCCCCCCCCCTCCACAGAGTTTAACCCGAGAACAGGGGCAGGTCAAAGAATTCCATTTACAGCTAGGAATGTGGACGTTAGTTCTTTTACTGGTAGATACTAGTGACCGATGTCACGGCATAACAACCCGGAAAAAAACTATATATTAAATAATCGCACGGGCCTTGAAAGCGTAAACACCACTATAATTTTGCAAATACCTATAGAAATATATATTTTAGCCAATGCATTAGGAATACAGGGTGTTAAAAAAGAGTATGAAATATTTCAGGAGGTAATAGTATGAACCAAAATAAGCAGAAAAGTTTTAATAAACATGGGTCCGCAAAGTAACGGTTGCGGAGATATGGGCCTCTATTCGTTTGTCAAACATTTTATTTTATTAGGAATAAACCGACAAAGAAAGCTTTTAACAAACAAAAAACAAAGTTACAGAAGATGTTCAAAGTACCCTCCGTCCATTTCAAAACAGGCACGACAGCTCTCAACGATATTCGAACTGTTTCGAAAACACCCTCCTTGGTTTGGATTTCTTGACACTTTTGATTAATCCGTAGCTGCAGAACTTCCAGGCTATTTACAGGAGTACCATACACTAATGTCTTCAAATATCCTCAAACAAAGAAATCTAGAGGGTTTAGATCAGGCGATTTTGGAGGCCATAAAACAGGTCCGGCCTGGATAGTGGTCCATATCTCCACAACCGTTACTTTGCGGACCCATGTTTATTAAGACTTTTCTGCTTATTTTGGTTCATACTATCACCTCCTGAAATATTTTACACTCTTTTTTAAACACCCTGTATACAGGGTTAACTATGACTTAGTACAAATATTTTAAGAGGGGATAGGGAAAAATAAGAATTAATGGAATCACCCTTCAAAAAAATTCCAAACTTATTTATAAAGCCAAAAAATTTTTTTTTCAAAACTATATTAAATCCCTATTTATCGCCGTCACTGACCTTCTGTCAGCTGCGAGGTTAGGTATATTCTGCCAGTCAAAGGTGTCAAATATAGTGACAGGTCCATTGACACGTGTATCAGTTTAATTCGCTTTGAAAGAAAAAAAAATCTTTACAAATTGTAGATTATTATTTAATGATTTAATGAAAAATACGGTATGGTAGCACAGAGAGGCAGCATCTACTTTACTAATTTTTATTTCCAAGATTGATACTTGGAGAGATATTAAGAATGTTGAATAATCTTCTGTGTTCTTACTTGTTTAAATTAAAACCTGCAAAGATTTTTGTACTTCCTGTGGACCTCGTTCTTTTTGTGTAAAGCGAGGTACCTACTTGGTTTGGCGGTCTTGACCGGGTCGATTACTTACGTCGGAAAAAAGCACAAAGGATAACAACAAAATAGGTACACGTAAATGTACACATAAAAACACTGCCACAGCTGTTCGATGTGGTTTAAAAAGTATTCAGCAAAATATTTTGTATACTCGGGAAAGGTCTTTGAGGCTGCCGCACGATAATATGCATTTGTCACACTCTCATAAATCAGCAGCTTATCCGTCATCTAGACATTTGAATACGACATGTTTGTAAATACACATAAAATACGCGAGAAATTAAATTTGCGAAAAACAAGTACTGAAAAATTATTTCAAACTAATCAGAGTACCGTAACCGTATATTTACGTTATTTGACATCTACAGATGACATCTGACGACATTTGTAGGCCACTAATGCAAGGTGCACTCGCCGATAAATTTTTAAACTTCATGAGTTGTTGTGTAATTAAATTCTGTTAATACTAATAATAGCAACAATATTAACAGTAATCGATGATGTTTGCATAAAATAATTAGTAATATTTTAAACTATAACATCCCAAGATGTTTTCAGTGTTCTGTAAAAATGACCCTTAGATTATAACTAACTTCGCTATTCTGGATGGTTTGGAGCATGGAGGGTATGCAATTAGCAATGCATGTCCCCTGGACGAAGGCCATAAAAAGAAGAAGAAGAAAGAAGAAGATAACCTAGAATTTACTGTTACTTTAAATCAGCTAAGTGACTAATTTTAAATGTGTTATAATAATTAAATAAAGTATTTTATGTCGGATATGTTAGTGGATTATTATTATTATGAATCTGCAAGGAGTGAAAATGTAGTTTTGGCAGTGTGCAACGAAAGAACGAATAGAACACGGATTAAATATGAATACAAAATACTGCAGCTAACCGGATTAGCGGTTATCTACCTGGTACTTAGACATTATTATTATTATTAATACAAATGTTTCGTTTCGTTGTTCCTACACTTGACAATTGTTGAAAAAACGACCCGTAGTTGACATATCTAGCCATGACGGATGATGATTGATTGTCATAGGCGCCGACTTTCCGTAGGAAAAGAGGGTTTTGCCCCATTTTTTAAACATCGAGCTAGAATTCCGAAATAAATTTTTTATTGTCTTTTAGACCTTCCTGAGCACATGGTTAAAATTTTTGTACTTAGTCATAGTTAACCCTGTATAGGTATTAGGTATATATATATATATCTATCAAATAAGTTAGTAGAAACATTTGAATATGAACTTTTTACATGGCGATCTTACCAGAATATATAAAAATATATTATAAAACATGGGGGTAATATGTTAATGTTGTATATTATGAAACGATGAATTATTTTGTTGATAATTGGTAAAATATTATGTAGTTGATAAGAAATCTAATAATTTCCCCGTCAGAAAATTTTAAGATGTAGATGTGTTCTTGTATACAATGTATACAGGGTGTCCGGTAAGTACCTCCTAATCTCTCGGGAGTGTATAGAGGAGGTCAAAATAAAATTAGTCCTTCCTATAATTTTTTTCCCTAATGTGCCCCCGGAGTTTTGGGGGGTCAAAGGGGTACCTAGAAATTAACGTTTAGGGTTATAACTTTGAAACCACCCTGTATGTTTTAATAAAATTTTCGTACGTTGTATTACACATGGAGCTCTACGATTTGATGCTAAAATCAACTGTTTGCTATTATCAGGTGTCCAGAAACGGACTGGCCCTAACACAATTTTTCTCAAAATTTTGACAGAAGTAATTTTATCAAACTGAAAATATTATTATTAGATACTCTGAAGGTTTTTCTTTAAATATGGTACTCTTTATTTATTTCGAAAAAATGAACGGTTTGCGAGATAAATCGGTTTTGAAAAAAATTGGTAACAAATACAACAACAATTAAAATTGATTTTTTTACAATAAAATCATTCCCGCTAGTGCCAGCCTACAGATTCACCATAAACATTAACTGGTGGTGAATTAAAGGAATGAATAATGCCGTTTCTTGTAAAATCAACATCTATGACCAAAATACATCTACAAATTATTATTGCTCTTGTCTCCATGGAGTTCTTTTCTATTGTTTTCGTTGTTAGACCCTGTTGATTTTAAAGTACTTGTCAAAGGCGCGTGACAGAATAAAAATTCAATTTTATTGTGGTATTTGTTTTAAGCCGTTAGAAATAACATTTAAAAATGGAAGAATATTCCTGTGCAGAATATGCTGATATGCACCTAATTTATGGGGAAGTATTATGCAACTCCGTGGAGGCAAGAAGACTTTATGATGACAGGTTTCCGGGTCGACATTTGCCGAGTCCAAAAACTTTTGAAAGAGTTGATCGTAGTTTAAGAGAAACAGGTAAAAAAAAATAGTGAAAAACGTTAGTGAAACTAATTTCTTCCGAATCCTTTATTTAGGAAGCTTTTTGCCACGCCGTGGTGGAGCAGGAGCCCCGAGGAGAGTACGATACCCTCATGTAGAGGAACAAATATTGGAAGACGTTGCTAATAATCCTTCAAATAGCATAAGGAAGCTGGCGGCACAAAACAATGTTACAAAATGGGCTGTACATGAAACTCTGAAAGAACAATTGCTTTACCCGTACCACATCCAAAAAGTACATGCTATGTCTCCAGATGACTATCCAAAAAGACTTCAATACGCCAATTGGTTTTTACAGCATCATATTCGGAATCATAATTTTGGTACATCTATTTTGTTCACCGATGAAGCAGGTTTTACAAGAGACGGCATAATTAATTCGCATAATCTACATGTCTGGGATGAAGAAAACCCTCACGCTTTAGTTCAAACTCGCTACCAAAGGTTTATGGTGAATGTGTGGGCTGGAATAATAATAATAATAATATCTCTACCCCTCATTTTAATCACAGGGATTAGCCCAGAAGTCGGAGACTTGTGCGGGAGGGGGGGCGGCATATTATTATTAAGCAGGCCGCATTTGCGCCCAGGAACGACTTACGTTGGTAGGCCCTAACCACTATTCAGTGCAGGAATGAGGGAAACCTGGAAAACCCATTAATTAGGGGGGTAGTCAAATATCAACCGGTATCAATCTGTCACATTGACCCAAGCCAACATTCTTCCACCCTACCATACCCGCAGAGAGGGCGCCAAACCTCTCCACGAATATAGCTTATATACGGTCTACCGGCAGCTGGGCTCGAACCAACACCGATCTAGTCACCTCGATTCAAGTACTGACGCCTTAAACCGCGCGACCACTGACCGACCCAATTATCGGGAATCATTTGATTGGGCCATTTAATCTGGAGCAAAGACTTAATGGTGCTCTTTATTTGCAATTTTTAGAGGAAAATCTAAATATTTTGGTATAAGAAGTGCCCCTTCAAATAAGAACTGAAATGTGGTACATGCATGACGGTGCACCACCCCACTTTAATCGTTTAGTACGTCAACATCTGACGAATGTTTTTGGTGATCGATGGATAGGTCGAGGCGGACCTGTATTATGGCCACCTAGGTCGCCCGATATAAACCCATTAGACTTTTTTCTGTGGGGTCGTTTAAAAAATAACGTTTATTCAACACCCGTAAATAGTAGAGAGGAACTTCTGCTGAGGATAACACAGAACTGTGACCATCTTCGCAATAATTACGGAATATTATTTCAAGTGCACCGGGAAAACATTCGTAGGATTAGAAAGTGCATTGAAGTACGGGGTGCTCATTTTGAACATCTACCGAAGTAACATTTAGGTACCTTTGTTCATTGTTGCATGTCTTGTAAGTAAGTTATTTTTCAAATGTTATTTTTAATTGGTCACTACTTGCTCATAAAGTACAGCCAACCCGTTCAAAGATTTCTGGACTTGATAAAGTTAAAGAAATTAAAGAAATAATAAGTAAAAAAAAATAAATTTTAATTGTATTTGTTACCAATTTTTTTCAAAACCGATTTATCTCGCAAACCGTTTATTTTTTCGAAATAAATAAAGAGTACCATATTTAAAGAAAAACTTTCAGAGTATCTAATAATAATATTTTCAGTTTGATAAAATTACTTCTGTCAAAATTTTGAGAAAAATTGTGATAGGGCCAGTCTGTTTCTGGACACCTGACAATAGCAAAAAGTTGATTTTAGCATCAAATCGTAGAGCTCCATGTGTAATACAACGTACGAAAATTGTATTAAAATATGCAGGGTGGTTTCAAAGTTATAACCCTAAACGTTAATTTCTAGGTACCCCTTTGACCCCCCATAACTCCGTTAGGGGGCACATTAGGAAAAAAAATTATAGGAAGGACTAGTTTTATTTTGACCTCCCCTATACACTCCCGAGAGATTAGGAGGTACTTACCGGACACCCTGTATTTTGAAATTAAAACTTGTTCTAGGTATATACAGGGTGTCTGTGAAAGGTTGGGAAATCTCGGAGCTAGAGATACTGGTGACCAAAAAAAGTCGATTGAGCCAAATATGCCTTATCCGAATGTTGCTGGTTTCAAAAATACAGGGCGTTTAATGCTAGAATTTTATTTTGAAATATCTCAATAACTTTGAAACCTATCGGAGTATTAAAAAACAAATTGGCACATTTGTTTCTTGGCACGGCAAATAAGAAATTTTAACTAATTTTGACGCCACTAGTAGAGGGAGCCACTTATGGCACAGCATGTTTCTTTTAAATTGCAGAACTTTTTTTCTGTTTAGTGTATCCATGTGTCTATTGAAACAATCGATTCTCCTACCTGTTATATCTGACAAAGGTATACCTTGTTGAAGTCGTTGGGAGTAATCATTTTTTAAATAATCGTATTTGAAATATTCAGTGCAGCGATTGAAAACTATTATCGTTTCAGGTAAAGTGCCTTTTCTACTGAAAATACAGCAAAATGTTACTTGAAAAAGTTGTTCAGAACGGTAAATTATGGAGACGTGCAAAGGATCGTCCTGCTTTGATAAAAACTTTGTGCTTTGTTGAAAAATCAAAATCAAACATCACCGATCTTCTTGAAATTTTGCACGTACCCATTATTTACCGTTCTGAACAACTTAACATTTTGCTGTATTTTCAGTAAAAAAGGCACTACCTGAAACGATAATAGTTTTTAATCGGTGCACTGAATATTTCAAATAGGACTATTTCGAAAACTGTTACTCCTAACGACTTCAACAAGGTATACCTTTTTCAGATACAACAGGTAGGAGAATCGATTGTTTCTATAGTCAGATGGATACACTAAGCTGCAAAAAAGTTCTACCATTTAAAAGAAATGTGATGTGCCATAAGTGGCGCCCTCTACTGGTGACGTCAAAATTAGTTAAAAATTCTTATTTGCCGTGTCAAAAAACATAATTGTGCCAATTTTTTTTTAATACTCCGACAGGTTTCAAAGTTATTGAGATATTTCAAAATAAAATTCTAGCATGGAACGCCCCGTATTTTTGAAACAAGCAACATTCGGCTAGAGCATATTTGGCTCAATTGACTTTTTTGGGTCACCAGTATCTCCAGCTCCAAGATTTCCCAACCTTTCACAGACACCCTGTATATTAGTTTGTTAATTGCCGTGTTTAATGCGTCACTAATAGTATTATATTAGTTATAATTATATTTTGCTATAATGATAAGTTTTATCTTATAAACTGTGGCTGTTTTCTGTATACTGATTGTATTAAGTATGATAATAAACACATTTTTTTAACTTACATGTGTTAATTCACCTATTTTAATTTTATAATATATTTTATTATTTTAATATACACTATGCGTACTTCCTCCTTACCGTTATATACCTACCAAGAATTTTTTTCTCAGAATCATTAAATATGATGGCAATATATTAACATGATGTCTCGATCGCGTTAGTGTATGTACGTGTCGCAAAAGTGCTCCGGCATTAAAGTCCAATTTGAACCGTGCCGAGTTATTTTTGGGATACAAATAGTGTGAGTTTTGGTGGTGCAGGAAAGGGGCAAGCAGTCGAATAAGAAAATTTGGAAATAACAGAGTAAAAGTAAAAGAAAGACAGAAAATTTTCGGAGGTTAGTGAAAGTAGGTCATCAATAAGGTTCAGTGTTGCTTACAAAGATTGACAGAGAGTCTCCGATCGGTCGACGAGGACAGCTCTGTCACGCGCGTTAGGTAGGCAACCAGTAGTGCAAAGACGTATTGCAGAAGGAAATAACTGGGGTAGTTTAGCGAACTGGTGTCAAGTGAGATAGGCAACCAGTAGTGTCGGAAATGATAAGGAAAACTGAAAAACCGGTGGTCAGTAAAAGGGTAACAAGGACACCCGAGCGAAGAAAGGAAGAAATTGAAATAGAAACCGAAAGTGATGCCAGTGGAACAGATGAGGGAAAGAAAAAGAGAAGTATGGAAGAAGTAGCGGAGGTATTCAGTTGCAGCAAAAAACTAGCACGTTCGCCAGTAAAGAAAGGGGATATGGAGTACAACATGGAAAGGTGCTGCGAATGCTGGAATGCTTAACACAGGAAGTAAAAGAGGTGAGAAGAGAAGAGAAAGAATATAGAGAGGAGATAAGACAACTCAGAGGAGAGATTGAGGACATGAGGCAGGAAAATAAGGCGCTTAGGGATAAGATGAGAGGTAGAAGAAAGAGTAGAGAGTATAGATAAAGAGAAAAGGAAGAAAAATATAGTGGTGCAAGGCCTACAAATTAGAGAAAATTTAGATCAAAATGAGCTAAAAGGACAGATAGAAGAGTTTATAAGAAAGTCAATGCATATGGAGATTGGTACAGAAGGGGTAACGAAAATAGGAGTTAATGTATTTTTAGTAGAATTAAAAAACTTCGAGGACAAGATAAGGATAATGAAAAATAAAAGTAAATTAAAGGAGATAGGAGCTGCCAAAGTCTATATTAACGATGATATGAGCAAAAAAGAAAGGGAAATTCAAAGGAAACTAAGAATAAAAGCCAAAGAAGTGAGGATGGAAGGAAAGGTAGCAAAAGTAGGATATCAAAAACTCGTAATTGATAATGAGGTTTGGAAGTGGAATAATGATGCAAGCAGGCTAGAAAAAAGGAAGCAAAAAACTAGATATATCACATAACATAAAAGAAAGATTGCTGGCAATGGACACGGTTATGAGAAAAGGAAACGACATAAATAAACTCAGGAACAGATAGCAAAAAATGCAGAACCAAGCTAGAAGGACGGAGAGGAGGAAGACAGAAAAAGACGGAAAGCAAGAAAACACAAATCAAGAAAGAGGAATGAGAATGGGAACATGGAATGTAAGAGGGTTAAATGAGGAAGGATCATTAAAAATCCTAGAAAGAGAGGCAAATAAATTCAAAATGGACATAATAGCGATACAGGAGACGCATATAAAGGAGACGGACACATGGGAATTAGAAAATTATTTATTCTTTACGAGCGGAGGCGAAACAAGGCGATACGGAACAGCATTTTTAGTAAATAAAAATTTGAGGGATAAAATTTCTAAATTTGAAGCAATTTCAGATAGGTTATGTATGATTAAAATCAGAGAAGAAATAAACATAGAGATATTAAATATATATGCGCCAACAGAAGAAAAAACAGAAGAAGAAAAAGATGAGTTTTATGAGAAGCTAGAAGAAAATTACGGAAAGCTGAATAAAAACACAGTAAGAATGGTGGTAGGGGATGCAAACGCAAAAATAGGAGAGAAAGGATGTATGAAAGTATAGTAGGGACAGAAAGTAAACACCTAGAGAGTAATGACAATGGGCGTAGATTGATTGAATTTGCAGAAGAACAAAAAATGAAAATAATGAGCACATTCTTTAAGAGAAAAGACATACATAAGGGGACCTGGACCTCTCCGGATGGAGCATATTCGAATCAAATTGATCATGTTTGCATAGATGAGAATCACAGAAGCTTAATAAAAAATGTTAGGTCATGCAGAGGGGCAGATATAGACTCGGATCACTATCTAGTAAGGATAGATTTGAAGATAAAAAAACCTATTAAAAGGAAAGGATTACAAAGGAAAAAAAAGACAACTAGATATGGCGACATTACAAAATGAGAGAACCCAAAAGAAGTATGAAGAAGAGGTAAGGAAAGGTTTGCAAGAAAACATACGGATATTGGAAGCAAATATAAATGAAGAGTGGATAAAGATAGAAAATGTCATACAAACAGCAAGTGAGAAAGTAATACCACACAAAGAGTGTGCAGGGAGGAAAAGATGGTGGGATGAGGAGTGTATAAGAGAGGCGGAGAAGAGAAATAAGCTAAGAATTAAAGCACTTCAGTCACTACAAGAGGAAGATAAGGAAAAATACAGGGAACAAAGACAAAAGGCAAAGAAAGTGTTTAGACAAAAGAAGAGAGCAGAGCAGGTTAAGAAAATAGAGGAAATAGAGCAACATTACAAGAGGAAAGAAATACGTAACTTCTACAGAGAGATAAAAAAGGGAAAAAGATAAAGAAGGAAGTAATATATGTGAGAGATGAAAGTGGCAATCTAATTGGAGAGGAAACAGAAGTGAGAGAAAGATGGAGGCAATACTTTGCAGATATGTTGAATGAAGAGAATGTAAGGGAAGAAGAGGTGCACGAGGAGATGATACCGGGAAGAGAAGAGGAAGGGGAAGTAGAAGAACCTACAATTAATGAAATAGATATAATTATAGAAGCTTTAAAGAATAACAAAAGTCCAGGGAAAAACGGAATAACAGCAGAGAACATTAAGTACGCAGGAGAGGATTTAAGACAAAGAATATACGAAATGATACGAATGATCTGGAGAAGAGAATGTATGCCTGAAGATTGGAGAGATGCTATGATTATACCAATCTTAAAAGGGAGATGCAACGGACTGCAGAAACTACAGGGGTATATCATTGTTAGATATAGGGTATAAAATTATGGCAACGTTAATAAAGCAGAGAATAGAACCTATAGCAGAACGGCAAATAGGGAATATCAAGCAGGTTTTAGAAAGGGAAGGTCAACAACGGACCAAATCTTCATGGTGAAGGAAATGCTGACTACATGCTATGAGTATGGGATCAAAGCAATGGTTTTATTTGTGGACTTCAGGAAAGCATATGATTCGATCAAAAGGAATAAACTAAGTAAAATTCTGGAACAATTTGGGATACCAACTAAACTGATTAGGCTATTGAAAATGACCTTAGAAAATACTAAAGCCAAAGTACGAATAAAAGGTGAATGTTCGGAAGGCTTTACTATTGATACAGGACTGAGACAAGGAGACCCACTCTCAACGCTTCTTTTTAATTTAGTACTAGAAAAGGTCATAAGAGATAGTGAGTTGAACAGAGAAGGACACATATTGTTTAAAAGTCACCAAATAGTAAGTTATGCAGATGATGTGGCCATTATTGCTAGAGATAGTAGGGAATTAGAAGAAGTAACGAGAAAACTTGTGGAAGAAGCAAGTAAAGTGGGATTGCAGATAAATCAAGAGAAAAGTAAGCTGCTGAGAATAGGAGAACAAAAAAAGGATACAAATTTTAAATTGAGAACAGAGCATGGAGAGATGGAGTTTGAAGAAGTTCAAGAATATGTGTATTTGGGGGCGCTAATAACAGCTAACTGTGATGAGGAACAAGAAATAAATAGGAGAATAATAAAAGCAAACAGAAGTTCGGCAGCAGTCAACCACTTATTGAAATCAAAAAATTTGTCCAGACGAGTAAAATTTAGAATGTATAAAACAATTTTGAGACCGACAGCGCTGTATGGTAGTGAAACCTCTTTTAAGGTGGGAAAGGAAGATCTTAAGAAGAATTCTAGGTGGTAAGAGGACAGAGGAAGGCTATGTAAGGAGAAATAATGAGGAAATATATGGAATGTACCAGGCACCAACAATAGACGAAGTTGTAAAAGCCAGGAGAGTGCAGTGGCTAGGGCATCTAGAACGTATGGAGGATGAAAGGGCAGTTAAGAAAATAGTAGGGAGTAAACCTAACTACAAGAAAAAAAGAGGTAGACCGAGGAAGCGATGGAGAGGCAGTGGCAATAGATCTAAGGGAGAAAAATGTAACGGATTGGAAAAGAAAGGCGAAGGACAGAATGGAGTGGAGGAGAATAACACAGCTCTGGGCCTAAAAGGCCTGTAAACAGCTTTATATATATATATATTAACTCTGCCCTTTTATTATAAAAGCAGTACCTAGGTGAAACTTGTTCAATATAAAAAAATTTTAATAGGCATTTTGCTAAATTAGGTTAAATAACAGCTGTTCTATCCTAATGTGAAAAGTTAGGTGAAATTTTTCGGTCAGGAGAACTCTAAATCATTATATAAAATATAAAGATCACAGAGAACCCAGCCTATATGTTAATCCAAAAATTTAAATATTTTATTTTCTTTCTGGGTGCAAGAAGCGGTACTAATTGCGACACTGTTGATCATATGATCTATGTTGCATTGTGTGTGTGTTTGTGTCGGTAAAACGCTGAAATCTTTTTATTTAATAAATTTTTCTGTACAGGGTGTAACTTTAAGTGGGGGTCCTCTTTTGAGGGGTAGTAGTGTTCTCTAGATTGCTAATCTGAAATTAGTTTTTTTAAATGAAATAAATAGCCGTTATAATTAATTTTTAAAACTGCACCCAAATTGCAATCCACACCGCCCCTGTACAGCGTCCGAGTTTCACTGCAGAACCATGTCTACGGTGTTGTCAGTCTAGACGTCGGAACTTGTCCCATCATTTTAGGGTCATATTTCACGCAGCACAGCAAGACTGAAGCTGATATTTTAGAATTCAGTACCTACGTAGCTTTGATGGTGTGTGCTATTTATTTATATTACGTTCACGAATACAAGTTAACACTACACAATGTCACGACGGATACCCTGCAGAAAAACCATAGAAAAATGGATTCACGATTTGTCAGAGTTAGTATTTAATGGTACTGAATTACAATGTACTCTATGTAATATTTTACTTTACTGCAAACGAAAATCAACCGTAAGAGCCAATAATCGCTCCGATTTAAAAGACAAGTATTTATGGTTAAGTGTCGACGAAACAACTACTGCTGTTAGATGAAAAATAACACGTTATAACAGGCATATTGGATGAAAATTTTGCTACAAGATCTCAACTGATCGCATCAAAAGTACTAGAACACGTAAATGCAGAAGCTATAACAAATATAGTGGCATAGTTTGACAGAATTGTGGGGCCGTGAAATGTGAAAGTGAGGATTCTTTTAGTGAGGTAATGTGAATGCAGAAGACAATAATCTGGATATGCAAAACTGCAGCTTCAAATTTATTGTGATGATGTATTATTACATACGCGATGAGATTCCGGCGATGCGAGTCACTAGAAATGACATAACACCAATTCAATGTGAATACCTATGTTTAAAATATTTTTGCATGTATACACCTCAGTCCGGTCCTGATAAACCGCCAATGACACGACGTCTAGATCACGTATGTTAAGTAACGGAGATACGAAAAAAGAAAAAATTGCAATAAATAATCTTGTAAATATGCTTATTTTATGACATTGATACCCAACAGTCTATACTTTTCTGTCAATCCTGATGAAGTATGGATCCTAAAACTATTTTCGAGTATTGTAACAATGTACTGTAAAAGTATGTAAAAAATATTTTTTTTTCTGATCTATTAACTAATTATTATTATTATTAAATAATAGTTTTGGTAGGTGGATACGTTACCTACTAATTATTGCCAGTAAAACTTAATGTTTTAAAATAATTGTTGCTGTTTTATAAAATTAACATAATTAAAAATAAGCATATTAGCTGATAGCTTTAAAATGTTTTAAAATTACAGTTTCACAACAAATAATAATAATAATAATAATAATAATAATAATAATAATAATAATAATAATAATAATAATAATAATAATAATAATAATAATAATAATAATAATAATAATAATAATAATAATAATAATAATAATAATAATAATAATAATAATAATAATAATAATAATAATAATAATAATAATAATAATAATAATAATAATAATAATAATAATAATAATAATAATAATAATAATAATAATAATAATAATAATAATAATAATAATAATAATAATAATAATAATAATAATAATAATAATAATAATAATAATAATAATAATAATAATAATAATAATAATAATAATAATAATAATAATAATAATAATAATAATAATAATAATAATAATAATAATAATAATAATAATAATAATAATAATAATAATAATAATAATAATAATAATAATAATAATAATAATAATAATAATAATAATAATAATAATAATAATAATAATAATAATAATAATAATAATAATAATAATAATAATAATAATAATAATAATAATAATAATAATAATAATAATAATAATAATAATAATAATAATAATAATAATAATAATAATAATAATAATAATAATAATAATAATAATAATAATAATAATAATAATAATAATAATAATAATAATAATATCTCTACCCCTCATTTTAATCACAGGGATTAGCCCAGAAGTCGGAGACTTGTGCGGGAGAGGGGGCGGCATATTATTATTAAGCAGGCCGCATTTGCGCCCAGGAACGACTTACGTTGGTAGGCCCTAACCACTATTCAGTGCAGGAATGAGGGAAACCTGGAAAACCTCATTAATTAGGGGGGTAGTCAAATATCAACCGGTATCAATCTCTCACATTGACCCAAGCTAACATTATTCCACCCTACCATACCCGCAGAGAGGGTGCCAATCCTCTCCACGAATATAGCTTATTTACGGTCTACCGGCAGCTGGGCGCGAACCAACTCCGATCTAGTCACCTCGATTCAAGTACTGACGCCTTAAACCGCGCGACCACTGACCGACCCGAAATGATTTAATACTATTTTTTAAGCGCTTTGTCATTGTTTCTTAAATAACCGTTACATTGACCTAGTTTATAAAATAAAAATACTGCACACAATACATGAAACCAGACTAGGATTGACGATGGATATGTCGAGGATCTCCTAAAGGATTCCACAGTTACGTTCGATCAAAATACGCCTTGCTGTAAGTTTTCCGTGTTATTACTTTTTAAACTCTTTGTTGATTTCTTTTACACAAATTGTGCCCGACAGTGGTCAAAATCAAATTTGCATTTCTGTTTCCCATTCTATTGTGCAAAATTTGAGGGGATGCTGCCCGAGCAGGAAATAATATACACGAGTTTATCTAACTTGGTTTATTTAAATTACACTTAACTAACTCTATAACTAAAAACGCTGAATGATATAGAGAAGCCTAGCGGATAGATGTTGACTCGTTGAACGTCTCTGGTCGAGTGTCTATTCGTCCCCAAAACTCTCTGTCCATGAAAGGTCGGGTAGGTAGAAAATGTAATTAAAAACTACTTTGGCAATTTACAATTGTTATGGTTCTTTTATTAATTGCTTGAGATTAGAATTCGAATCTCAATAACAGGATTAAAGACGGTATCGATAAGGCAGGTAGTGAGATTAATGGAATTTCCTAATAGGGAACAATTTAAAATATAACAATATTTACATTAGGGTTGAAGATCATTAAGTAGGGCAGGTAAATCCCCACAGTACCCCCTGCTAGTATTTTAAATTAAGAAAATCGACCCTGGTATCTATCCGGGAAATGAACTCGTCTGCCGGATTTAGTTCTGCGGTCTGTCACGTTTGGTTGTTGGGTTGACGTTGGTTCTGGAAGTACTGGGAGATCAATGTTGATCTCCGGGGTATTTGGATTGTCAGCTAGAGTGTAGGCTGGTTTCAGACGATCTATCGTGACTGTTACGTCACGACTATTGATTCGGACCACGAATGTTCTTTCGGACCGTTTGATGACTTTGTACGGGCCATCGTACGGTGGTTGTAGTGTCTTTTTAGGGAAATCTCGACGGACAAAGACATGGTCTGTAGTGGCAAGGTCCTTAAAGACATATGTCTTGTTTGTACCGTGTCGAGATCCTTTAGTCGGCCTTAGCTTTTGCAATACTTGGCGAAGCTCTTTTACATATGCAGCCGCGTCATCGGCTTGGCTGTCGTCTCGATTTTCTGTGCCCGGGAACTGTCCTGGAAGCCGCAGCGACTGGCCGTAGACCATGTCTGCTGCTGTGGCTTGTATGTCTTCTTTCCAGGCTGCGCGGATTCCCAGAAGTACCGTAGAAAGAGCACGTGTCCAGCTGTTGTCTTGATGACACATGATAGCTGCCTTTAGCTGACGGTGCAATCGTTCGACCATACCGTTGGCCGCAGGATGATACGCCGTCGTTCTAAGATGAGTCCTATCTAGTAAACGGTTTAACTGATTGAAAAGGTGCGACTCAAATTGTCTGCCTTGGTCCGTTGTTATCCTTAGCGGGGTACTGAACCGACATATCCACGTGTCATATAAGGCTCGAGCGATAGTAGATGCCTCTTGGTCGTACATGGGGGTAGCTTCTGACCAGCGAGTGTAGCGGTCTATCATGGTTAGGCAGTATCTATACCCTTCTGATGATGGCATAATTACAATGTCAATGTGGATATGTTCAAACCTCGCGGATGGTGGTGCAAAGTTTCTGAGGGGCGCAGAAACGTGCCACGATGTTAGTATATTACAAGAGAAATTTATACACGTAAAAGTAGCCACTTTAGTACACCAGTAGATACTGTGGTGTGGTTTAAACAAAGTGTATATCGAAAACGAGGCATATCCGAACCCATGTTTAAATAAACCTTTTTTATTATTTTTAAACATAAAACCTGCCCCTAGATTTTCTTACATTGACACTGTCTGCAATATTTTTTGATATATGGCCATATGTAACGTTATGTTACAAGCTTGACTGTGACGTTAACTCCCGGATGCGAAAGACAATGAACACTGTCAAACGCTGCTCTTCGAAATTTCTCCGTTATAAATGAACGGGCTGTTCGGGTGGATACATCACAGAAGACAGACCCCTTAGTACCAGGTATACATATAAGTTTCAGCTGAAGGGAGGAGTCGCTGCCATTCAAGAACCTCTGAAGATCTGGATCTAATTGTTGCTCAGTCGCCGCCTCGATGTCGAGAGGGATTTCAAGTTCCTCTATACGCGACTACGTTGTCCTTTCCCGAGATATGACGGATGTCGGTTGTAAACTGGCTGATATAATCTAAATGTCGAAATTGGCGAGGTAGTGCTTCGACCATGTGTCAGAAATGTTTGACTGCTAGTCGGTCGGACTTAGCTTCTTCTAGAAGAAATCTAGGGGATGCCAGCCGTCATCTTCTCGTTGATGTAGTACAGCACCAATGGCAAAGTCGGAAGCGTCGGTAAAAATACCTACCTGTGCGTGTGGCTCTGGATGTGCAAGTAACGTCGCCTGTACTATACTTTGCTTGGCTGCATCAAATGCGTTGATGGCTTCGGATGTCCACTTGAGTGGGGTCTTGCCTTTTACGTTGCCCTGGAGAAGGTTGTTTAGGGGTGCTTGTCTTTTCGCTGCTGCAGGTATAAACCTTCTGTAAAAGTTCAACATACCAAGGAACTGCCGAAGTCCTTTTGCTGTGTCGGGGCGAGAATAATTGATAATGGCATCGGCTTTCTCCGGTAACGGGCGAGTACCTTCAACAGAGACTAGATAGCCGAGGAATTTAACTTCAGACTGCCGGAATACACACTTGGACGGGTTAATTACAACGCCGTATTTATTTAGTCTTTGAAAAACAACTTCTAGATGTTGTATGCTCCTCCAGTGATGTGGATGCCATGAGGATATCATCTATGTATGTGAAGCAAAACTCGAGCTCTTGGACCACCTCGTCAATGAAGCGTTGAAAGGTCTGAGCAGCGTTGCGAAGTCCAAATGTCATAAAGTTGAATTCAAAGAATCCAAAATGTGTCGTTATCGCCGTCTTCGGGATGTCTTCCTCGGCGAAAAGAATCTGATTAAAAGCTCGCACGAGGTCGATGGTGGTGAAGATGTTCTTACCTCTTAACGACTGTGAGAAATCCTGAATATGCCTCACTGGATATCTGTCAGGATATCGTCGCGTCGCGTTGAGAGCACGGTAGTCGCCGCAGGGTCTCCAGTCGTCACCCTTTTTAGGAACCATGTGTAGCGGCGAGGCCCATGAGCTCTGCGATGGTCTAGCAATTCCAAGCTGCAGCATGGCTTCGAACTCCTTCTTAACAGCCTGGAGTTTATCTGGGGCTAGTTGGCGTGGCTTTTGTACTACTGGTTGACCTGGAGTGGTAATAATGTGATGTTTCGTTGAATGACTTACTGTCTTTGGTGTTCCACTAGGTCGCGTCACTTCTGCGAAACGGTGTAGCAGTTCTCGAAACGGTACTACGTCAGAAATAGTTTTTACACTAGAGATCTCGCACTTAACCACTTTTTCGAAAGAAGAGAAATGCGTAGTCGAGTCCAGCAACCGACGGTGTCGCACGTCTACCAGGAGACCATAATGTCCCAGAAAGTCGTTACCTTTTTACATTGTATTTTTAACCAGAAAATTTAAAGAAAACGTTAATAATAAATCTAAACTTGCTATAAACAGAGGTTCCAAAAAGTAAACTTTCTAGAAAAGAAATTCTAGATACTCTTGTTGAATTATTTAATAATATAACAAACTTTTTAGGTTTTTACTGGTCTAATTTAGATATAAGTATAAAGTTCCTACAACCTGTTTGAAACAAATTGATCCATTAATTGTCAACACAAATTTTATACCAGTGGTAACAATGGTAATTATTAAAGTGTTGAATTTGTTAATTTAGCTTGCAAAATTATACCTCAACTATTTGACGGCTCTCTCGATAAACTACAATCGTTTTTAGATGCGTAAACTTTGCTGGATCAAAACTGTCATGATCATGTTGTTAATTCTGTTGCCTTCGTCAAAACTCGTCTAACTGGTATAGCTCGTGGCATAATTACTGTAGAAGCATCCCTCCCAGAAATAATTATTATCCTTAAAATTTAAATTAAAGGCGAAATTTCTCAATCTTTAACATCAAAACTGCTAAATCTCAAACAAAATCATAAAAGTGCCTTATATTATACTGGGCAGATATAAAGTTTAACGGGAAATCTAAAAAGAACATACAAAAAGAAAGAAAAAGACTATTACAAAATTCATTAGTATTAATGCTGACACAAACAATATCACTTCAAATTTGCTTTATGCCAGACAAAATCCAAATTTTCGCCGATATCGTGGAATAAGATTACAAAATCACAATTTTATTTGGGGACAAGACAGTCTCGCGGGAGACGAGGACGTGGACATAATAGATATAATAGAAGTAATAGATATAATGAAAGTCCAAGGGAAACTTATTTAACCCCCAACGAGTTCGACTTGGGGAAGAAGTTTAAATATTTTTCACTTTGATCTATCATTATCAAACTTTGTCATATTTTCTACAAAAATAAACGGTACACAAAACACATTTTTTATTGACACGGGTGCTGATGTATCTATTTTTAAAAGATCTAAAATTAATTCAAAATACTAGACAATGCCAATCCTATCAAAATAAAAGGTGTACCAGATATTATTGACTCTTGTTTTATAGTAGTATTTTGATAGTAAACATCCCATTCTTCTTCCAAAGAAAGATCGTTCAGTAGATTTGTTAATTGATCATTACCATCATCGTAACTTTCATACTGGACCTTATTTAATTTTATCGCTTTTAAGGCAACGTTACTTGATTTTGTCTGCACGTAGTACAGTTAGAACTCGCATACATATACGCAATTTCTGTTTTAAAGCAAAACCACATCGGGAATTTCCGCTGATGGGTAATCTTCCTGCAGAGTTCAGCAAGCTAAACCTTTTTTACATACCGGGGTAGATTATGCTGGTCCCCTGTATAACACTTAATCGCAAAATAGGTTCAACGTATCAAAAGGCACATATTTGCTTATTTGTGTGTCTTCTCACAAAGGCATTACACCTGGAACTTGTGTCCAATTTATCGACCGCTAATTTTTACAAGCTTTTAAACGATTTCTTTCCGTAGAGGTGTGTACTCTATTATGTATTCGGATTGTGGTAATAATTTCATCGGGGCTAGAGCCGCTCTAGATGAAATATATAAATTTATTAATTCTGAGGAATTTGAAGAAACTATTAGAACAGAATTATCAACTGCAGGTATCGAATGGAAATTTAATCCTCCGTCGGCTCCTCACTTTGATGGCTTATGAGAACGCAATATAAAGTCCGTATAAATTTAGCATGTAGTTTATGGTAAATTTTGAAAATCTTTTCTGGGGCGGGCATATGTTCAAACCCTGAATTCCCCTATCTATAACAGATGGCATGTATGCGGCTATATATATATATATATATATACCACTTTTGAAATTTTGTTTCTTTTTAATGTTATTTTCTATATGTAGAAAAAGAAACAAAGTGTTTCTAAATGTATGATTAGTTGCTGTATAGATTTTGTTCAAACCACATAAATGGAATTACCGCATTAATGTTAAAATTCTATATTTTCCTAATTTTCCTTCCTTTCTTACCTCTGATTTAATTAAGTGCAACAGATTCTACCTTTGGTGGTAAATTTTTTATTGTTATTAGAATTTTTCTTCCTTTTTTTCGTAACAAATACAGTCCATATTGCAAATATCAAACAGTATTGTAAAAGCGTATTCGTCACTATCATTTGATCTACCTATTGTGTCAATGCAGACAATGTCAAAGAGTTCTTGTGAAGTAGGGGTAAGTACTGGTGGTTCGTTTGGTTTAATTTTGATTTTATTAATTTGACATTTGTGACATATTCGTATACATTTTGCTACGTCGCGCGACATATATTTCCACATATAAGACGCTTTTAACTTTTTCAGCAGCCGTTTTTGACCACAGTAAGCTCCTAATAAAGGACTGTCGTGGTACTTTTCTATGAGTTTCATCTTTTCATTTTTGTTAAAAATTATTTTCTTTGCATGACAAAGATTAATAGAAGGACTCTTTAGATATTTATGCCCTAATTATTTAAAATGATTAACAGTGCACTGTTTAAATATATCATCTATACGGGGTAGTGAAAATTTGTCAGCAACAGTTTTTATTCAACTGGCGGAAATCTATCGCTAGGCACCGAGCTTTTAGACCATCTGTAGACTTTTTAGGAAATAATAAAACGGGACTATTATTGTACTCAGAAATGAATTTTATTATTTTATTATCTAACACTAATTGAACTTGTCTGCTAATTTCGGGTCCTATAATTTTGTATGTGTAAACCCCATTATGTTATAATTTCAAACGCTGCTCATAAAAATTATTAACTGTAAGTTTATCTGATGTAAATATGTCTGAAAATTGCTTGCTAATTAATTTTTAGCATAGCCGTTCATATCAAATTTTCATTAATTTTGATTTTGACATTTTTTGTTCGAGCAACAAAAACACCAGTGCAAATCTTTTTATTTATTACTACCGAGTCTTGAGAAATATTTTTTAGACGTACTACTTTACATCTAGAAGGAATAATCATGGATTGGAACAATAATTTGTATGTAATTTAAATTAATGGTCATAGTCCAATTAGAGTAATTTTTAAATTTAGTTAAAAAGTTTCTACCTAAAATTGCATGAGCTGGTATAGGGAAATTTGAATTAACGATACGAAATTTATGCTTTATTGTATAGTCGTTTCCAAAAATATCAGTGTAAACAACGCCTAAAGAGTTAATATCTGTTACACCTTTTATTTTGATAGGATTGGCATTGTGTAGTATTTGATTTGAATTAATTTTAGATCTTTTAAAAATAGATACATCAGCACCCGTGTCAATAAAAAATGTGTTTTGTGTACCGTTTATTTTTGTAGAAAATTTGACAAAGTTTGATAATGATAGATCAAAGTGAAAAATATTTAAACTTCTTCCCCAAGTCGAATTCGTTGGGGTTTAAATTAGTTTCCCTTCGACTTTCATTATATCTATTACTTCTATTATATCTGTTATGTCCACGTCCTTGTCTCCCGCGAGACTGCCTGGTCCCCAAATAAAATTGTGATTTTGTAATCCTATTCCGCAATATCGGCGTGCAGACAAAATCCAGTAACGTTGCCTTAAAAGCGATAAAATTAAATTAGGTCCAGTGTGAAAGTTACGTTGATGGTAATGATCAATTAACAAATCTACTGAACGATCTTTCTTTGGAAGAAGAATGGGATGTTTACTATCAAAATACTACTATCGATGAGGAAAATGTAAAAAACATGATGTGTCAAATTGTAATTAATAGTAAGAATTATATTTATAAAAAGATACAACATAACACTACCTGTATATTAATCAGAATTTAAGTAAGGAGGCAAACGTCAGAGGAATCTGTCACTTGTCAAAATCTACAAAAATAATCAAAATTTTAATATAAATAAGTATAGTTCAGATTATAAATTATAAGTCAAAGATGATTGATGGTAAATATACCGGGTGTTCCCTCTAAGACTTTCAGTGCGAATATCTCAGAAACCAGCATAGTCAGTGCGACGAAATTTGGTATACAGACACTGGATGGCGCGTAGAATCTGATGATAAAATCAATTCTTATACAGGGTGTTCCATTTTCCAAGAAATCGATTTAATTTTGATTTTTTGGTTGTTAGCCACGCTAAAACTTATGGTTAAAGTGAAATATACTTAATTATGAACACATTCTGATAAATAAACATTCAAAAATTTCAAATCTTAACATAAAAAAACGCCTCCAAAAAGTGCCCAAATTTCGTTATTTTATCATGTAAAACGTGCATAGCCTTGAGCCAGACTTACACAGAAGAAACTAACATCGCTAAACGTCAACACTATGAATTGTCATTGAATTGTCAAATATTAATGGCATAGAGTATTTTATTTTACAGAAATAACACTAAATAATGTATTTAATGCAATTTACGTATGTACAATGGTGTTATTGAGACTTATCGATACAAATTTAGACTTAAGTTGAACCATTTGGAGCATTGGGGTCGCTGTGTCGGTGCAATCTACCGCTACAGCTAGGGTTACAGTGTGAATATTGTAAAATATCTGTGGATATTTTTAAATTGTTCCATTATAATGTAATAAAACTTCAGTAAATTGTTTTTTTATGTTACTACAGTGTACATAATAATTAGGTACCCGTATTTTTTATCACAAAATAATTTACAAAATTGTGTAAGTACCTAAAGAATATCTCTCTTTTCCAACTGCTGTAATTATTGATTACCTATTTAGCAACAACTAAATTCGAACAAAACGATTCCTAAAACTTTTTTTTATTATAATGTGAACGTGTTTGTCGTTGAAAGTCAGATTGGAACCTACCCCAGCACTACAAAAGAAATGTTACGAAAGCATAACCTAGAAATTATTGAGATTACTTCTGCTTGTGTCCACATATTTCAGCAGTTCAGCACTTTACTTATGTTCCTGATGAATAAAATATGTTTAAGAAGAACTCTACATCTGTAAAATAGTAAACAATGAATTACAATGTTTGTATTTCATATGATACAGAACTAAAATAAAGCAACTGGTTTTTGCTAGGAAGAATCACCTGCAGACATACTATACCCAGTAGGTACCTATTAAATAGTCATTTAAAGCTAGATAATAATTTGTAATTGTTGTATTTATCTTTCAGTTATGTGTGGGTAGTGCCAGACTGCCACCAGAAAGAATAAGCGAAAAATATTATAGACATTTTCTTGGAAATAATTCAGAACATGGAATGATGGATAAGGATAATATTATAAAGAAGTCTCTAACTCACTTTGAAAAGTATTCTATAAGACATTAAATTCAGTTGTCTGTCGTGGGTTTTAAAATTTCTAAACGAATAAATTTAAGAAAAATAAACTAATTTCATAATTCTATGTACAGTATGAAAACATCTCGTTAGAATATCTTAAAAATGTTGAAAGCTAACTGTTGTTACAATATACACAACATAATGTAATAAGGTTGGTATCGAACAATGAAGTGGCAAGATTTGTTTGTAATCGTACATGCATGACCATCCCTCAGATTGAACGTTGCTCTGTAATAGAAATTAGAATACAAAATAACTGTTTAATATCAAACCAGATGTAATAATAATGTAGATACTTAATGTAATTTTATTTTATTGTTAATAAATTAATGTCTGTATTTGTTGTTTTTTATTCTACACAAATTATTAAACAAATGTTTAAGAAATAATGAATACTTAAAGATGAAGGGTCAAGTTAATCAATTTAGTCACTAATAAAAAAAAATAAACCACTATGTAGGCAGGTAGGATTATTTTTTAATTGAAATTATGCTGGTAGATATAATAAAATATAAAAAATTGAATATTTTATCCTTGTAGAATACTGTTCGCAATGAATCATACTTACCTTATTTAAGAACTGAATTTTAATTCTTCAGTGAAATTTATGTTTTAGACATCTTAATCTTGGCATCTGGCTTCTTCAGTATCTTATCGAATCTTTTAACCAATGAATAACGTAACTGTGTATGTCAACCTGTTTCCATAAGCGTACTTTGTTTTCCTGGTTCCTATCTATTGAAGATATGCTGGTGAGACATAACATTTTTGTGGATATTTTTACGTTTGTTCTTTCTGTTCTACAAATCTCATCCCTGCTCTTGAAAGTAAGCCAGAAATTTCCCAATAACTTCTCGATCTGAAAGCAATTAAGTAAAAATAATTCTCGTATATGGGTAAATGAGCAGTTTCTTATAAATATAACCCTACAGTTCAAAAGGTCAAAAGCAATATGCAAGTTGCAATTACCTACAACATTGACATTCTTGCTTTGTAGTTACCTCTTACAGTTTTCCTTAGGCAAGCTACGATTAATCGTTGGGTTGTACTTAAAGACCTTATGTTATCATCTTTTATTGTATTAATGTACTTAATTTGTGTAGGAATAGGTCTCCAAATTCTACTCAGATTTGATAAATGTGGAATCGGTTTTGAAGCAGGTGAATTTTTATTTATGCTACTGGAACTGAAGTATTCACTCAAGGAACCCATTAAATCATTATTTAGGATTGTTTCTAGAGTTTAAAGCCTTTCTACCACTTGGTGCCGACACGTTATTATTATTTTTAATTCTAGGTTAAGCAACCACAAGTTTAGATTGTACATACATAGCTCGCAGCGCGCTTGCGCGCTTCAAGTCGAGCCAAGGGAGAGGATGCCATAAATTCAGCTTTCTGATTTAGGGATCGTCCCCTATTGCTTTTATGATTTCCCACAATATTATATTTTTTTACAGCTGTTAATGTTTGCACGTAATTTATTAGTTTGAGAGTGATATGGTGAAAAATAATAATAATAATTCCCGATAAGAATTACTGTATCGTAAGGAAGATGCAATTAAAAAAACGGCAAATGTTTCACAATTTTCTGTGTTCTGGGTATTCATTACAGGCAAGGTTGCTCAAACTTCCATTTTCTTTTAATAAAACTGTACCATTATTGCAAATACGTACGCACATTCAATGTAGGTACCTCATGGTATTACGTATTTATAATAAAGTTTCTACAACAATACTCAAACTTGCTTTGACAGTTTCTGTCACTTCACGTTTTGACGTCTATCCATGCGGTAGTTGCGTGTGTGTAAATTGGACTCATGGCTATTCTCATTTGGCATGACAAAACAATGAAATTCGAGGACTTTTCATAGGAGTTTTTTTTATGACAAGATAAACATTTTTCGTGATTTTTTTTATCAGAACGTGTTCATAATTAAAGATATTTCAATTTAAATATAAATTTTGCTGAGGTTCGCTACCAAAAAATTGAAATTAAATTAATTTTCTGCAAAACCGAACACCCTGTATAAAAACTAATGCCATCATCGAATTCTACGCGCCATCTAGTGTCTGTATACCAAATTTCGTCACACTGGCTATGATGGTTTCTGAGATATTCGCACTGAAAGTCTTAGAGGGAACACCCAGTATAATTTCACTACATAATACCTACTAGATTTTAAATACATTGTCATGTCAAAGCAAAATTTAGTACGAAGTCACACTTATACTTCGTAACGAGTAGTGATGGGTGATATTTTGATACCGGTGACAAGTCACCGCGACTTACTCGGTCGCTGTGCCCACCAGTTACCTCCTGTGGAGAGACACCGGTACTTTGGTTGCTGTTTGTATCGTGATCGCGGATCAGCCATCGTATCGCAGCGCAGCTAATCCTTAACAGTGTCCAATGCTCGCATATTCCTTAGATACATGGCTTATGGTGCCGTCCAAATTGGTCGCCGATACGTAACGTGCCATATGTAGCATCGTAGAATACAAGAATGATTCCAGATAATTAAAAATCACATTCAAAACAGAAATTCTGTAAATAAAATACATAAAAAAATGGAGGTAGGTACATATAAAACAAGAGTCAATATTAGCCAACATCGGATTTAAATCAATATTTACTTCGTATAATAAAATAAGAACAATATTCTATATATGCTGCCTATATGTTAACCAGACACCTTGCCTATAGTTCATCCTACCCATTGCAAACTACCCTACTCAAGTCGGTAGACAGACAAACATACATCAGTCACTGCTGCGAACGCGTGGCGACAGGCAACCACCGACTGATGGTTCCACTTAAACAGCGCCTTAGGTCACCGTTAAAAGTCGCTGCGACTTGAAGGTCGCTGTCGCCGTTATGCTCATCACTAGTAACGAGCTAAAGGAGTTTTAACTGTAGAGTTTGATATACAATAAAATGAAAAAGTCAAATTTAGAGTACCTGGAATTAAAATCAATACATAAAACACTACAATTGAATTCATACATAATTTCTAATCACGGTAATCAAAATAATTATTTAATTAACTTTTTACATGATATTTTGTTGGATAGAACTAGAACCTATTTCCTATTTGCCAGTTGTAAAATATAAATTCTTTCAGAATTTGGGAGAAGATTTTTCTGTCAAAATTATTTTACTATAAGTAAATATTTTTATTAAAATTTAGTAAATAGTATTATCAAACTTGCCAGAAGGATACTTAAAATAGATGTAAGCAATAGACAATTTCAAAAACAATATTGTATAGGTATTACAGATTATTTTCAATATCTTCTTGTAACAATAGGTAAGTAAACAATTAGAGCCGAATACTATATTAAAATATAACCAGCAGATACGCTATACCTAAATAAATAAATATTTTAATATTAAAGAGTTGGTACTAAAAGTTCTTACAATTACTAAGGTGCGTATGCTTATGATTTAAGTTTATGATATCACATTCATTAGAGAAAGAACTAACAAGATCTCCGATAGGAAAAATTTAAAAAATCTACTGAAACAAATATATAATATGCACGCCGTATTCAACAGAAATAACTCAGATTTCTTTCTCGAAAACTGTGATCAAGAAGAATATTTTAAACTAATGTAGAATAAAAAAATGTCCAATTAGGAAATTATTACAGAAACAATCAATATTGTTAAAACATTATTAATCCTCAAGTACAGCGTTTTTGCAAAAAAGGCAATTAAAGAAAAAGAATAAAAGAAATTAGCTCTATCGTTATACTACAAATGGTGAAATTGCTATGCTCTGATTTTTTTTAAAAAAGGGCGAAAAAATTCAAATTTAACAGGAAATTTAAAAGAGAATGTGAATAGAATGAGAAAGTTATATATTAATATAAAGCAAATATTTTATTAGACTTTTCTAACGAAAGAAATAAAAACATGAAGAAACAAACAGAATTCTAAACTTATCTAAAATTAGTTTTACAATAATATATTCAGTCTTATGTGTATATAAAATAGCGCTAAATATAATTAATGCACCTTAATTAAATAAACACAATTGGAAGCCATCAACGTCAAGAACTACAAATTGATCTCAAGTATCTGTCGTCCTCCAAAGAAACATGGGGGTGTGGCCATCTACTGCCAGTCGGATATATGGGCAAAATCTTATAGTGAAATCAGTGACCTAACCGAAATAAAAACTGTGGAGTGTTGTGGTGCAGAAATTAAGTTTGGTAACACGTATGTTATAATCGCCACTGTATACAGAATCCCAGATGGGGGTGTAAATACTTTTATGTACAAATTAAATTCCTTGTTACAACTTTTATTTGATAAGAAAAAACTTTTTTTCATAACGGGAGATTTCAATATACACTTACTTTCATCAAGTGATATATGATATGATTTCCTAAACTTATTAAATTCTTATAACGTTTCTGTCACGGTAACAGAATGTACCCGTAGAGACTCATATAGTCAATCTTGTATAGACAATATTATTACAAATTTGGAAGATGACTTTAATATCAGAAATGAATTCACTGGCATATCCGACCACTCAGCACAGATATTGACTACAAACATTGGTAAAAAAATTATGCATTTAAGTAAAAAGAGAATTTTCCCCGAAAGTGCTATAAAAGAGTACCTAACGATATCAAAGATGAATATTTCCATTCCGTGTATGAGATCACTGATGTAAATATAAAATTTAATAACTTTATAAATACCTTTCTAGTATACTTCAATAAACATTTCCCACTTAAAACAAGACAAAAAAAACAAGAAAAAAAGAAACAAAAAGAGATAAACAACCCTGAACTAAGTAAATGTAAAAGTATAGGTAATGCTAAAATATCAAAATTTATCCTTTGCCTTTCCCGAATACAAAAACACATTTAAACAGTACAAACAAGAATATAACACTTTATTGAAAAAATCGAGAATAAAACATTATGAAAACCAATTAGCAAATTCACAAAACAAGACTAAAACAAGTTGGAGTATAATTTCGGATATGGTAGGGAATGTCAAACACGATCGTCAACCTTTATATAAAAACGTTAATAAGTGTGCAAACGGCATGAACACATACTTTAACAATATAGTCGCCCATGTACTCAAAGCAATAGCAAACACAAATAAATTTACATGTAGTAGGTATATCGGTAAACCCAGAGTCACTTGCACTCAAAGATGTTACTATTTCGGAATTGTGGGATATAATTAATAAAATTGAACCTAAGAAAAGTTCTGGATATGATGAGATTATTTTGAAAAAATGCTTCGAACATATTGTAACACCTTTATGTCATATTATAAATGAATCGCTCATAAATGGAATTTTTCCCAATAACCTAAAATTTTCTGTTATCAGACCAATATATAATCCTATTTAAAACAAATCATGGACTAGACACTCATCTCTACATCAATTAAATGCCTAGGCATCCATATAAATGAAACTTTACGATTTGAAGAATACATATTACATACATCAATAAACAGTTAAGCAAAACGTGCTTTGGGTTAAGAATCCTCTCCAAATATAGTAATATAAATATAACTAAAATATTGGTCGATCGACAATGTCGGTACAGTCTAGACGTGTCGCCCGGCATTGTTGAATCATGTCGGGTCGAGTCGAACGCAACCCGAATCAAGTCGGTACGGATCAAAGAAAGTCTATTCGACATGAATAGTGTAGACGTGTTGAAGCATGTTGTTCAACATTTTAAGTGCCAGCCGATGTAAACACGAACATTTACATATGTACTAGGTATCTACAAACGTAGTCATTTTGATTAATTTTGTCTGTTGTGCAGTGTGTTTATTTTTTCTGATTACCTAGATACTATTTTTTTATTGTCTCATGATGAATTGGAGTGAAGAGCAAACATTGTCTTTTATTGAAATGTATCGTGATCGACCTGTATTGTGGAACTCAACTGATAAACAGTACAAAAATAAAAATAAAAGGCTCGCTCACAGGAATAGCATTTCTGAATGATGTATTTTTTTAATGATTTTTGGCGCAATCATTCTCAATAAATTTTCAAAATCGGAACTCTTCATTCTAAAAAAGTTTTTAAAGCCTGCGTCACATCTGTATTCCAGATTTAATTCATCAATCTCATCTAGCAGTAAATCTTGCATAAGTTCCTGTGTGGGATACTTTTTCCTGCTATTGACCAGGCTGGGCCGTATCTAAAACCTCCGAGGACGACGCCGACGCTGTTGTTGGTTTCCAACAACTGCAATGATAATTGCAGCAGTGGCCACTGCAATATCTTCTGCATCACGCATTATTTTAATATCTAAATTAAAAAACTATGTCAAAGAGAGTCAACTATAGTTTTACTTAAATGGCGCGGCGATGTATATGGGCCAACACGTCTACACATACTAAGTACATAAATACAATGTGGACGAGTCGAAACTCTAGGTTTGTCAATCGACACCATTCTGCATAATGTGGACACGGCTTAAGAACTGACGCTGAATGTTGAAAGTAGATTCTAATGCGTCAGCGCAGTTCAGAGCAGATTCGTTTTAAAAACTGCCATTATTATTGCAATAGATTATACTTCCACTCTCCCACATCATCTGACATTGAGGCTCAATGTCAGATGATTGAGCGGTTTTCAAATCAAAATACATGTAATATTAACTATGTTGTATGTATCCTTTAAAACAAACTTTTTAACTTTATTGTCAACGTAATTTTCGATATTTGGTCGCGTTAAAAACATTCATTTTTTTTTTCAGTCTACAGCAGTATATAATGCAAACTTTTAGTATTCATTTGTTCGTATGACGTAAGTAGTCTGAATTCTTGCCACCAGTATATACAGTGTGACCCATTTCAAATGAAAACAGTCCTACAATAATGGTATTTATTATTCGATTTAATTCGTTTTTTTTTCTTAAAGATGGATCAATTTGTTTTCTATTTTCAAGGCCTACTTCGAATTTTACAAAAACTGTTCTTTAACTACGGTGCTGAATTCACAATCCCCTAAAACAGTTCTATACCAAAGGTAAATAAATATTAATGATTATTTATTTTAATACCTTATTATAATGACCCGTTAATTATAACTTTTTACATTTATGTGATGTGTAATTACAAGCGTAAAATTAATTTCTCTTTTTTTTTTAGAAAATTATAATTGTATTTTTTTATTTTTATTTATTTATTTATTGGCGTCAATATACAATAATGTATTTATACAGATCAAGTAAGGAGAAACACAAAATAAAAATTACAAACCACAGTAAAATAGACTAACGCTAAGAACACTAAACACTAAAAATAGTTAAAACTATAAAAAATCTATAAAATGTCAGCACGAAAACACATATAGTTAAAACTCAAGTTAAAATTGAAATAGATATAACAGGATGTTAAAAATAGCATAAGTTAAAGCGATAATATGGACAAGGTATTTAATAAAACATTAGAGGGCTGACGGTAGCCGAGCGGCCAAGGCGACGACGAACAGTTGCTGCCAGGGAAGCACGAGCGGCCGTAAGTAAGAATTTTTCTGTCCTACCCATGGATGTTTGTGATTGTAGGGGTGTAGGGTAGTGTAAGTTAGTAGGTAAAAAGGGCCAAATATGGCCTAATTACCAGTAAGCTTCAGTACCTTTACCTTTTAATAAAACATTAGAATTGTTAATAGAATATAGCCTTCATTATTAATATTTATATACGAAATTTGGTATACAAACATTTTAGGAGATGCTGAATCCACTACCGTAGTTAGATTTGAAGAAAAAATTTGCTAAACACTTTTTGTAAAATTTGGCAGTGAAAAAAAATTCGAAGTAGGCCTTGAACACGGAAAATAAATTTTAATATTTTGTGCCAGAATAGTTTTTCCTACACTGTCTTTATTAATTATTATTATTTATTAAAAGTTAACGAAAATAAATTTTTTTAAACACAGTAATATAGGCTAATTTGTTTTGTCTAATTTTTAATTTAACCAGTATTTTTATATAAATCTAATATATAAAATTCTCGTGTCACAGTTTTAGATGTCATACTCCTCGGAAACGGCTTGACCAATTTCTATGAAATTTTATACGTATATTCGGTAGGTCTGAGAATCGGTCGTAATCTATTTTTCATACCCCTAAGTGATAAGGGTGGTTCACCCCAAACATTTTTTTTTATTTATTGGAGAAAAGTTTTTATTTTTTTATGATGTGGCATTAAAAAATACATACAACTCTTAATTTTCGCGTTTCTATCAAAAACCTCTATTTTTTAATAGCCATTTCAGTAATTTAATCATTTTTAACCCTGGTAGATAACTCATCGATTATCACTAGATCAGTTATCCCCGGCAGGCGTCTATTGGTGTCACTTCTCACCACAAACCTAGAAAAAATATAGACAGCGTCGGTTCATGATATAGGTCACGTGACAGGTGCCGCGTTTTCTAGGGACCTAAGGTCCAGAAAATTGATATTTTATTTGCTTTATGTTGGCGGTTGTGCAAATATGATGGCTGCATTGTAATATGTATAATTACTTAATAAATCACATTGAACTTGGCGGCCAAGTAGATGCAATATATATCGATTTCCGGAAAGCTTTCGATCGGGTTGACCACAGCCTTCTCTTAACTAAATTAGCCTCTTATGGTATTATAGGTAATTTATTGTTGTGGCTTAAATCATATTTACATGGTAGAACTCAAATTATTAAAATTAATGGTTTTGTATCAAATGAAATTAATGTGACATCAGGAGTGGGTCCAATTTTATTCTTGTTATTTGTAAATGATATTTCAATCAGCATACACAACAGTAAATTTTTATTATTTGCAGACGATTTAAAAAAAATTTGAACGTAAATAGTAGTGATGATTGTTGTAAAATACAGACCGATCTGAACTCCTTGATTTTATGGTGCTCACTGAATAACATGGAACTGAATTATTCGAAATATAAAGTTATTACATTTTCTCGTAAGAAAAACAAAATTGAATTTGATTATTCTATTAATAACTTAATATTGGAAAGGGTTAATTATGTTACTGATCTGGGCATTAAACTAGATTACATTTACATACATACAACTGCATTTTGACCGTCACATTGAAGATATAATAAGGAAATGTTTCTCTATGAGCGGTTTTATCAGAAGGCAAACCAGTGAGTTTACTGGCATACATTCCATTATTTTATTGTATAATTCCCTAGTCAGATCGTCATTAGAATATTGTTGTACAATTTGGAGTCCCTACTATGAAGTACATATTAATCGTCTTGAGAGAATACAGCGAAAAATTTGTAATTATATACTGTTTAAACTTAACATAAATAAAAATGACTATAATTACAATGAAAGACTTGATCTACTTGGATTTAAGTTTTTACGATATAGACGAACATGTAATTATATTAAATTTGCTCACAAATTGTTTAATGGGAAAATAGATTGTAGTGAATTGATATCTTTACTTTCTTTACGTATTCCTAATTATGGTACAAGACTAACTACTGTTTTACACGCCACTTACCGTCGTACTAATTATGGTTTTCATAGTCTTATAAATAATATTGTCAACTGCATTAACAATCTTCCATATGATTTTGATATTTTTACATCTTCTTGGACTCAATGTATTTAATTAGGAGTAATATTGTAATATACCAAGGGTGAAATAACACACTGTAATACGTTTCAGATCCCATACATATATTACTTTAACTAAGACTGATACAAAACGCTCGTATTTCCCATTTTTATATCTACATACAAACATAAAACATATATACAAAAAACGCTAGAAAACTCGCCGGAACAATTACACAGCGAGCCAAATAAATTAAACTTCTTACTTCTAAATATTATAACTACAGGGTGAGTCAGTCATAATGTCATTAATTTTAAGAGGAGATAGGGAATAATGAGTATAATGCGAATACGTGATTAAAAAAAAATCTAAATGCATATTTACGCCGAAAAAAAATATTTTCAAATCATTATCTAAACCCCCTTTTCAGACTGTCACTGACCGGTCACAGCCTTGGTCGGTTACAGCTGACAGTTCAACTCGATATCGACCTGATGCAATGTTGTCAAGTTGTAATATTTTTCTATCTACCCACCTAGGTTTTAGACATCACAAATAAACGGTTGTACTGACTATTTTAGAATATAATTTTTTCTTGCTCAGTTCAACTTCAGCCAATAATAATTTAAAATGTTAATACCCAATAAAATCAAATAATAATAATCAAATAATTCTATTAAAAATTGCAAGTAACGCGGTCCACTCAGGTTTTCCCGTAGAAAATACGGCCCAATCAAACGATACCCGTACACTCGCGGGTCGATTTTTCTCTGAGCAAATGACTGCAACAAAACTCCAACGTGTCTAATAATAAACTGAGTAATAAACCATTTACGTACATTACATAAAAAACCTATACCCAATGGGTAAATTATTGAGAAGCTGAAAAGTGTTTCGTGTTTAAATACTAAGTACTTAATAAAAAACCATCGTGTTGTCGACAGAAAACTGTCCAAGACCGAAATGGCACGCCGCTAATCGAGAGTTAATCTTGACCTTGACCTTATTAGGTCAGTAACCTGAATTACCTAGTTTTTGTACTGTTATTTAACAAGGAGTAAAACTATTTTTTAATCTAGATACATGAATGAATTTTCCTTAAATATTGATTTATTTGTTAATAAAAACAAATGTAGATAATAAATAAATGTTTTCGAATGCTAGGCTATTACAGTTTAATAATTTTGATATTACGTTTTCACTACGTTTTACAAATAAATATGAATTTTTAGTATTACTCGTAAGTACAATTAACCGCACACATAACCAAATGTACAATTTGTAGTTACGTACATCTAGCCTAGAAATGTATTGTTTTTAAGTAGTATGATACTAACCTGTTTACAGCCCACATAAGTGTAACTGCATTTATCTGTCCATAGCACTTTATTAATAAAATTCAGTCGCATTTCGTAAACATTCTCCGTATAACACTACCATTTCCACATAATCGGAATTTGTAAAATTATGCGTTGTGAATTTACGCCAAATACGTGATTAGACCGAAATAAACAAACTACTGCTTGTATTCTCTAAATCCCCCCTCCAATGTGTGGCATGATCTACAAATTTGAGGGGAAGAAATGCAGGAAATGCAGTGCTAAATGGAGGTAAATTTGAATAACACGCTGATGTGTTAGATGATATTATGTATGTAAATGTGGCATCCATGGTTAATACGGCAAGTCTGTGACATTAGAATTTCGTCGGGTGCGCCATCGTAGCGTACCAGGAGCGTCGTGTTACTGATTTTTATAGGGTGATTTGTTTATTTTTTTAAAGGTCGAGTTAAAAATTTTGTTTTTCGATTTTCTGCCTTTATTAGGCCTCCCGAATACGTGGTTAAAATTAATGACATTATGACTGACTCACCCTGTATATACAAATATGTACATATATTACATTACCTCCCCCTAAATCTGAAAACAATTTTTAAAATACTATAAACGTTCAGGTTGTTTTCTCACACGATTTCCTTTTCTGATATCGCTTTCAAAATTGTTTTCAGATTGACCTTGATTATCAAAAATATCACTTAAACAAATATCGTCTTTATTTTCTGATCTTATATCTATATCACTTTCCCCCCTTAAATTAGCACTGTCACTGTCATTAAATGATGCGTTTTCATTATCACTAGGTACATTTTTATTTTTAGGTACAGGTATATTATCACTAAACCTACTAAATTCTAAAATTTGGTTTAAATGCCGGTGCCATGTGGTATTAAGTTCTGGAATGAAAATTATGTACGTACGAGGACCTATCTTCTTTTTGATTGTACCTCGTATCCAATTTGTTTTTAAACCTCTATAGTCTCATAATCACCAACTTGAAAATTTTTATGCCTTTTACCCTGATAATATTTCTTTTGGGCGTTCATACTGTCTAAAATTTTTTTAGGAGTATTATGCCCGTATTCATAGTCGCACCCTCAAGCTGAGTGCTGAGGGCGACTTGCCTAAGGGTCCCTTAACACTCACACTCCCACTTGTTTCATAAACAGCACTCAGCCATCCCTTAGGTGAGACGGTGAGAAGCTGAGTTTGTGTTGGCAACGTTTACATATCCAACCGATCTTATTGGTTGTGGTATCGACCATGCGCATAGGTATAGCGCGATGTTTAATTATTTTATTTCTTTATTAGTATTGTGCACATATTGCAATTTATGTCGTGTTGAGTGCATTATCAGAGCAATATTTTTATTTTAAAGAATGAATAAAGTTGTGTTCAGCGAACAAGAGAAATTATTTTTAGTGCAATTAGTTACTAATGAAAAGGATATTTTAGAAAATAAAAAAACTGATGGCTGCACTTTAAAATACAACAATAAAGTATGGGAAAAATTGCTTCAATTTTTAACAATCAAGGGTTGTCAAATCAAGCCTTCTTTCACATACCTATATACAAATAAAAGTAAACAATTTTATATATAACACAAGTGAGTTTTATATTATAAGAATATTTACATCTAAAATTAACCTTTGAAAATTGTTCAGGTGTCATGAGATAACATTGCAATTATTTGTTAAGCATTTTATAGACCAGTTATAATGTTTACAAATGTTTTATTTGCAGAAAACAGTATTTTAAGGATTAAATTCCGTAAAACATCACAAATTTATATAAATTATTTACGGTTGGTGTTTCCATTCTGCACTGTTTATATATTATATATGAATTATTTCCTAGAGTATTGTTATGCAGATTTTGTTTTAAATTATTTGGGTGAAAGAAGGTAGGTAAATATTTTACTATTCATTTCAAAACTATAAACCACATCTCTGTGTATCCTATAAAAATCTTTTTTGCATATCTTACATATTTTTTAGGTACGCGATTAACATGAGCCTCATTTTCATCTTCAAAAAGTTATCAAACTCTTCCATTGTAAAAATTTAAAATAAAAACAGTTTTTCAAACAATATTCAAAACAAAACAGATGCATACACAATCTGAATCTAACCTATAAACATGTTTTGTGCTAAAAATCAGGCCCTCAAGGGATGTATCAACTACACTTAACTTGCGGGCGTGTTTTGCCGCCTTACCTCACGTCTTCTCGTTTATGAAATACGTAAGGGACCCTCAGGCTCATACTCATCCTTGAGGGCGAACTATGAATACGGGCCTTAGTGGTACCTTGTGATGAATTTTGTTGAGGAACTAATAGATCTAGCTTACTACATAATTTTTGACCTAACATTAATTCTGCAGGGGAAACACCACTTGAACAATGAGGAGTATTACGATAGTCCATTAAAAAAATATTTACCAATAAATCCAAGTCTTATGAATTATATCCAGAATTTACTGATTTCATTAAACTATTTTTATAGTTTTTACAAAATTTTCTGCAGCTCCGTTCATGGCGGGATGATAAGGAGGACTGTTTTTTAATTATATAACATTTAAATTTAGAAAGTTTTTAAATGTTGTTGAAGTAAAACAAGAGGCATTATCAGAAACCAAAACTTTCGGGAAACCAAATCTTGCAAATAAACTGCGTAAAACTTTAATAGATGTAAAGCTACTTGTACTATTTAAAACGAAAGCTTCGGGCCACTTTGTATAAGCATATATAATTGTTAATATTTGTTTTCCAAAAATAGGTCCTAAATAATCTATATGTATTCTCGACCAAGGTCCGCTTAGATAATCTCAATTAATTAAAGAAGCTTTTGGAAGATTGTTTCGAAAAGTATTGCATGAAGAACATGCATTTACTGTTTTTTCTATGTCACTATTTAATTTGGGCCACCATATATAAGAGCGAGCTAAACTTTTAGTTTTTACCATACCCATACGCGTGTTGTGTAACATTTTTAAAATATCACTCTGCAAATTTTCAGGAACTACAACTCTATTACCAAACATTAAACAGTTTTTTACTATTGAAAATGAATACCTGTTATCAAAATACGGCTTAAATATTTTATCTACCTTTTTTGGCCAACCTTTTTTAACAAACAAGAAAACCTTCTTTAATATAGGATCTTGTAAACTAATTTCTGCAATCATTTTACTGTCAATTGGTATAAATTTATTTTCAAAAACAAAATTTACATACAAAATATCGTTATCGTCATTTTTATCGTAATTTTTAAAGGCAAACGAGACAAGAAATCTGCTATATTTTGTTGAGATTTAACATACTGAATATCATATTGAAAATTTGATAAAATTAAGGCCCATCTTTGTAACCGATTTGCTGCATAAACTGGTATTCCTTTTTTAGGACCAAAAATTGCAACGAGAGGTTTATGATCAGTAAACAAGGTAAATTTATTATTAAATAAATATTGATAAAATTTCTGAACGACAAATATAATACTTAATGCTTCTTTTTCAATTTGTGAATATTGTTGTTCACTTTTATTAAGCATTCGAGATGCATAAGCAATTGGTGTATAAACATTATCAATGCAATGACAAATAACTCCATATTGAGATGCATCCACTGCTAAATAAACATGCAATTATGGATTAAAATGTACTAATACATCGGCTGAACTTAATATTTTTTTAGCGTCATTAAATGCTTCGAAACATTGATCATTAAAATTCCACGATACATTTTTTTACAAAGATTGTATAATGGCTGAAGTAAAGAGGATGCATTTGGTAAAAACTTATTGTAATAATTAATTAATCCAAGTATTGATTTAAACTGTGTAGTATTTTTCGGTACTGGTGCTTCTAAAATAGCTTCAATTTTATCTTGACATGTGTGTAAACCATCTTTATCAAATTTAAAACCAACATACGTTACACTGTCAACGAAAAATCTACATTTATTTTTTTCTAAAGTTAAACCATTATAATAATAATAATAATAATAATAATAATAATAATAATAATAATAATAATAATAATAATAATAATAATAATAATAATAATAATAATAATAATAATAATAATGTTTATTCAGTTCTCAAAATACAGAACAAAATACATGAATAAAATTGAATAAACAGAGAAAACACAGAAGCAACTTGAGTTACTTGTTTGTGTTGTAGGCTGGCACAAATTATTTTAAAAGTCTCTATATAAATAAATATACGTACATTTTTTAGATAAAATAACACATATATTAATACGAATACACAATGGACGAGCTATTCAATAAAGAAGAAAGAAAGTTTGAAGGTGCAAGAAGTGAATTTTCACTAAGCTTAAATCTATAATGATTTGTATGCCCTGAAAAATTCACTCTTGAACATGTAGTATTAATAAATTTACACATAAAATATAATATAAGGCATATACAAAATAAAAACCACACGTATATAGTGCCACAAAAAACAATTCATTACAATCATACAAGTAAAGCACATATCTACTAGTTTTTTTAAAAAGATTTGCTAAAGTTTCCAGTTTCTATAAAACTATCAATAATTGTATAATCAATACTAAATAACCATTTTTTTATTTCAACTTTAAATTTTTTAAAATAATTTATTTCTTTTATGCAATTTGGTAGCACATTATACAGACGGGGACATAAATAAGAAAAATACTTCATGCCTTTGGTTTTTACAGCGGGCTTAGTCTTTACATTCAAGTTGTTTCGGGATCTAGTATTATGGTCATGATCGATTAATTCATATTCATTTCTATATTTAAAATTGTAATGCAATATGCTTTGACAATATAGCTGCCTTATGGTAAAAAATTCTGATTCTTGATAGAGTGACCTAGAAGGATAGTAGAAATTTCTATTATAAATTATCTTAAAAAAACGTTTTTGTATTGTCAGCAGCGGTTTAAGATCTGTCTTATTAGCAGCACCCCACCCTATAATACCATATCTCAATATTGATTCTATCATACCTATATATAGAATTTTGATATGTCTTCTATTCTTCAAAATAACATTCAGTTTATAAAACCGATATAAGAGTGATCTCAATTTTCTTATAATGTGTTTTATTTGAGTATCCCATTTTAGATGTGAATCTATAACGACTCCGAGGTAATTAGTTGAAGCACATTTGTGAATATTAAGGTTTGTATGTTCTATATTAATTTCTGTAAAGGAAGGTAAAGAGTTTTTATACGAACAAAAAGGTAGGAAATTAGTTTTCGATATATTTATAGTTAACAAATTTGTATCTAACCAATCTTTTATAATTTTTAATTCTTTTTTTACAGTGTCTCTAATTTCATTCCAGGAGTGACCAGAAAAGAACACAGCTGTATCATCGGCGAATGATATTATATCTCCTTTAATTTTTAAGGTGAGCATATCATTGAGATATATTATAAACATAACAGGAGCCAACACCGTACCCTGTGGCAAACCACATTTAACGATTTTTGAGTCACTAATTGTGTTACATATTTTTACTTGTTGAGACCGATTTTCTAGATAACTCCTGAAAAGATTGTGACACTGTCCTCTAATTCCAAAACTTTCGAGTTTATCGAGTACATTTTTGTGATTTATGGTGTCAAAGGCCTTAGCCAAATCAATAAAAACACATAGAGAAGGTTTTGAACTATCTATTGATCTATATATATTTTTAGTCAGATATGCAATGGCATCATTTGTTGATAATTTATCCCGAAAACCAAATTGATTTTTTGAAAGTAAATCATGTTTTGTTAAATAATTTACTAATCTGGATTTTACAGATTTTTCAAAAATTTTTGATATATTTGATGTTAGGGATATTGGTCTATAATTCTCTTGCAAATCTATAGATCCTTTCTTATGCAGTGGTTTTATTATTGCTTTTTTAAAATTATCAGGACAGACTCCAGTTTCGAATATTTTATTTATAAGCGACACAAATAGTGGAGATATAACATTCGCTATTTCTTTTAATAATTCAGATTTTATATTATCAGGACCAGGTGCTTTGTTGTTTTTTAATTCGCTAATGTAACTTTTAATTTCTTTTTCATCCACAGGCGAAAGAAAAAATGACTTATTTACTTTGGCGACAGGAAAATTTTCATTAGGTTTTTGTATTGAATTTGCTAGCTTTGGTCCTAATTCGGTATAGTAAGTAACAAATTCATTAGCAATATCTAATTCATTCGATAATTTTCTATTATTAGGTAATTTTATTTCCTTAATATTAACATACTTCGGCTTTTCATTTACTATTTCATTAGTTACTTTCCATAATGCCTTGCTACTGTTTGCATTCTTTTCTAATTTTGATTGATAGAAATCTTGTTTTTGTTTCTTTATTAGCGAGTTTACTTTATTTCTGTATTTTTTATATTCGTTTTTTAATTCTGTATTGTTTGGTTGGTTCAATAACATTTGATACATCTTGTCCCTATTTTCGATTGATTTTACTAACCCTTGCGATATCCAAGATTTACGCTTACGTTTATATCGAATCCTAATCACCTTTGTTCCTTTTTTCATTGCTTCTTGTATATGATCAACTAACAGATTACTGGCTATGTTTACATTATTCGTTTGATAAAATTCTAACCAATTTCTCTCATTTAAATATTGTTTTACTATCTGATAGTCAATTTTTTTATAAGACTCACTTGTTAATTCATTTTCTTTAACATCAATTTTTGAGTTTTCTAAAAACATTAAAGTAGCATAATGATCTGTTATGTTTGAAAGAAGAATTGCTGGTGTTATTGACAGTTGGGATATATTGTTACTTTTCAAGAAAATATGGTCTATACAACTTTTACTATTATTTTGAACTCGAGTGTGTTTATTAATTAATGAATAGAAACCTGCTTGATATAAAATATTTAAAAATTCATTTGAAGTTTGTTCATTACTCAAAATATCTATGTTTATGTCACCAGTTATTATCATTTCACTGGTATTTTCTAAATTATTGATGAAGATTCTTAATGCATTTAAGAAATCCTCAATATTCAGACCAGGAGGACGGTAAATTCCTATAATGGTTATAATTTTATTTTCTATTTCTATATGACACTGAATTGATTTTATTATACCCAAATTTATATTTTTAACTGTTTGTTTTAAGCTTTTTTTAATATACATAATTACCCCATCGTTTTGATTTATATCACCATAGTTATAATATATGTTATAATTATCTAAATGAAAATCATTTATATTTTCTACTTTCCAGGTTTCTGTTAGACAAACACAGTCAAAAATATCAAGATTCGACAGATAAACTTGAAGCTCAGGAAAATTCTTTCCGATACTGCGGATGTTATTGTGAAATAGAGACAAAAATGGTTTTTTTATACGAAAGTTACGATATTCTTGTATTGTTTTTATTACATTAGTGTCAAACTGTAAATATTCAAAATCTCTAATATATGGGTCCATTGTTTAGTAAAAATATGAAATATGTAGATACAAATACACAGAAATTTTTTTAAATAATACACAATGAATTATAAACTATAAAATAAATACCTATAAAAAAAATAAACATTTTATATGATGTAGTGATGCTCCTACTTCTTCTTTTTCTACATATACAAATCACTTTTTCTGGGAAGTAGTGGATCTCGTTCTAGTAGTTTTCCTTTCTCTTCCTTTTTCACTTGAAATTTTGGGATGCTTGGGCGTATTTGTAGTATCTGCTGCTGAAGTTTCTGTATCTGCTTTGTCTTCGATGGTATGTGGCTTATTTTTAGCGATTTCCTCTAATGCAGTCTCCTGGAGTTCTTTTCCCTGTGCGTGGAACTCGAATTCTTCTTCAGTTTCCTGGTCATTATAACTATTACGTAAACATGGTGTAGCTGGAGCACTAACAGTTTGCTGTTCAAAGACCTCTTCTGTTTCTAACTGATGAGCAGTATATGATTTGTTATTTATGAACAACTTATTTCCTTTAATATAGCACCTATTTTCCTTATTATTTCGAGCTTCGAACAAATGTTTTCTTAATATTTTAGCTTCATTTCTTTGTATATCAGTTAAATCTTGAGCTATGGATATGTTTGTTCCTTTTAGTTTATAACAGTTTTGAATGATATATGTCTTTTTCAGATATGACATCAGCTCTACTTTAATAGGTTTATTTATACCTTTTCCCAATGGATAGACATCATTTATATCAGTATCAATTATCTCAATTCCTAATAGATGTCTTAGTTCAGTACATATATATTCCACTGATATATCTTGAGATGGTTTATTTAATCCAAATATTATAATATTATTTTTTCTGTTCTGTCGTTCTAAGAATTCTATTTTGTCTTTTAATACTAAATTTTCTTTTTCAAGGTTATTTAATTTGTTATTTAAGGATTCAATTTTAAAAATAACCCGAGTTTCACTGGCTTCAACAATATTCTTCAGATCAGTTTTAAATTTTACTATTTCATCATAAATACCTTTAAGTGTTACATTATCACCACCTTGCATTTTCTAGTATTTCAGTATATGGACTCCTTTAGGTTAATATATATCCTTTTTGCGTATACTGATAAGATAATTGCTTGCTTGATTGTATTTACGCACGTTTTTAGACGGTATAGATTTGTATGTGAAGTATTTTCTATTCCTATTTAACTGCACTTCTGTATAAACTTTGTAAAGAAAGTTAATATAGAATGGTTACTTATCACTTTAATTTAATTACTTAGGTTTTTTCACTAATTATTTCTACGTTTTTAAACGACTTTACTGAGAACTACACTTTCAACGGTTTCAACGCTGCGAGCTCGCCGAATAGATTTTTGTGACACATTATCTTCAAACTTTTAAGTACGGTTCTGACTCTATCAACATGTTCATTAAAATTCGTCCCGGTAATTAATACGTCATCTTGAAAACAAGCAACTCCAGCAATACCGTCAAGTAACGAATTCATAATTTTTTGAAATTTTGCTGGTCCAGAGTGAATTCCAAAAGGAAGACAATTATAATAAAATAAACCTTTGTGAGTAGTAATTGTTGTGAGAATTCTAGATTCTGGAGAAAGCAGAACTTGTACCACCCTGTAGTTTTATAAACAGCTCATTAATTCGAGACAAAGGAAATTTATCTATTTCTAAATTTGGATTTAGAGTTAAACTATAATCCCCACAAATACGAACTGTACCATTATTTTTAATAACAGGGACAATTGGAGTACCGTAATCACTGTAATCAACTGGTGTTAACACATTTAATTCTACCAATCTATCAAGTTCCTTTTCAACGGCTTCTTTCAATGCAAATGCCAAATTTCTAGCTTTAAAAAATTTAGCCTGTGTACCTTCTTTTAATTTTAAATTTATAAAACCTTTATTAAATAAACCTAAATTACCACTAAAAACTGAAGGAAATTCATTATATAGTTTATTTATAATATTACCATTTTCAATTTTGTTTACGCTTAAATTAAATTTATTCAAAAATCTCTACCTAACAAAGGAGGGCCCCCTTTATCTATTACAAACAAATCTAATGTTTCTGTCAAATTGTTAAATGAAATGGTAACAAATTTTACCAACTGGAACAATTCGATCTCCCGTATATGTGCTCAAAACTTTATCTGTGGGCAAAAGTTTCAAATTAGGAAAATATGTTTTCTTTAAATCTTTAGATATTAGACTTAAACTGGCACCGGTATCTAACTCAAATTAAATATTAACATTATTTACATTTACATAGTGAAATATAGGTAAATTATTGTCTGTACTTTTCATTTGATACAACTGATCAACTATTTCAGACTCTAGAAAATTATTTACATTATGTCTGTGTCTAAGATTTTGCTTACACCTTATTGATAAATGACCTCGAATACCACATTTATTACAAATACAATTTTTGTACCTACAACGACCTGCGTGTTTTTTACCACATACGTCACATCCGGGTCCAGATGGCGTTGGTTGCTGACCTGCGCTGGTGGAGGTACCATCAAAATGGCTGCAAGGGCGACTTCCGACTCTACTTGGCGGGAAACCTTTGCTGCTGGTTGGGAAATTTCAGGTTCTGCTACTTGCCTGCTGTTTCTTTCCGCCTTGGATTGCTGCTGACGTCATTTTGGCACCCATGTGAAAGACCTCCGGTTTCTGCTTGATTTTTACACCCATACTAGCTTGATTTTTGTGACTGGCTTCCTTGTTGCACGCTATTTCGATGCACTTTTCAAACGTAAGACCATCTTCTTTTTCTTCAAATAGTCTTGTGATTATTGGACCCTTTTCGAATCCCATAATAAAACGATCACGTAATAGTGTATTTAGCTCAGCAGTCTTAAATTCGCATTTACAAGCGAGCTGCCGTAAACGCGCTGCCTATTCTTGCACTGTTTCGTCTTTTGACTTCACAGCAGAATAGAATTTTTGTCTTTCAGGAAATACTAGCTTTGTTGAAGTGTAATATTTGTCGAAGAACGTTACCAATTCGTCAAACGTCTTTTCTTCTGGTAAGAACGGCATGCGCAAACTGAACAATAGCTCTAAACTGGATTCATGACAAGAATTTAGCAATAGAGCACGTTTTGTTTCAACATCTATAACTTTATTTGCGATGAAATACTGATGTAATTGTTGTTTAAACATACGCCAGTCGCAAACACTAGGGTTGAACTCTCTCAAATGTCCAATATAAGCCGCCATTACCACGTGTAAAATAGTTTAGTCAATTTTAACAATTTAATTCTGTTCGACACTTTGCTTCACTATTTTTACTTTGTACTATAAATTTGGATACACAAATCCAATCCTCGTCGCCAAAATATGTAATATACCAAGGGTGAAATAACACACTGTAATGCGTTTCAGATCCCATATATTACTTTAACTAAGACTGATACAAAATGCTCGTATTTCCCATTTTTATACAGATTTGGAAAGTGAGGATCTTGATGGTGAATTGTATTTTGCCGCTTGCGAGTATTTGTGTCATGCTACACGCATACTTCGACCACAGCGTGTTTGCATCAAGCAGTGTTGCCAGGTGGGAAAAATTCAGTGCATCAGAATAATTTCAAAGAAGCATGAGGTTTGGAGAAAAAAGCATGAGATGGCTTAATTTATCAAAAAACACCTCTTGACACAGCTTAATTTTTAATTACTTTTGTAATGCCATTTTTATTTCATTAAAATGCATTATGTTCTGCTATTTTATCATAATATTACATTGTAAGTATGTAGTTACAGGTACTTACTTAAAAGTTATTAACCACGTAACCTTTCTAATTTATTTTATTGTTAGGCCGGGCGAACGTTGAGGCGCAGTTGACGTGACGCAGGGTGACTCACGGGTCGTAAAATCTGTTGTTTTCAGAAAATGTAGGTACCTTTACGGAATAGAGTTAAGAATCACTGCAATACAGCGTGAATACAGCACACACACCGCATATCCGTAGACTGTCATACCCGTTTATGTATTCATTGCTAATTATTAAGAGAGCAGTCTACAATAAAGGACATTTCAAGTACCCAAATATTGTAGATACCTACCCCCATCTATTCAATTTTGCCCTCGATTTTGCCTTTATTTCTCGTTAGGTCTTTGTTTTGGTAGATTTCAAAGAGTAATTTAAATAATTTTATTATTTTTTTTGTGTCTATTAAAAAGCATGAGATTTTGTAATCAAAATATGAGAGCATGAGATTTCCTCGGAATGCATGAGATCTGACAACACTGGCATCAGTTGACCGGACAGTTAGATTTGCAATGGCGAATTGGCGTTGGCGATACGGAACCGATTACTGTAGTAGTGGGGAATGCTAGACCAATGCACGTCGCCGCCCCTCTTAAAGTTCGTACCTTCCCTGGAATGAAGCGGCAATTTCTACTTTCTCTGTAAAGATCCGCAATTTCCGAATCTGTATCTACATACAAACATAAAACATATATACAAAAAACGCTAGAGAACTCGCCGGAACAATTACACAGCGAGCCAAATAAATTAAACTTCTTACTTCTAAATATTATAACTATATACAAATACATATATTACAAATATGCAATAGACTTAGTTAATCTATACTATTATTATATATTACTGTATCTTCTTGTGTAGATTTATACACTTAGTTTATTTTTGTTCCTATTCATGCTTTCTGTTTCTTTATTCTTGTATTTTTTTTTCTTTTTATATCACCACTTGTAATTTATTTGTTTTGTATCAATTGGGTTTGTCTGTAGATACAATATTATAAATAAATAAATAAATAAATACATAAATAAATAAATAAATAAATAAATAAATAAATAAATAAATAAATAACATAAATAAATAAATAAATAAATAAATAAATAAATAAATAAATAAATAAATAAATAAACAAATAAATAAATAAATAAACAAATAAATAAATTAATAAATTAATTAACAAACAAACAAATAAATAAATAAATAAACAAATAAATAAATAAATAAATAAATAAATAAATAAATAAATAAACAAATAAATAAATAAATAAATAAATAGATAGATGATGAATCAGATAGATAGATGAATCAGATGAGTAGATGGAATCGAATGAATGAATGCGAAATAAAACAAATAAATAAATAAATAGATAGATGGATAAGAATGAATCGATTAAATAAATAAATAAATAAATAAACAAATAAATAAATAAATAAATAAATAAATAAATAAATAAATAAATAAATAAATAAATAAATAAATAAATAACAACAAATAAATAAATAAATAAATAAATGAATAA